>VZSZ01003589.1:320794-348431 GCA_013398815.1 Ibidorhyncha struthersii
GGCATAGTGTAATGGAAACTCTGGGAATAAACTTATTTTAACATAATTTTAGAACAAAGTGATTCTGAGAACTGTCCACTGAAAAGGCTTACAAGTTCAACCTCTTAAATTACCGCCAAACCCTCCCAAATTTTCAGGAAGATGAGCTACAGTATGGTATTCACGCCTGTCTTTGCATTGATAATAACCTAAAGGCTCTGCCCGCTTTTCTGGGGGATGGTATAGTTTTTATAGCATAATCTTTCCTCCTAATCTAAAGTTTAACTCTGAATGCAGGGAATATTTTATGTCTTAAGGTACGTGGGACTTTGTGCGGACTAACCGGTTGTTTTCTTATCGCAGTTGTGGTAAGATTGGACTTGGTCCCTCTGAGTCCTGCAAGCCCTAATCCCCAGCCTGCCTGCTCGACCCCGCCGCAACCACAGTGGCGAGCGAGCCCAGCTGTGGTTTAGCCCTCAAGGGGTGCTCCTTGAAAGCGCCGTTCTGCCCAAGATTTGTGCACAAATCCATTAGATACGGGCAGAACAAGATATCACAAAACCAGGGGATTTTAAACAGCTCCTGGAAATACTTGGGAAAATCCTTTAACTGTAAGAGTGACAGAGTTTAAAAATGGCTTTAAAGTTAATCCATGATGAGTGAACGACGCTACAGAGGAGCAGGACTTGGCTAGTCTGATATAGAGCGAGAGAGAAGTAGCCAATTCTAATTACGTTGTTTCATGGAAGGTGTTTGGAAATGAACTGAAGAGGAGTTTTGTGAAGTGCAGCAGCGGGAGAGGAGTGCGGTATAGTCTGGGAGGATCCGCTAAACCCTGCAACTCTACCCAGGCACCTCTGATTCAATTATACCTGTCCCTCCAGGGAAAAGTTTAATTACATTACAAATAATTTTACTTAAAGAACAGTTGGTAAAAGCCTACGGGTCTGCATTGATTTATTTTTCCCTTGGTCTTTTCTTTTAACTTTTCTGTTCTTGAATTGTTCTGATTAGCTGTCTCTGCTTGATGTTCCGTATTTCTGCAACTGCTTTGGAAAAGGAACTGCAGGAGCTTTAGAAACGGGCTTGGGATTTCTTTAGTCTTAGTGAAAGAGCTGATGAGAAATTCTTTGAATTCTTGGGGGTATACTGAATAAGAGGACATACTTTATGTCCCTGTAATTATCCCCAAATTAGATCAGAGATTTCCCTTCTCTGTGCGGAGAAGACTCCAGTGCCAAATTTCAATAGGAATTTTCTCCTACTGCCCAGGGACACATGGCGTGTTTTGCTGAAGCATGGACCTTCCGTTAAAAAAGTTGCAGTTCCCTATAAATGTATATATTTCGTGCAGCCATTGATAACTGTTGTCTGTTTGCGTTAATTTCCACCATTGCCAGTATCCTCAGAAAGAGTCTTCTGTCAGAAGGCAGCGCTGTACTCTAGCCTAGAAAAGCATCGCTGAGGTCTAGCAGCAGCAAAGATGCGTCTTCAACTGAGGGCAACAAGCCAACAAAATCCATGACGTGGGCACGCAGTGGAGGTGCAGTGTTAAGGGGGTTTTGGGCAGGGCTGCTCCTTTTTAAAATACAGGCTGTAGCTTGAGCAGCAGTCGCAAGTCTGACGTGGAAACAGCTGAACGGATTTGCGTGCCCTGTGCCGTGCAGGAGGCCGGCAGAGATGCTGCTGGTGGTGGTCTCCTCTTCCTCTGGCTGAAGCTGTGGAAGAAGGCTGAAACCAGAGATCCCTGGCCTCCACGGGCTGGGCTTTGGGGACCATGGGGAGAAGGTTTTAGGATGGGATCAGTAAGGTTTCACTTGGGAGCCCTCTCATCGGACCTCCCTTCCTCTCTGGCTGCCCTTCACAAAGCACCTCTCTCCATGTTTCTCCAGCTAACACTGCAGTGATCCTTAACTTGCTCTTAAATTTATATCTGTTTAAAAACAAGACCCAGAATGTCTCCTTTCTGATAAATACAATGTTTGAAAACAGTATTTTAGCCGTTATGACCTGAGAACGTCTTCCCTGTGTGCCTCGCAATGCTGAACCATGCGTTTGGTGCAATTAGGCCTTTGTTGATGATGTTGTGTTTGCCTTTGAAGTAGACAGCCAGCTCCCTCCGGATGTAAATAAGCAGCATTTGCGATTGCGAGGAAGAGGCTTTCTGAAGCGAGCATATTTATTTATGTCTGCTGAACGTTTCACGTCTGCTTTGTCAAAGAGGAGGATGTTGTACTGCGCCGAGGTTCTCCTCCTGGCTGGTTTAATGTGCAAGGAGGACGAGGAGAGGAAACCAAAGCGTCAGACTCAGCACCAGCTCCTAATGACACTGGACTTGGAGACGGGGCAGAAATGGCATTAATCCATGAGTGACTGACAAAAAAGAGCCGCTAACTAATCCATGAGGCAAAAAGAGACTAGCACGGCCTTTGCCAATAGCACAAATTTGAAATTAAATAAGAGTATTTGTATCAAACTTATTTTCCTTAAATCACATTACAAAATGCTTCTGCTTAAGGCAGATTAAATTACATGTGGGGTCTGAATACCAGGAGGTCCAAACAACAAAATTGCGTTTTCAATTATATGGGCAGGGCCATGTCAGAAGAAATAGTCTTTCTGATCCATCCGCTGGAGAAGCCGATTCATTTCAATTCAATTCCTTCTGCCTAAGGAGTTCACTATGTCTGCATTTTCCTTGCCCCCATCCCTTGTCCTCACACTGCTGTGGTATGTAGCATCTGGTACCTGCTGAAATGTAGCTATCGCTGCCTGGTTTGAACTCTGATCTAGATGGAAGTCATCAGCTATGAAAGGAAAATGTTGTGTGGCTCTTTCAAGAGCAGCAGAAGGAAGCTGTTTCTTGGATGTTGTGAATTTCTAATGTTTCCTGGGTTGGTTTGTTCTTTGTTTTTTTTTTTGTTTTGTTTTGTTTTGTTTTTAAATCAAATATTTATTGATTCTGTTTTACTTAGGGCATGTTCTAGCTTTTTTTTCCTCCTATGATATTCTGGTTTTACGTGTGTGCTTGCAGGATGTGTCGGTCCGATGATGGAACATCGCACTTTTTGATACCTGGTTTTTATTCATACTTCTGCTGGATGGGTGACTGAACACTAATCCTGTTTTTTTCCCCTCCTTTTTCTTCTTTCGAAATGGTGGTAATTAACTTGGCAAAGTGCACTGAGATCTGTTGGTGAGAATTACGGTAAAACCCCCCATCTCCTATTTTTGTTATGCTGTGAAAGAATATGGGGCGTACCTGAAATGTAACTCTTAAAGGTGAGCCTGGTGGATAGATAAGAGGTTGAGCATCTCTCTGCCAGAGTGAGATATGAAGCAGGTGGAGGCTCTGCGGTGCTTTCCATAGGTCTGATCTACAACTCCTCCCTACGATTTTCAGTTTTGTCTGCCAACTAAGCAAGGCCACCAGTTTCAAAGCTTTGATTTGATATCAATCCTTGTGATAGGGAGACTCTACATTGAAATCATTCCAATAAGCGCCGTGGGGCTTACTGAGCTCTGCTGAACCTGGAACCGAAGGTGGGAGTGATAACTCCCCAGCAAGGGAGAGACTCATGTCAGCACAAACGCTGGTGCAACCTTTCCCTCTGGGCTAATGACTGAAGTAGGTGATGACAGGGGCAGCACAAATTCTTCCACACCCAAAGAAGATGCATCTGCTTCAGTGGGGGAGTTTTGTCTTCTGTTTCTTACTATTAATGGCTTCAAACTGGAAGAGGGGAGATTTTGATTAGATATTAAGAAGAAATGTTTCCCTGTGAGGGCGGTGAGCCCCTGGCGCAGGTTGCCCCGAGAAGCTGTGGCTGCCCCATCCCTGGAGGTGTTCAAGGCCAGGTTGGACGGGGCTTGGAGCAACCTGGGCTGGGGGGAGGTGTCCCTGCCCAGGGCAGGGGTGTGGGAATGAGATGACCTTCAAGGTCCCTTCCAACCCAAACCATTCTGTGATTTCCAAATTACGTAGGGTGCAGAATGGAAGGCCAGGATCTGGCCTGGAAGCTAATTTAAGCTTCTGATTTACAGTGCCAGCTATTAATAATTAAGGATTTTAAAATTCTTACTACTTCACAATTGCGATCTTTTTAATTATATGCGAGGAAATTCAATACCACTGAACACTTTTTTTTTTTTTAAATTCTATATTTTTATGTTGTTGGACTTGTCAGCCATCTCATTTTATGCCTGACATTGGTTCACCGGTCCCTTTCTCACACCCTCTGCACTCGTATAGTCAGACGGACTGCCAGTGTAACTGTGGATAACTCCTGACGCCGGCATCCCTTGAGTTGGAAACAACCGTTTGCTCACTGAGCTGTTGCGTCCGATGTCAGAAAAGTTGTAGCGTGGTGCAGGTGTGAACATGCTTCTCCTAGCAGGTTCCAAGCTCAAAGGCAGATGGAGGTGTGCTGCTCCTTCGCATGACCGTGCCTCCCCCTGAGCACTGAGATCCAGTGAACGGAGCCTACCTCTCGTAGGGAAAAGGCTGAGAAGTCTGCAGACCTCATACTTTGTCATCTTATTCCTCAAATATGAACACTTTGCCCTTGATTAGTCTCCTTTAATGATATTGCTCCTATCTTCAAGGAGAGTAGGATACGTGCTATAATTAATACCACCCTGGGATTTCCTCTCCTATTGCAAATGTTGGCAAAAGTGTCCTTGTGGGCTCCTCACTGAAGTGTTAATAAAACGTTTTTCATTTAGTTAATGCTTCCTAGATTTCAGTTAACTTTATGCCTATGCTATTTCATGACTGTCTTTCATTTAAAATTTAAAACCCTTTTTTATTTTTTGGTAACTGAAGCTGTAGTTTCCAAGCCGTTTCAAAAGACAAGCAGCAGCGCGAGATGGACCTGGGCCAGCCGCCCTCACGCAATGTGAAGGTGCAAGGCAGTGGACAGAGGGAAAGGACCCTCGTTCCTTCCCCTCTCTTCCCCCGCGCTCCTTAGCTGGAGCCGCAGGTTGCAGGAGGGTGTGCAAAGCACCTGGGAGTCAGGATCATCCAGCTGAAATTTTCTGTGTTGGAACTTGTATCTGTTGCCCTTTGTCTGTCCGTGTGCACCTTTGAGAAAAGTTTGGCACCATCTTGTCTTTATTGTTCCTGGAATCGTAAAACTGAAATTACAGAAAACTACTTTCCTGTAGTGTCTGCTACAGCATCCGAGAACTTTCTGTATGGCACTAAGCAACGTGATTAATCTCCACCCTTTGAAGTTTGATCCTTTTCCTCATCTTTTCTCTAAAAGGAGAGAGCCTTATGCTATTTGGTTTGTTTTGGTAGCAGAGAGGGGGTTTTGCCCTTTTTCTGTTTGTTTTTAACATTCCATTGTTTCTGCTGCTTATTGGCCTCCAGATCCAAACTTGCATGACTTAAAATACCAAAGGCAATGTTTTCTCTAGCTTCAAGTCCTAAAAACTCTATCTGGAAATGGAAATCTCCAGCTATGTTCTTTCTGCCCTTTGTTTCATCATAGGTGATAAATTTTCCCATCAGAAGCTTCACAGCCTATTTGCCTGTGATATGTGAAGCAGAAGGGAACAGAATTTGCCCTTCCATAATTATATGGTTATACAGGCATAATAAAAATAAATGCGGCTATGTGCTAACAGTAGACACAACACCTCTGAATATGAGCTCTCAGAGGCAGCAGTTCTGTTGGGTATAACGGTATTTTTATCATAAGAGGATGTTTCAAAAGTTTACACCCTACTCTCAAAAGCGCCCATCTCACGCGGGTACAGAAATCCCAACCATACATTGGAAGAACATTACCTGTGCAATTAAGTTAGACCTTTAGAAATACTAGATCCAGAGCTTTCTTTTGAAATTCCTTTACAAAGGTGATGAGAATATTATTTAATGCTTATACCATCCTTCCTACAGTACACATGAAAGACTGGTTTCACAGTTCTTTAAGGTTGAATACAGCTCGTGTGCATATAGAAATAATTACGTGAAACTGTCCTCCGAGTCTTGTTTGCTATTGCAAAGGGATTTTCTTCTGGCAGGAGGCAGTCTGTGTTGTGAAAAATTAGCATTGTTCTCCACATGAAGAGATCTGCCGACCAAGGTCTTGCGGACTAATCAAATCTCTTTTCCTGTTTCCAGATTTTGCAGAGTTTGTTTTTCTGGGTCTGTTCCTTACTGAGATGTCTTTGAAGATGTATGGACTGGGGCCAAGAAACTACTTCCACTCTTCGTTCAACTGCTTTGACTTTGGGGTGAGTGGACTTCACCGGTGCGGATGGAGTGGGTGTTCCTCCCTTTACTCAGTGTTTAAGGGTGAGGATGGGAAGCCGTGGGAAATGCTGCTGTAAGCGTGTCTTCTGCAGGGAGCAGTCGTATAAATTAGCTGCAGCGAAACACATTAAGCTTCCCCTAGTTATCATCCTTTTTGCAGAAATGTGACAGCTGGGGATTTCATTTCCTCGGCAAGCATTTCCTCGGAACGCAAGGGCGTTCGCAGCATCAGCACCAGTAAATGCTCTGATTACGGAGAGATTCTCGCTCCCATTTAAATGAGGTGATTGAAAGAAAAAACCCCACACATCTTATTGCTCATCTCCCCTATCATCCATTTGATGGCCTTTACCACAAGATACATAGGCAGCACTTTTCAGACACGAGTGCCCGGAGTGGAAGTCTAAACACGTGGTTAGGTGACAGAAAGGCACTAACTCACATCCCTTTATTGCAGAAGTACAGGCTCTCCTCTTCGTGCTAAAACTACAGCTTTGAAGTGTGAATAGCGGGGCCAGTTTTGACTCCGTTGAACAAAGAACGTTGCATGCAGGTGTTAATTTATTCATTAAAAACTATTAGGCTGTAATCTGTCCTCACAGAAGTTAACTCGGCTTCTCTTACCTCTAGTGTGGGCTGAGCACAGCATCCCAGAGCGGGAATCTGTCTGTAAAGCTTAACAAACCAGATATGAAGCTTATGGTACAGCCGTGGGCAAGGGGAAACCAGTTCAGGTCGTACATGTCATCCAGCCCTTCTCTCCAGGGGTTTAGTCTGCGGTTTCTAGTCTTTATCTGACAAAATGCTGGGGGTGATTCTTCTCCCCCATGGAGCAAAATTCCCTGCTTCAGCTCTGCTCCTGCAAGGGAGGAGGAGGTATTCTTACCTTCCGTAAGGGACCACTCCTAAATCCAAGACTACGGGTAGAGCCAACTTCTCCTCTTTTTGACAGTGTCAGCAGGAAAGCTCAGGGCTAAATAGACTTTGAGATTAAACCATCCAGCCCAAGAATCACCCGCATCCAACAGACTGAGGTGCTGCATTGGGCAGCAGCAAGTGTGGGGCTCTCCTCTCGGGGGTGTCCATCGTGGCCGGTGGTGGCTCCCAGCACTGACATGCCTTGTGCCGCTCTTTCTGGCTGCCTCAGCCAAAGGATACTGCACAGACTCTGACTGTCGTGAGAGGAAACCAGAGCCCAAATAACACAGATAAGTAAGATAACTGGATGTCTGCGCATTCAGAGTTAGCGCCTAATCCGAGGGGCAGAGGCAGTCCCCTCAGCTGGAGGCAGTCAACCGGTGGCAAGTTTTTACTGCAGTGGCGAGATGTCCTGCGAAGGTTGGAACAAAGAGTGCGCCTGCAGAGTACAAGGGGGCTGACACCCAGCTTTCATGAAGTTCAGTGCATGCCCGAGACCCCAGCTTCTGTAAGCTGAGTCGAAGACGCTTGGCGGCCAAGCGCTGTCGCCTAGTCAGTCTTTTACGGGTATCATTGCCCTCTTTGCATTGTCCAGCGACAGGCACTAGACCCATGTCCTTCACCAATGGATCAGGTAGGCTCCGAGCTGCAGCCAGCTTGCCCCCATGCTGGCTGCCAATTTCCCTGGATCCTTGTATCCAGGATGCTCCTTCCACAACAAGAAAAGCTTGTACCCAATGGTCACGGACAGGTGATTTAGGAGCTTGTGCTAAGCAAGAGCTAAACCTACCGGGTCTCTTTGCTTTGCGTCATGCTCTGGTGAGTGCGGCGCTGGCAATAAGCTTTGCCAAGTGTTTCCCAGGAGGTAAAGCTGTTGATCCGCTTCTAATTCTTCCTCCTTTAGAGAATCCATAGGGATCCTACTTCTATCTATGTTTCTTCCTCCTCACCCACCTTCCAGCCCCCAGAATTAATTCAGCTACTTCACCCCCACTGGAACATCACACAGATCTGTAGTCAGTTTAGTTTGACAAACCGTCAAGATGAAACTGTTCGAATGCAAAAAGTGAAACAACAAATCAGAGCAACATCAGTCTTGGGAGAAACAGTCCAGTGGGGTCTCATGTGAAACAAGCTCCCAGGAGGCCGTGCTGAGATGCCAGGAAAATTAATTATCAGTGTAACATGTGGAGGGTCTAAGGAAAGGTTTTTGCTGATTCATGAGGGATTCCCAAGAGTGATAGACTGTGGGAGAGAAGTTTTAGTTCCTTCTTTTTCTGATGGGAGAAAGTGGTTGAGCCACTGTATCTCCCTCTCCCGCTACATTTTCTTGAAGCTCTGGGTACACCATTTCTTGCAGAGCAGCTGCAAGCAATGCTGTAATTTTCAAAAGACGTAAAGACGTCCAGGTTTCTGTTTATGAGAGGGGTTTCCAAGCTGCTGAGTCTCCCGGCACCACTCAGGTACCCAGCCACCGCTCTGCCGGCCCTGACTTCCCATTAACACTCCCTCTCGCAGCACAAACCGGCTGCTCGCTGCTGCCTGGCGATAATGTGTTTATGGTGTGCTTCGCGCAACGGGAGGCGACGGTCCACGGGAGCTCTGAAGTGCTGGGGTAATGCGAGCAATAACAGCAACTGGCAGCGAAACGCCTGTCTTCTCTTATTAACTGTGCAGTAACCTGTGTGGGTATAATTGCCCTTTCCGATTGTGCTTAACCCATTACTATTTTGTCCTTTTTGTAACAAAGGATTTCAGAGAAGATTTCTTTATCGCTTGAGGTTAATTCTCTGCCAACCTTAAAAAAACCCCAACCAAACAGACAAAACAAAACTTAAAAAACCACCTTGACTGGGGACAATTTTTTCAATAACCTGAGGCTGAGGGCCTGGCAGACGATTGGGTGAGCGTGCGTCCGTGCTTTGCAGGATCTCTTAATAGTTATTACCTTAACCGCTCTCCTATAGACTCTCCGTTGCCGGAAGTTTCTGGTAGATCTTGCCCAGAGCTAACGCTTTGCTGTTGTGCAGTGCTGTGGGTGAAGACTTTTGGTGCTTCTGGTGGGAAGGGGAGGACGGGGCAGTGTCCCCCTGCATCTCTGCGGGCTCTACAGACCCACTGCACAGGGTGGGAAAGCCAAGTGTTGGCATTTGCAATTGAGCCAGGGTAAAAAGAAAAAAACCAAAAACCCACCAACCAAAAGAAACCAAAAAAGGGGCAGTGTCGTTCAAAAAAGGTTATTTTAAGGTAATTTGCTTGCTAGAGAAGAAAGTAACAAGTTGCTATCTGTGATTTCCTATGCATCTGTCCTGCTTCTAGATACTGCCCTTTTTATAACTGGACCACAGAAAGTGAGAACAAGGTTTTTTAGCCCTGTTGGCTGACTCATGATTTTGCTGAAGCCTTCATAAGAAAGCCATCACTGCCCAAGCTCTGACTCTTCTTCTGTCCTCAGCCCCTCTAGAAGCACCACAAAGAACTAAGCAGAAGTTTCGCCTTATATAAAATGGACTTTTCTTGCAGGTCATCGTGGGAAGTATATTTGAAGTTATTTGGGCTGCAGTGAAACCGGGTACCTCATTCGGCATCAGCGTACTGAGAGCGCTTCGACTGCTGAGGATTTTCAAAGTAACAAAGTAAGTCCAGCTCCCTTTCGCTCGCATTAGACTTTTAGCACCATATGAAATGTGTATCAGTGGCCCCACAGCAAGTAGAAGCGCTTTCTGCACTTGTAAAAAAAACCAAAAAAAAACAAAAAAACAAAAAAAAGAACCCAAACAACCCTCAAAACCCCTATACTAGCTGGCACCAAAGGTGTTTTCTGTCCTAACATCCTGTGTTTGCACTGGCCCTAATGGGGGGCAGGAGTGGAAGGAAATTGCAGATACAGAATTGCTCTTTTCTTGGTGGGGCAATCAGGGTTTCTGGAAGTTGTAAGTTTAGGGAGTTCCTGAGCCTGTATTTGCATCCACAAGGATTTTGAACAGCGCTTTCCCAGCCTCATGTACCCGTTTGTCTACCCTTGGGCAGAGGGCTCCACAGTGTAGGGATGGGCTGCTTAAGCGCATCCTTCTTTTCTTTGTTTTTAAGCTTGATTAAACCAAAAATCTCATGAGGCGATCCCTTATTTCTTGTGGCAAGAGAAAAAATTTGCTTATTTACTTTCTAAGCCCCATCAACTGTCCACTGTCCTTATCTGCTGCTGATCTGGTGATAGTTCCTTAAGTATTTAGGAACTGGAAAACTGAGCTTCCCTGGTTATTGCTAGACACTAAATCCTGCTGCCTGAACCACCGTGTTGACACGAATATGAAGTGTGTTGCTGCTGCCTGTGCTGTGTCTGGTCTGGGAATGTCTGAGGTTTTCCGTCTTGAGCCTGTGAAGTTGAATTTTGACTAAAGTTGGGCGGCCACAGCTTTTTCATGCTCATGCGTTGCGTTAATATGTGCTGGCATGAGCAAACAGCTACTGTGCAATTTATAAATCCATCTAGAGCACTTTCTGCGGGATTTCAAAATTGGGGTGTGAAAATTGGTAACATATTTAGGTGCTCCTGCTGTTGTTTTCCTCCCCCCTTTTTTTTTAAACACCATTAACTCCTTAGATCTCCCCTCTTTCCATCACTCTCTTACTTGTTCTTGGCTTGAAGTAACAAAATGAGGAATAGCACCTCCCTCCAAAAAGGCTCCAACCGCCTCAAATAGATAAAGCACAGTCATTTGAAGGGAACGGGTATTTTTGCAGCTATTGAGGCGCACAGGGTTTGTTAGCTCCATAGGGTTTGCTGATTTCTGTCTGCTGATCATTATGCAGATCCAAAATCCGCGTGTGATCCTGTGTCGTTTGTTGTACTGTGGGACAAAGGGGTTGGTAACATTAAATTCTGTAAATGTCCCGCAAAGTAGGTGGGCGCCTGCCCCTGAAATGTCACTGTAGCCTACATTTGCGCTAATCTTATTTATGGAAAACTCCATTTTTTGTAGCAAATTCAAAGCAATTAATTGTCAGCAGTTAACTTTATCCAGAGCTACTGACAATTAGCATACCTGACTGCGTGTTGTACTTTTTTAAAATTTTGGACGTTTTTGCACCTTAAAATGATCCTTTTGTGAGTTTTGACCATTTGGGATTTTAACCAACATAATAAAGAGATGAAGCTGGAGATTTAACTTAACAAAGCGTATCACGGAGTGAGCTGAGCGCTCTCCCCCTTCTCAGGACAGCGAGCGACATCCTCACCCCACTGCTGCTGCAGTTCCCTTGACGTCATTCTGTGGGTTTTTCATCTGACAGAAATGCGTTCATTGCGTTACCAGCAGCCAGGTGCCCCCCAGCTCACTCCGGGGGGGGGTGTCTCAGCGGTGCTGGGCCACATCACCCCAGTGCCGGAGCCACACAGCTCAGCATCACTCCTGGAGAGCCACCAAAGTGATGGCACTGGGCACAGATTGCTGCCCCCTCTCACTCTCATTACAGTCTTAACTGTGAAAACATCCTCACCCTCAGTAGTTCTCTTCCCCCCTCCCCTTTTCCATCTCTTTCATAGCAATTTTTCTCTGAAGCTCCCAGCCCTGGCGATTTTTTGCCTCTGTGTTTAACAGAAGCCAGTTATGGTCCACCTGCTTTGAATAATCAATGGTCTTAGACCTTCTGATTCGATTCATGTGTCCCAAATCAGTGTGACTGCAGACGGCAGAGCGATGCAACGCTTAAAAAGTTAAATTATGGCCAGCCTGAAAGGTGACAGCACTATGCAGGGATGCAGCCTAAGAGGGGCTGAAACTCAGCGAGGAGGACTAGGAGAAAACAGCTTCACATGTTTTCCTCTTTGTCGTGACTGCCCTGAATGGGGACTGGCATCTGTAGAAATGCAACTCCTCATTATGTCCTGGCGCTCTGTGTTCAGGCAGGGTTTGGTGCTGAGCTATTCCAGGATGAGACAGAACCTCCATGTGTATTTTGTGTCTGGTTGTGTTAACGATGAGGTGCCAACTCCTTGCTTGTGGCAGATTTTGCCTGACGTTGTTGTGTCAAGCAGGGGAGAGCTGTGTGATCAACAAAACCTTCTTCCTTCGCCAGGGAGAGCAGCTCAGCCCATCTTTGTAGAATCACAGAATAATAGCATGGTTTGGGTTGGAAGGGACCTTGAAGATCATAGAGTTCTCACCCCCCTGCCCTGGGCAGGGAAACCTCCCCCCAGCCCAGGTTGCTCCAAGCCCCGTCCAACCTGGCCTTGAACACCTCCAGGGATGGGGCAGCCACAGCTTCTCGGGGCAACCTGCCCCAGGGGCTCACCACCCGCACAGGAAAGAATTTGTTCCTAATATCTCACCTAAATCTCCCCTCTTCCAGTTTGAAGCCATTCTCCCTCATCCTATCACTACATGTCCTTGTATAAAGTCCATCTCCAGCCTTCATGTAGCCCCGCTTCAGATACTGGAAGGCTCCTATAAGGTCTGCCCGGAGCTTTCTCTTTTCCAGGCTGAACAACCCTAACTCTTGCTTAGGGGCCAACCCTGGGTAGCTTTGGTTGCAGCTTTTTCAACTGAAGAGACCAAAGTTTCCCCTGAAACTGCTGTCACTGTATTATGGACATAACTTTTCTTGGGATGGGTGGAGTGGGAGTGCAAGCTCCTGCTTCTGCTGAGATGGATGTGCTTGTATCATCCTCAGCACAGAGAAATGGTGGGGGGTTCAGTCCTCTCAGCTACACCTGGGGGAAGGAAGAGAAGGAAAATGAAGACATAGAGAAGAGAAAGGGTGGCGTTTCTGCTCTTCTGGCTCAAGCTCTGAGCTTCCCTCCCCATCAGCAGACCAGACAAATCCATGGGCTTCCTTCTGCTGGGTACACGGGGCTGTCCCCAGAGCTGCAGCCGGAGGATGCGCAGGGTGGGATGGTAGAACATGCTGCTGCGGAGAGTCACCTCTGGATGGCAGCTCCCAGCGCCAGGTGGTGGAAACAAGAGAGGTCACTGGAGAAAGAATTTCCCTCCACAGTCTCAGACTCAAAACTTCCATCAGAGGACACATGAAATGACTCTAAATCACCCATTTCCTACTGCCTGCTCCAGCCCCGTTGTTCCGCATGCCTGTCTGTCCAAAAGGAGATTGTCAAAGAGCTCCTCTGCTTAATAGCTCTTTCTGCATTTTCTGATTCATTAGTTTTCCTAATATAAATGCTCCCTGCCTGTTCTCAGCAGGGCAATAAAGGCAGGAAAGAGAGCTGTGACTGCCCGCGAGTGTGCCAGGAGCCGTCTTGGGGGATGGAGGAGATAAAACCAAACAAACTTCAGCATCTGGCCAGATGTGACTTGGATGTGTCAGTCAGGATCCGTGCTGAGCCATTCACTCTTGCAGTGTTGGAGTTAATGTCCCAGATTCATTTTCATCCTCTGAGGCAGTTGCTCGGTCCTCGATGCTTAAACCGTGGGGCTGAATTGTCCGACGTGGAAGGCATCGCTGTGCGTGAATGTGTGTGAAACGTCTACGGAAGTGTTTAAATATGTGGGAGTTTAAGTCCACCTGTGGTTACTGGCGTTTGAGAAGTTGGAAGGACACACTGCAAAGCCGTCCTGATGGAAATGAGCTGTTAATTCATGTCTTAGGGAGGGAGGGGCTCGCTGTCCCCACGTTCAGTCCCACTGTGGTGCTATGCCAGCAGAAGTAGGGAGGTGATTGTGCCCCTGTACTCAGCACTGGTGAGGCCACACCTCGAGTATTGTGTCCAGTTTTGGGCACCTCAATACAAGAGAGATATCGAGGTGCTGGAGCGAGTGCAGAGGAGGGCAACGAAACTGGTGAAGGGCCTAGCAGACAAATCATATGAAGAGCGGTTGAAGGAGCTGGGACTGTTTAGTTTGAGGAAGAGGAGGCTGAGGGGAGACCTCATCACTCTCTACAACTATTTGAAAGGACACTGTAGAGAGGTTGGTGCTGGTCTCTTCTCACAGGTAATTAATGACAGAACAAGAGGGAATGGCGTCAAGCTCCAACAGGGTAGGTTTAGACTGAACATTAGGAAAGAAGTTTTCACAGAAAGGGTGGTTGGGCATTGGAATAGACTGCCCAGGGAGGTGGTTGAGTCACCATCCCTGGATGTGTTTAAGAGACGTTTAGATGTGGTGTTGGCGGATATGGTGTAGGGCAGAACTTTGTAGAGTAGGGTAGATGGTTGGACTCGATGATCCCAAGGGTCTCTTCCAACCTAGACAATTCTATGATTCTATTGATACATCCCTGTTCTTGACACCCCTGCTGACTGTCATCCCGGATGAGAAGATGCAGAAAAGTTGAAAACTACCCCAGGAACGGGGTTACTGAGAAACTAAACCAAACGCTTCCACTGCAGACAACTGCTCTGCGTGGGTACCCGTGTGCCGAGGTGACCATCTCTGCCCTTGCCGTGCTACAAGAGATTTTGCCACTCCGTGAGCTGTATTTTCCAATCAGAGAGGGGAGTTTAAAGATGCTGCTATTCCGTGTTGTTCTTTGCATTTTTTATAATAAGAAAATAGATCGTATTTATTTCTCACCGAAGGCTCTTCTGTCACTCACTTTACCTCTTGGCTGCTCTGATCTCCAACGCAGGTATTGGAACTCCCTGAGGAATCTGGTGGTCTCCTTGCTGAACTCCATGAAGTCCATCATCAGTTTGCTCTTCCTGCTGTTCCTGTTCATCGTGGTGTTTGCTTTGCTGGGGATGCAGCTCTTTGGAGGACAGTAAGTCTAATTAATTGTTGTCCTTTCAGGGGTAATCTTACAGCAGTCACCTGGAATACAGAAGGGAGAGAGGGGCTTGAACAGTTCTCGTGGTGGGCGCAGGTGTCACTCTTTCTGGGCTGCTGAGAAGCGGTCTTGGGTTTATAAGAAAATAGTTCCTGCTCTGGTGTTTTTACCCGGAGCTGAATTCTTTCTGGTTACCCTCATTCAAAGCCCCTATGTCGTTCCATGGTCCCCACGTACACCCACACCTCTGAAACAGGACTGGGGGAGGCAGCGCTTTTTCTGCTGTTAGGGGAAAGGTAAGCTCTTTCCCCGATGGCCAGGGTGACGGTATATTTATTCACTTGGAATATTATTCTGGTGGAAAACATAGTTTTGTTGAATCTGATTTTTCTCATTAGAAGTGCCAGTTGTGATGAATTTTGCAGCAAGAAATATCACAATATTACCATTTAAACTCTAGCATAAATTTTGAAATGAAATAACATGTTGGGTTTTTTTTTTTTCAATCAATCACTATTTTATCTTTAAAATATTAAAATGAAATGATCTACTAAGAGGGCAATTTCAATTTTGACTTTTAAGCTTGAGGACAAAAACTTCTTGGAACGGTTTATTCAGCAAAATCATTTGAGGTTTTGATTGTTCATTTTAATTGTGGGTAAAAATGAATTTCAAAGCACCGGAATTTTCTCCAGCAATAAAATTGAGTTTCTGCTAATAGTTCTGTTAAGCATCTTCTCAGAGATGCCGTGTTCCCTGCTGCGGTTGCCTGGGGTGTTATTGCCAGGTGGAACGAATGATGCTTCCTGAGAGGGGCTCTGGGTTATTCGGAGGCTGCACGGGAGCTGCTTGTCCCTTACTGCTCTTGTTGTCATTTCCTTCTTCTCTCCAGATTCAATTTCCAAGATGAAACACCAACCACGAATTTCGATACCTTCCCTGCCGCCATCCTCACGGTATTCCAGGTAAAGCCATACCTTGTCCCACGTGAGCATTAGAAAATAAATTCCTGGGCATCTCTTCCTGCTTATGGGGGGGCGAAGAGGTCCCCTCAAAATCTGTGGAATTTAGGGAAGGTGAAATCTTTCCTTCTTATCTGTTTGCCGCACTGCCCAATCAATGCATCGTTAAAAATCAATGCTATGGAATGAAGGAAAACTAGAACAAAAGATTTTTTGCTAGGAAAAAAATATTGGTAAAATAGGCTTTTCTGTGTGGAGCTGAAAGTCCGTGCGTGCCTGGGCTCTCTTCTTCTGCGGCCCCTGCCGGGCTGCGCGCTACAACGGTAGCACTCGCCTGTGCCGCACTGCACGAATCGTCCTGCCCGAAACCCCAGAGCACGAGCGCCTGGTTGACCTGTTTCCCTTTCTCCCGTGGTTGCCGTAATTTAATGAGGAGAGAGGCTTGAGCTAGCTCCAGGCAGTAAGGAAATAATGTAGCATTTTGCACGGTAATAACTCAAGAGAAGATAATGCTGGATAAGAATTGCAGTCGATGGGGGAGCACAGAAAGAGGCATCAGCCTTGGGCAAGTTCGTGCCGTGGCAGGGAGAAGTCGCGGTTCTGGCAGACGCAGTGCTCAGATTTAAGAGTCTGATTTTGCAGCTGTTCTCCACCTGCCTTTTTTAAACCAGTGGTTTCAGGCGTTCCGGCAGAGAGCTGGGGATGCTGCACCCTGTGCCACGTGCAGGTAACACTCCCGGGTCCGTGGAAGACTGCCCTGCACCGATAGCCTTGTCCTATGCAAATTGCTGATGTGGGTCAAGCTGAGACTTGACCGCGGATCCAAACTCTCCTAGATCCCAGCAAGGCTTGGCTTATGCGTTTCAGTGTCATGTCCCAGAAAAGGGGGTTGGAAAGAAAAAAAAAAGAAAGAGTTGATGACAATTTTTGGATTAAAACAGAAAAAGAGTCTAAAAGAAAATGTGTCCTGTGACCTCTCCATAAGCAGCTTTATTATGGGTATTGCTTCTCTCCAGATGTGAAGCAGGTTCAGTAGAACTTACCTCGCAGGATATTGCAAATCATGGGACATTAATATTTGCATAGTATTTTAGTACTCATGAAAGAAAGGGCTTAAAGAAACGTAAAGGTATTGCCACAGAGCCAGAACTGAACCTGAATCGGGCTCCGGATATGAGCATCTGGAAATCTTGATGTTATTTTGCTTTGGGATGGACTAGAGCGGTCTCTTGAGAATACTTAGCTGAAATATTTCCTTTCCATTCCTGAGATAAATACCCCTGTAATGTAGTGGCTGTGGGATGAAGGAAAACATTGTTGCTTTTATGACATTTGTCTAGAACGTCAGAGCTACAAATTAAAACCAGCAAAACCCGTCAGCACTGGGTTGGCTCAGGGCAGCCTCGCAGAGGCATTTCCATACCCTCTGCCCCCAGTCCGGCCCCCTCCTCCCCTGAACTGCAAATACCGTGTCAGTGTATCTTCAACACGGGCTTTGGGCTCTCTTCTAACCTCATCTTCCACAGAGGCAGGCAAGCCAGCGGGCTTGTTCGGTTGCTGCTCTAATGAGCAGAGTAACATCATTCAGTGAATGCACTCGACGCGTTGAACAAATACAATAAAACCAGATACGCCCTGTCCATCCCTAACCCCTCTGGAGGTTCTTTGTTTCACAAACAGTCTTAAAGCCTTCTGCAGCCTGCCTTAGACCATTTTACTTCAGCAGACCTGGTTGGGTCACAGTCCACTGTCATGCGACTCCCAGGACGTATTTTATCCACCTGGCAGCAGGCTGAGCTCAGCGTTGGGTGCGACTGAGCCCCGCTCTCCCCAAATTCCCTTTGAGGAGCATCACGCCTTTTTCTCCAGCTCCTGGCTCCCAGAAAAGTCTTCGTGAGCCAAATACCAAGCTGTGTATATACTAAATACAAACTATATCTATATAAAAATATATTTTCATATATCTCTATATACACATGAAAAAGAACTATTGCATCTCCCTGTTCCAGCAGTCACTGAGCTGGAAGGGTGTACAACGGCCATAAGCGCAGAGACTCCACAAAGCGGAAAGGCCTGTGCTAACCATACACGCTCTGCTCCCTGAGGGCTCTGCGTAAATAATTTCATGCTGCCGGCTGCTACGGAGCTGGAGGAGATGAGGAGTGGTGGTGGCAGGATGGGACCGAACCTCAGCGCTGCTGAGGGGTGCCCTGCCGAGGCTTGGGAAGCAGAGCTGGCTTCGGCTGGATGTCCCGAGTGCCCGGGCTGCCCTCGCTGACCTGCCGGCGAGAGACGACACTGAGCTGGCATGATTTGGGCTTTACTCGGGCCTTTCTTCAGGAAAGCGTCTCGCTGTCAAGACGGCCCTTTGAAATGGCGCGGTTCTGTTCCTCGGCAGCTGAGTGTCTCATGTGCTCATTAGTCCATTCAGGTTTCACAACAGCTCTTGACAGCTCTTTTTAACCCGTCACCTGATGGCTCCTCAGCCAAGTCTAAGTATTAAATGCTGAGAGGCACTTGACAAAATGTTCATTTGGGGCGGCCAAAAGCATTTTTGGGCCCCGGGAAAAACAAAATGTTTAGGCTTCAACTTACTCCAAAGTCCTCATCACTTGTGCCCCTCCCTCTGCAACGCTGTCCTTTTCTCTCCCTTAGCAAGAAATTCTTGTAGTATCCATAAACAGAAACTTTATAGGGCAGAAAGACTTTAATTTACTGCACGTGCTCTGCTCCTCGAGGGCTGCTACCTAATTGCTTAAGTAATTCCTCCAGCTGATGGGTGACAGTGCAAACAGTGGAAGGACACCAGGCCAAAGTGTCTGTCCTCTCGCCACGGCCTCAGAGCAGCCCGCGCAGGCTGCTTCATTTAGACTATTTATCTCTCTGCAAAAGTTCCACCAAACAATTATTTTTTCCCCCTTTAAGTTTTTGTTCTACTTCCAAACTAATCCGGTTGGATTTTCGAGCCCAGACCCCAACCTGCTGGACATGTTTATGCACAGCCTGGAGTTTGTGATACCCGCCCTCCTGGTCTCCTGCAGGGCATAGACCTGTTCCCACCGGTTTCCCTTTCCACCAATGTTTGTGTTTACGGTTATTCCCAGAAAGCAGGAACAGTTATGATTTCATGGAAACGGTGTGAATGCAAGTTTGTGAAGAGTGTTGCGCATAATTGAGCACCAGAGGTGAAAGCCCAGTGCCCGGCTTCACGTTGGCTGGTGTAAACCCAGAGCGACCCCAGTGGTGTGGGTTAGGCTTGGGCTCTGAATTCGGATGTCTGCATTACTTGAGACTGGATTCTGCGTTTAGTAAAGAAGTTTGTGTATGCTCTGTATGTCCTTGTGTCTACACTCGCTCTTAGCCTATTGCCGTCATCAGCGCCGACCCTGCAGCAAGAAATTTTCTCTCTGTCAGCAGCTGATGACTGGGCTGGAATTTGCAATCATCTTGAGCGTATTTTGTGCACGTGGGACTTGATTACTACAACACACATCATGCTTTGGGCATTTTTGTCTTTTTTTTTTTCTTCTACTAAACACAAAGACAACTTCCTATTTAGGAATCTGAGCTTCGCATCCCAGTGGGCATGTTTTAATGTACTAAAAGTAACTCCCGTTGGGCTCTGCCACGGCAGGCGGGTGAAGTGCTGATCTGCCCGAAACGCTGCTGTGGTACAGTAGTCGGTGAAGAACAGGACTGGCAGGTCATTCAGGCTGGTGCAAAATTAGCATCTAGCATGACGAGGTTTACTTGAGTCTTGGGTGTTTTCACTTATTCTGATTAGTTAGTCAATTATTCACGTGTTTGCTAATTAGCCTCAGGTCAGCACGCAGAGCCTGCAGCCAGGGCAGCTCTGCAGAGCCGGGCTGCAGTCGTGCTCCCCTCTACGAGGATGCAGGAGAAGCTGAGTCCCCTTCAAGCTACCCTCATCTGTCCTCACTCATACACATTTGGTTATTGCTTCTGCTTAGGGATTTTTTTTTTGTGGTTTGTGGCCACGCGGGCGGCTGAGGGTCCTTGTGGCCTTGGTGAGCAGGAGAGCCAGGGAAGAACCGGTTGCGGAGCAGCTCCCGGGCAAACCCGGCAGCGGTTGTGCCGGCATTTGGAGAAATGCTCGTGCTGCCTGCAGCCCTGAGGAGCAGAGGAATGGTGGAAGGGGGGTTTCGGGTGTTTCCCCTCCTGTTACGCAGTCACTCAGCGTGTGCGGGCTGGGGGCACGCTGAGCAAACCCTTTCTGTGGGAAGTGGATGAAAGGAGTCGATGCTGGCAGAGGTCCCACTTGGGGCACTGGGCTTAGAGGTCAGAGGTGTCTCAGGTCTGTGGAAAACGCTGTGCGTGGAGCTGTTGGAACCCAGTGTCTCTGCATGACTTAAAAATGGAGAGAAATTTTGCTGGGGGTGAAGTGTTGGAACGTGGCTTTCACGGCCTCTGCCTGCACAGAGGCGTTGGTCGGAGGTGGGCAGCGGGCACGTGAGCAAGAGGGGGCAGGAATGGGGCAGTGGTCCTCCCTCAATGGTCCCCACTCCTCCTCAGCCCGTGCCAGAGGAGAGAACTGCATCCAGCCGGGGGTGAGACCATCCAGGGCTGGGGGTTGATGTCCAACGCTGCAGTGTGCCGCACTGATGTGTTCATCCTTCCCCCCCCGCCCCCCGAGACCAGTCCTGCCTCGCTCCCCCAGACCTTACCGACTTCGTCTTTCCTTTGAGTCACCCTTTCTTCTTCTCTCTTGAATTGCGCTGTGCAGATCCTGACAGGGGAAGACTGGAACGCGGTGATGTACCACGGGATAGAGTCACAGGGCGGCGTCCGCTCGGGGATGTTCTCCTCCATTTACTTCATCGTCCTGACGTTGTTTGGTAACTGTATCCTTACACACTGCCTCGTGTTAGTGGCACAGTGTGCCACGCACCCTTCCTGGGGTGCTAGAAATAATCTGGTTTTATTTAAATTCTCACACCCTCACTTATACTTTTTAAACCCAAATAATTGCTGTAACTTTGCTCCTTACAGCACCCAGGGTAAGAGACATAGGTAAGTTGTCCATGTTGATGTCACTTTTCTGATGGCAATGTGAGCATAGTCTTCACTCATTTTCATGTTTTACCGTAAGAATGTCGTATTATGAGTTAATTTATGTTGTGAGAAAAATGATTGAAGTCAAGACAGAGCAGGACCTCTGTACCTCGAATATCTTCACGGATAGTTTGCGCTAGATCAGGGGGAGGAAGAGTTGAGATTGGTTTGGTGTGTAGATCAGGCTCCTGTCTCTTGGTGCCTTTGTCTGCAGGGCAGCTTAACCAGCTGTGCTATTCCAAGTGCTCGAAATTGTTTTGTCACCACAGAATGCTTAAAACTAAAGTCCATATCTTGGGTTTATGGCTCTGGGAGTATTTCGTTACATTCCGAGGCCTGACACATGAAGTCTCTGAAGATGTTTTGTTCTGCTTAGCCATGAAAAATGGGAGCAACAGGAAACTAGGAGTTCGCATCCCCCCAAAATGTCCCAGGGTGTCTGCTGGGGAAATAGCAGCACTCTGACATGTGTTATGTCCCCAGAGAGGTCTGATGAGGCAAGACCGTAGCAGTCAGATGGACATGGGGTTTGGAAAGGGAGGCTGTATTTTATACGGAAATGAGCAATGAGATTCTGCGATGTAAGGGCTGGGTGAGATGAGGAGAGCCAGTGGCGCATGGAAGTTGCGATGGCTCCATCCCTGCTTCGTGCTGGTGGCTGCTGATGGGCTGATGTTGCGTAGATTGCTCGCATTAACTAAGTACAAAACTGTTGGTGCGAGACGTTTGCTGGCTGCAGCCACAAGCTGTGTGGAGTCAAACAGAGCATCCTTAAAAATGGAAGCTGAAAAACTGTTGCGTACATGAGGCAGCCCAGCTGGTTTGTTTGTTCTGTAAAATAGGGATAATAAGGCTGAGCGTTGCCACTCTGCTTGAGAGCTCTCTGCAGGGTTTCCCAGCAGCCCAAACCTTCTTACCAGTTACAGTCCCAGCGTTCGTCTTTTCCTAGGACTCCTGTTTGGGCTGGCAGCATCCGCTGGGTACCTAGGCGAGAGGGAAGGTACTTTGGGGGAAATACTTGTGCTAAAGATGGAGAGTTGTTACAGACATCGTCCCCTTCAGCTGGCGGTCAAGATGACAAGAGATGAGACGTCAGTGCCCACAGACTGCATGGCAGGGCTCCGGCCCTCTGCTTTGCCTGAAATCTCCCCATTAGCACAAGGAACCGAGACAGGGAAGAGCGGAGCAGACAGCGCGAGAGCTGTGCCTGTCACACAAGTGTGTCTCTGCGGGATTTGTCCCATTAACGTGCGCTGTCGGAGCCAGAGCAGCCGTGATGCCCGGGCTGGCTTGGCAGCTCAGCTCAGACATCTGCCTCGTGGCGGGCAACATGTCCCCTTCCAGAAACACAGGGCTTTGTGAAACTGGGTCAATGGAGAGCTGGGAGGGAGGGAGTTCTCAAAATCCTCAGGGCTTGGCATTTGAAAATGAGATTAAGCTATAATCAGGCTTGACAGCAGAGCTGAGAGAGAGACTTTTAACCTCAGAGCAGCTAATATCCAGCATTTTTGAGGAACAGGATATGAATTCCCTTCTTGCACTTTTAATTCAGAGGGGGCTTCTCCCTCGTCCTTTAGTTTTCATTGAAAGGGAGAGCACAGGGGATGTTCAAGAGGAGGGAATAAGGATCTGGTTCACCTATTGCCACTGCCATGAATTTGGTATTTGCCTCTGCTTGCCCTGGCAGAGTGGTGACTTGAAACCTTACCCACGTTCTCTCCGAGTATCACCCCGGCAGAGTGCAGCTGTCTCGCTTTCCCTCTGCTGTCCTGCTGCCGAGGAGATCCAGGAGGTGGCTTTCCCGGGACCATCTCCAGTGCCTCTCTCGTGCCCTTTGCCTGTGGCCGCACACTGATGGCACACCTTTAGCGCCGCCGGAGGGCTCCTCGGGGCACCATCTGGGCGTTTAGCACAGAGGAGATGTCAGGTTTGATTCTTTGGCTCTCCACGAGTCCTGCAGATGGGGAGGAGTTTGCTGCAGGTGAGTTTCTGTGAGCACAAAGTACAGAGAGAGGGGACAGCTGGCTGGCAAAGAGTAACAACGCTCAGAAACCCTTTTATAATGTCCTGGAAGACTTCTTTCAACAGCTTCCAGTGATCGGAGGCACAAACCTTGACGCAACTCTTAATTTCTATGGAGATTTACATCCCTGTTGGAGAATTAGAGGCCTGGCCCGGATCGTCTCTGTAGACACTCAGTCTGAGAGCATCGGCTGCTTTCACCGAGAGATTGTGAGAGCCTTTCGGCATCGCGTGTAGACCTGTTTGCCTTTAAGCACTGTGGGCAGGAGAGGAGAACTGAGGCTGGAGTGTGTGATGAAGGATGAGGGGTTAAAGCTTTTCCTTGTCTGTTTTCCGTGGGAATTGCAGGAGTAAGCCCACTAACGCTTGCGCTGATATTTCAAACGGTATCTCAGTCAGGTCGGTGCTACCCCTGCTTTTCACCAGCTGCAGCTTTGATGCTGAGAGCAAGCAGCAGGCAGTCATTTATCTCTGAGGGAAAGCTGAACTGTATGACTTACCAGGGACTTAAGTTATCATTAACTGTCAAAACATAACCAGGAATGTCTGGAAATAAAGTTTAGTTGGCCAGAAAAGACCAGTCCTGTGTTTTTGTAGGAAATAAAATAGTCATTAACGTCACTGATGCTGCAGTACCCCAGCAGTGTTACGTACACGGGGTGTACGTGTCCGAGCCTGGGGCTCACCTTCCTGAGGAGAGCTCCACAGCCCAGTAGACGTCAAGAGGACACCCTATAGAGAGCAGTTGGAGCTGTTGATTAGCTTAATTATTGATTAGATTACTGTGAATTGTCTTTTCTGCTCTAACTTGGGTCTTCACAAAGAATCCCCCCTTGCCTCTGCCTTACAGAATTCCCTCCAAACAGCTTTAAAATGTACTTTTTTTAATGTAATGGATTTTTTTTTTTTACTTTGTCAAGTGTGGATTTGTCACCAGCCCTCCCCACACAGACGTTCACTGCGGCTGAATTTCTTAAGTGGCAATTTTCGTTTTTATTCTCTTATATCAGTACCATTGAAATCAGTCTAAGCACTTCTGGATGCTCATCAGTCAAAGGCACTTCGGTTCCTCTGCTGGGAGGGCTTTTAATTTCAGTTTTTGAACATTGGCATTGGGTAAGTCCATTTTTAAGAGTTTAGGCAGACTGGATCAAATCTTGTTAGAGAATTGGCATTGGTGATTTTTGGGTCGGCTTGCAAAACTTGTTCTTTTCAAACACGACTCACTCGTTTCTCTCCCGGACCTGCTTGGGGCATTGCGGTTGTTCTTTTTCATGAAGAAGAAAGGCGGGTGGGTGCCGGCTTTGCCTCCTTCTCACTGCAGCTCAGTTGTTTCTTTTCCAAGGGACTACTGCAAGGAAAAGATCCAGAAACTTTGTTTGTGTAAGTCGGAAGTCTCTCACATTACATTCCCGGTTCCAGATTCTCTGCGTGGAGCCAGACCTCTGCATCTGAAATGGTTTAATGAAAGTAGTATGATTAGAGTGACAGCAGGATTTGGCCTGTTTTCTAGGAAATTAAACCATGCCTGCGTTCATTGTTATCCAGTTAATTGATAAATTGATGCATCTGTTGAGGGGAAAGAAAAAAGTAGAAAAAAACCTCCATGAAAAACTGCAGAGGAGCCTTAAATGAAAAGCAGCAAATGCCTGGAACATGCTGCCCTTCCCCTTGCCCTCAGCAGGAGAGCCGTACTCGGCACCAGTACGCTCCGCCGGCCAGCGAGGCCCCTGGGTCTGCCCAGGTCATACAGCCTGGACCGGAGGCTGGGGTTTGGGGGATGTTTGGGAATCCCCGAGCCCTGCAGAAAGGGCTGAGGGACCTTTTTTGGGGCAGAAACACCTAAATCTGCCGGCTTGTGTCTGTTTTGGAGATGGATCAAAACAACCTGGTCTGTTAAAAAAAAAATAATTTATATTTCCAGTAGTTGATTATGTTACACGAGACATTTTCAGCATCTATGTGTAGGAGGCAGGGGTAGGAAGATAGTTTTATTACCAAGACATACATTCCCAGTGCTTGGAAGTGGTTCCAATGTGTTGGAAGCACCCCAGGGGGAGAAACCCAAACAGTCGGCACCGGCCAGCACAGCAGTGCCTCAGCCTCCCTGCCTGCACCCCCTGCCTCTCCCCCCTGGCCTGCTCCCCCCGCCTGCACGTGGTGGCCCCCTCTTGCCAACCCTTGGTTAAAAGGAAATGGGGAAATTAGTATCTTTGCAAATGAAGAGCTGATGGAGCTCTGACTTCAGCGTGGGAGGGAGGTTGATCGTTTCAGCATCGTCTTTCCCCCTGTCTTGTTCTTTCTCTGCTGGGCTTGCCGGGACTGGGGTGCTCCCACCCCGCGCTCCTCGCCGTCCTGCTGGAACGGAGGAAGGAGCAAGTGATGGGCAGCATATTTCAAACCTCTGTCTGTCGCAATGGAATCATCTTCATGTGATAAAACCTCCATCTCGAAGTTACATGAAATGGAGAAAACCTGATGGATGAGCTGGCCTTTGCCTGGAGAAACCCCAGGGCTCTGCGTCCCATCCCCATCAGGATGCAGATGCATCCAAAGAGATTAAATACAGCTCCTGCTTTCTGCTGTCACGAGCAGAGGTTTGAGTTTCGACAGGCATTCAGGCTCTGGAGACACTCATCTCAATGGGAATTAGAGATGGGAACATCTGGTTCTGCAGTCTTGGCTGAATTCCGTTCGGTAAAAGCTCTTGAGAGGGAAAGCAAAGAGGCTTCGAGCTGGTTCTTTGGGCCGACTTTGGTCCCTGGCTGCCCTAGGCCGTCTCCTGGTGCCATGCCAGCGTGGGGCAGTGGCCCCGCAGCCAGCGTGACGGGGAGTTCTGGGCACGCTCCTGGGCAGCAGAGGCGGCTGCGGCCCGTCCATCAGCCTTGCACCGCTCCTCTGTTTATAGCGAAACCTCAGATGCCGCCTCCAGGCATCGTTCTGAGAAAGGGAAAGCAATCAGAGGGCCAGGGCTTCCCAAAATCTCGGTGTGGGTTTGACAGCAGCCTGGGAGCTCGCGCCTCGCCTCTCCTCCCCTCGCTGGAGCGGTGGTCCCCAGCACGCCGCCCTCGTCCCTCAGTCCTGCCCTCGCTGCTGCGGTGCTTTGGGCATCGCTGCCGGCTCACAGGCCAAGACAGGGGACACCTTCACCCTGCAGAAAATAACTGCAGTCATTGCCTAAAACTGCTGCGAGGCGTTTCGCTGGGCTGTTGGAGGACCCGCAGCTGGTCCCAGGCTGGTGTTCGGCTCTGGTGAGGACAGTGCGGTACAAACCCACGGCAGCACATTGCTGTTAAAGCCTTTGTGACTCTCCAGAGGGTAAATACTCATGAGACCAACTTCGTTCTCATGTACATTCACATTTAGCAGAGCAACCACAGCTTCATGCAGCTGTGGAGAGAGTGACTCTGCTGTCACCAGGTCATGCGCAAGAGCAAAGTGCCTTTTCTTCTTGGAGAGTAGTTCAGATTTGGGTTTGCTTTGCTTGTTCTCCTTTCCTCTGCAAAGGTATCTGATTTACAGCTGTTTTGGGGCTGTTTTGCAGACGCATAACTGGAATAACAACAATAAAATATATGAAGGGACAAGTAATAGCTGAAATCATTAAGCGGAAAAAAAGAAAATAAAATATGAATAAATAATTATAGGGAAATGTTATGTCTTAGTGATATAATGCAGTGCTCTGCAGAGAGACCCAGGCTAGCGTGGGCGCTGGCGGTTGTTTAGCTGGGCTATATGCGATTTGGCCTGGACTAACGGCCCCTTTCCCGGCAGAGCTCATTAGCTCAAGCTGGGTGTCCTGCTAACGGGCTCTTCTGTAGCTGTGCTCTGCGTGATGCTGCGGCATTCAGGACAGAGGATGTCCATGGCGATTTAATTGTCATATCGACTTCAGTGTGATCAGTCATGATAGTTTCCTCCCACCAGTATGTAACACAGCAGTGACCTAAGCTTAACTTTTCCAGGGCACCCAGTGCCTTTATATAGCTATGTGTATATATCATGCAAATGTGGGCTTTAAAGTGACCGATTTTCAGGAGCTCTAGTGGTTGCTCTTTTAAACAAGAGGGGAAAAATGACGGTGAACTCTGGTGTGCATGTACGGGCAGGAGGGCAGGTGTGGATTTTCTGGAATGAAAAACCGGGCGCTGCTGTGTCTGTAGGACCACCACCATGTGGTCCTGTACCAGTTGCACCTATAGTGTTGTACAGCCCATCCGCTCAGCACATGCGTGGATCTTCACCAGGTAATATGTGCTGGGGAAGAGAGAAATGGGTGCCTGGCCCCCACTGCGCTTCGGAGCCGGCTGCCGGCAGAGGCGGGTGAGTTAGAAATGAAGACAGAGCAAGGTTGAAGACAATGAAGACAAGATTGACCCCTGTGTGCAAGGGGTCAATCTGTGTGTCCTGGTTTGAGCGACACAGGAGTTATTTCTTTTCTAATGCTTGGGAAGACTGCCCTTTTAGGAGACTCCAGTGTCTGAATTGGTGAAAATATTTGCTTTCCAGCCAGTTATGGTGTGTGGGTTTTAAGGTCTCAGTGTTTTCGAGCTCACCAGGCACAGGGATGAGGAGGAGCGAGACCCGGGCACTTGACCCAGGCTGGCAACAGGGCTGTTTCATGCCATGAATGGCACATTCAATATAAATTAGAAAGTTTGCTGTGAAGTGCTCTCTCTCCCTTGATGGCTGCCAG
>VZSZ01003589.1:348636-414991 GCA_013398815.1 Ibidorhyncha struthersii
TTGTGGGTTCCTCAAACCATAACACCATAATATACCGATGATTGTAAGTGGGGAAAGAAGGGTAGTGGCAGCAGAAGGGGAACACAGTACTGCACTGGCTGTGTGAAGATTTTTTTTTTTCCTTAGCTGCTCCCCAAAAGATACGCTCCTGAATGTCTTCTTGGCTATCGCTGTTGACAATCTGGCAAACGCCCAAGAGCTGACCAAGGTATGTATGAGATTTCTGTTTCTTTGAATTTAAACCCCAGAGCATGTTACTGACCCTTCCAGACCCGCAGGTCTCCCCCAGAGCCTGTTCACGCGGTGTCTCTCTTTACCAGTTGGCATTGCAGAGAGGGACCTGGAGGTTTATTCTGGTTCAGGTTTGTTTTATTTCAGGCTTGTTTCAGCAAACTATTTCATGTTCTTTAGTTTCGTTCTGTCATAGAGTGGGCAGTGGGCATTGCTTGTCTCGCTGCTGCATGGAGGTGCACAGGCATTCGTAGCGTTTGCAGTTTTCAAGAGCAGAGGCGAACTAATTAACAGGTTTTGGCTGACTTGAAGCTTAGACGTGGGGAAACGCAGGTGTTGGATTGCTGCTTTTGCTGTCTCACACTAATGTTTCATACCTCGCTGAGTTTCGGGATGAATCAAAGAATTAACATTCTCCAATTGATTCCCTGGAAAACAGCTCGCGGAGACTATTGTGCATACGCGGGGAAGATGTTATATCCTTCCTGCCTCTCGCCAGGTGCAAGAGAAATCGGAGGCACCAGCCCAAGCGCGGGCAGAAAGCCAGGGCCGGGCAAGAGAGGGGGATGGCACCGGTGTAACTGCACTGCCTGCGCAGATTGCGACCGGAGCGTTCCCTAGGGAGGAAAACATATAGCCTCGCTGTTGCGCAGAGAGGACTGCAAGTGCTGCAGTTTGCATTCGTATTATTACGTACTTTTGAGTTCCCATTGTAGCACACGGTTGTGTTTATGAGGCAGTGTTAGGTTTTGTTGGCACATCTCTAGCTTGTTCTCACCGAGTGCATAAAACCATGCACGCCCCGATGCTGTGCTGCTGCCACTGCCGTAAGTCGCAGTGACCTGCCCGTAGCAACAGAAGCACCGTATCCACCTCAGCAGCGGTATTTTACAAGCTTTAGCTTATATATTTCTTGCAGGGCAAGAACATCACTAGCTGTGTGCTTATGCGGCAGCGGGCAAGGATGTTTTCTCTTTTTAGCGCTGTAGAAAGGTGCAGTAGCTCATGGATACACGGTGCAACTCCACAGTTCGGAGGTTCGGGGGGACAGAGGTTTCTAGGAGTTTCCTACCCCACTCCAGCGGCTGAACACCAAAGCAGCCACCCGCTCCCAGATACAATCCACGTCCCCGTCGCGGCTGAGCTTGTCTTTACCAGCTCTCCTTTGCCATGGAGCTGCATGACTGGGTTCATCTTTCAGCTCTGACTGGAGCCTTGTCTCCCGACAGCTGATACCCAGCGCAGACCGTACAAGAAGGCTGGTGGCTCTCAGATCCGTAATAAATGTTCCTGTGTCTCTGACACCACGTTCTGCATCCCTCCTCTCTTAGAATGCAGCTCAGGGCTGTGTTTCGTGGCGCTCGGTTGCTTGTTGTTGGGTTTAGTTTTTTTTTTTTTTTCCCCTGGGAATTTTTTCCCTTCAAGCAGCTCAGCTGTTTCTGTTTTTTCTGAAGCCCACAGAAAGCTCCAGCGCGGAGGCATGCCTCCTCCCGGCCCGGGCAGGAGATTTACGGGCATCCCCTGCATGTGCTAAGGGAGAGGATTCCAGCACAGTTCTTGGATAATGAAGCTCATCCTCCTCCTTTCTTAATCCTTTTAGTGCTTTCTTGTGAATATTTCAGCGGCTGACTGGGAGGGTTAGAAACCTGACTTTGTTGATGTTTATAAAGTATAATTAAATATTGATGGATTCGGCAGCATTGCTAAATCGTAAAGCTTCTTGAGAACCTTTTTTTTGCTTTAATTTTATTTATGATCTCCCCCAAAATCACTAGGGCTTTCAAAAGAAGAGGAAAAAGGTAAAAGTAATTCAATTATATAGCATACCTGGAGAATGAGGGATTTATTGCTAAGTAAATATGATCATGCAAAACCAAAAATGGCCTGGAGATATAATTAAGTTCCTTGGGAGTCAGTTGATCTCAGGAGACTCTCTTGACATTTACGCTGTAAAACGAATCGAGATCAGTGCTGCATATAATGTGGGGAAACCATAAGCAGTTTGGAACTGCCTCTGTTTTGGAAAGCCAGAAAGCTTTCCAGGTAGCCTTCGGGACTGAAACATTTTGACCAACGTTTCCAATTCTGGATGCTAATTTGGACTTCTTTTATCATGGCACTTGAACATTTCTCAGCAGCCTTGGCTGGGCCTTGTGACCTGCAACAGAAGTTATCAGAATTGTAACTATATTTAACTTAAGCTTGATCATCCCATGTCTGTTACAAAACTTACCGGTGCTTTGGAAATGACTCATTTTGAGGAAGAAAAAAAAAAGAATCCCCTTCTTTGCTTTGAGTATATAAAGGGTTCTCCAGCCCCTGCCTCTTGCTCCGCGGGTCTCTCTCCTCCTTTCCCTGGGCTGGCTTTCCCTTAAGCTGACTTAAACTCTGCCAACTTAATTTCTAGTGATTTCTTAGAACTGTCCTGAATCTCTTTGTGTTGCCCACGCTCTAGATTTTTCCGTGGATTGTCAGGTTTTTCTTCCCGTTCACTTATTCAGAGTGGAATTTAAAGTTGCCCCCAAAACTTCCTTTTAAAAATCTTCTCTCCACTGACTATCCCGTAATGTCTCTGGTGACACACAGCAGTTTGTTCTTCATTCTCGTTGAACTGGTGGGTAACGCCGCCACGAGTGACCCTTTATTATCCTAAAGCACAAAGTGTGTTCTCCGATCTCTCTGCATGGCCAGCAGTCCGTAAGAAAGCTGTGGGATGGGAAGAAAGTGTGAAATTTACAGAAAAATACATTAAAATTTGAGAAATCAGCAGAAATAATGGACTGAAGTGAGCAGCAAAACCAAGAGTCTAACAGCCGTGAAGACCCCTCCTCCTCCTCCCTGACAGAGAGGGCTTAAATTGGGCGAACTTAATAAAGAACGGTCAGTGCTAATGATGCCCATCATTATGGGCAGCACTGAAGATGGGCTTTACCATGTGATAAACTGTGTGTTTTAAATGAAGATTTGGATTTTACCCTGAAATCCAAATATGGGCTAATCTGTCTTCAGGGTTTACGTAATTTTTTAGATCCTGGAGAACTTGTTTGCCCAACATGCACGTACTTAGTTCTTTTCATCTTTCCTCAAGAACTCAGTTTTCAAACTCTTTAATGGCTCTTCTTTCTTTTTCTAGATTTCCTTCAGCTTGCATGCAGCTTGCTGGCACAGTGTGTCAGGGTTAAATCATTTCTTACTATTCTCAATCTGGATTTCAGTTTGGTAACTGGCATTTTGCTTGAGGTAGAAATACACCGTTAAAAGAAAAAGGGGGGGAACTCCAAAATAACAGAAAGGAAACAGAAAATAAGAGATGTCCTTATAGGCAGGGCTGATGCACGGAAACAAACTCTACAACTCACGGAGAGTTATAAAGCGGGTACGTTTATTGCAGCGCTGGGGGGATCGCTCCTCCAAGCTTGCACCCCGTATTGCAAAGCAAGCATTCCTTTCTGATACCAAAGCATGCATGTTCATTAGTATAGGCTGGGTTATTACAATTAGTTCTGAGGATAGGCGTGACTATTGTAATTAGTCCCAGAAGCTCATTATCATAGAATCATAGAATTGTTAAGGTTGGAAGGGACCTTTAAGATCATCAAGTCCAACCATTAACCTAACCTGACAAAACCACTTCTAAATATTCATCAGGAGAACTGACGCTTTACCTATTCCTACTTTTCCCTTATTCTTATGGCCATTATCAAAGACAGGACACTGGACTAGGTGGGTCATTCCTCTGACCCAGAAAGGACATTCTTATGACAAAATACAAACCAGAAATATTATTAAAAAAAAATAATAAAATTCTCTCTTCATGATACAAAGCAACTGAAACTAAGAGAAAAAGACAAAAGTGTTTATCCCATTTAGACTGTGAACCTTGATGATACTATGCCGAAGATGGTACTCCCAACTATAGTTCCATTGGACAGCGAATTTATTTTAAAATAAGGAGGAAGAAAGCTGTGTCATTAGCAAGATTCCTTCTTGGATACACAGATGAGAGGTAATAAAATGGCACATGTGTTTTTCTTTATATAGTCAAGAAAGGAGCATAAGACAGAAATACAAGAGTAGGACATGAGCTCATCTTCTCCAAATACTGACAGAATCAAAAGATACCTGGTTTTGAATAACAGAACTTAAATATACTCACAGTACAAATGTGTATGAACTAAGATACAATGTAATCATCCAAAGCTATTTTATATATAGGCTATAAAGAAAATCAATGTACAAAAGATAACACTTAACACTCCTTAAAGCAACAACTAATCATCAGACAGTAGAAATTACAAAATAAACAGCTCAGCGTAAAGAATATTTTCAGGGGTTTTGTACCTGTTCCAGGACAGAACCAGAGTGATGGGCTGCACAGGTTTCTTGGTGGATCAGTTCTGGCCATGACTGTTCCCCCATACAAACCCTGAGATGAGGCTACCTGAAAGTTGATGCTCTAATGGAAAACAGCACCCAGCTGGATGAAAACAAAACTAGTGCCATCTGTAACAGGGGTCTTAGTAACAGCTTGCTCTTGCCGCATGTGTACAGCTCTCTGGTGGTCATGGGCTGGGGTCTTCTGGAGGAAGGCTCATAGTCTTCTTCACTGTGCACTTTTCACCTTTGGCTCAGAACGCTGAGTTGGCTGAGCTCCAAACCGCAAGACCAGTCTTGACCAGATGGTCCCTTCTTGCAGACAATGAAGTTCTTGCCAGCAGCTCCCGGTATCTGTACAATTTGCTCGTAACAGGGTCTGGTTGTTCTCGTTATCAACACAAGCTTACAACAGAGTGCTATGGCCTCGACATTTTGACAGGTTATCGCTCATGCTAACCACATCTCGTTTCTGGGGCCTACTTTCTTGTATCAGGGCCTTTATGTGCACTTGCCCCTGGAATGATGGTGACAGTCTGGGCTGGTGGTGGGAGGTGGGACGGAGGGATGTCACCATCGCAGCTCAGAGCTGGCTTCACTCATGCACCATCACACCCCGGTGAGCTTCACGCAGAACAAGATGAGCCTGTGCCCCAGTGAGACCTGGCAGTGCAAGTGTCCGGCAGAAAATTAATTAATTTTTGTAGCGATCTGCAGTCTCTGGGTGGAAGGAACTGCAGGAGTATTATGAAGCGGTTGTCTGCTAAAGAGCGTGCTTGTTTGGAGTTAGGGACAGCTGCCTTTATAATGACAGCGGATATTCTCTGCTGTTACTTTGAGCTGTCGAATCCAGCAGAACTGCCGATGCGGCAGGGAGAATGTAGTTGAAGCTACAAATTTTAAAGAGATAGTAAAAACTGCACCTGGTGCTTTAGGTGCCCAGAAAGAAAAATCAAGGGCCTTTGAATGTATGTGATTTTAACACTGCTAGAGAGTCCTTGAGAAGAAACGACTTGAAGATACCTGCAGAATGAAAGGAAGACCTTCTTATTTGGGGGCCTTATTCCTCAAAAGATTCATATTCTGCAGACAGCCTTTATTTATAACAAGCTTCCAAACCATTGATAAATTTACTGAAACGGCAGTTGAGAAATACTGACTTTGTATAATCTTCCAGCGGAGCTTTCTTTCATGGCCTGCCTCAGGTTCTTCATTCACTACAGTAAGAATTTACTTGTTAGAGATTTGCTAATATCTGGAAAGGAAAAAAAAAAAAAGAAACTGTAATGGTAGCAAATTTTTTGATTATTTTGCTATCATTTCTTTTTCGTTCTAAAGGAGAAAAGGTTTCAAAATGATTTCAGTTTAAGGAAATAACACCAAAGTCAGAGCAAGGAATTGTTTATGCATATGGTATTGAGGATGGATAAATCTCTATGACTTCCTATTTCAAAGCTGGATGTCTGACTGTCTGCTCTCATTATTTTAAGCCTAACTGGTTCACAGCGTTACCTTGGAGGAGCAGAGGTAGCCTTGTGGCGTGTCATAAAGTCTGACAGAAGAGCCTGTGACTGCTCTCACCCTGATTTGTGGTTATTCCCTGAGCGTGTGTGATGCTGACATTGCCATCGGCGGGTCTGTGTTTATCCTGCCAGGATTTTACAATCTAAATTGGCTGGCTAGATAGTTCGAAGGAAGCTTAACCCAGATGACCATTGAAAAGGAACCAGCTTGTTTCTTTACCTTTTGCCCCCATCTCAGTGCTTAAGATCCTGTAGTTTGAATTTGAGCAGTAGTTCTCTTGTCGTTACATCAGATAAATAAATCACAGCTATTCTCTGCGGGAACCTGCAATGCCAATAGAGGTTTAAAACCCCCATGATCTGCGAGGTGTGCAGAAGGCATGAACACAGCCATCTTTCTGGTCTATGCTTGAGTCGACAGACTACGCTTTAATGTGGCTCCTTTCTGTTTTCACCCTGTGTGTCCGCAGTGATTCAGCATAAATAAGTGGGAATATCTGGGGTAAAACTGGTTTGAGCAGGACCAGTCAAACCTGGTGTTGCTTATTGGACTTATTGTTTCAGAAAAGTCACACTGGCAAGCAGTCACAAAGGATTTAGGAGTCTGTCTCATGCGTTTCAGTAGGATGTAGGTTTTAGAGTGCTTTTACACGTGCAGGTCTGAGACAATTTGGGCTCGCTTCACCCCAGCAATGTCACACTTGTCATCGGGTCTCTCCCTGCCCTGCCGTAGTCTCCTACCCCAATGCTAAGTGAGAAGAGGAGACCCAGGAAAGGTAAGAAAGCTTTGTGAAGGAGACGTAATGACGGTAAAAATGCACTAAGAACTTGACCAGACCTTTCATTTCTCACCTTGACCAGCTGTTGTTGGCACCAAGACCCTACCCCGGAGTCCTTGCAAGAAATTCTGCCTCATTTTAATGAGTTTCCACTGTTCTCGCAGCATGGCGGTGACAGTCGCGTATGACTCGTGTCTTGGGAGCTCTGGTTATTGTCTCTACATGACAATTACTCTGATTTCTTTTGATTTTCTGCACCAGGACGAGGAGGAGATGGAGGAAGCCACCAACCAAAAGCTCGCTCTGCAGAAGGCCAAGGAAGTGGCCGAAGTCAGCCCCATGTCTGCAGCTAACATTTCCATAGCCGCGTAAGCATTGTTTTATTATTTGGGTACTTCATAATTCGGTTTCTGTTTTTCAGTGTCGATACATGTCTGTTCAAGCGGAGCATCCCATAGTACTCCGTGAGCCCTTTTATACCGTCTCTGTTACTGACAGGGCTTTAGGTTGACTGAATACTTCAGTGCTGATCACTTAATTGTGAATTTAATTAAGTATTTCTTTTAGTTTGTTTTTCTTTGTAATGCTTCATCTTTTGCCTTGCTATAAACCACTGTATTTTAGAGGAATTTTTTTAAGCTGTCTTGGGATAGATTTCACCAGGTGAAGTGCGAACATTTCACTTCGGATTTTTAATTACGAGTGGTATGGGTGCACATAATCCATTAACTATTCTTTAATGATCTCTGCTCCGAGAATTTAAATGCAAAGGCATCCTCCTAAATACCAGGCTGAAAAATATGCTTGAGTGCTCTTTCTTTGCTGTTTGTAAGAGTGCTGGGTCGAATAAAATCATGTACGTGAACAGTCACTGGTTTGTAGCTAGAAACATCAATTTGCGTTTTCAGATGCAGGCTTTTCTGCATGGACATGGTCATATGCACGGATTCTGTGATAGCAGAATCCTTAAAAAACGTTGCCTTGGGGCTCACCCTTTCAATAGGTACTGATCTAAACTGAAGTGAAAAAACGCTATGTAGGTGGAAATACTCGTGCAGATGCTGCTGAGGTCAATGCGGAGCTCTGCCTGCGTGGGATTACGGGGCTGTGTTTGAGACGTGGCTGCCTTGCGCGGATCTACTCAAAAGTGTGTTCTTCTTAAAGGTTCATTTAACTCTTCTGGAATTTTAGCGTCAGGACTACCAGCATCAAAAAAAAATTTGGTCGTGCATTTTACTGAGAGCTGCTGATGTTTTCCAGACCCCTTTTGCAGGGGAGACCTCCAAAGGTTGGAGAAGTTCAAACACAGAAAAAGAAATTTCCTGTTCAATTTTACTGCAAAGTATCTGAAATGCAGCAGGATCCCTGTTTGTTCTCTCAGTGTAAATCTCTTGAGGCCCCTGTTACTGGGAGTTAAATCCACTTCATCAAAGACAATAGGCCAAATGGAGCCAGTTCATTTATGTTAAGGAAAAGAATATTATTAATTTGACTCTTACTCTTCTTAACATTTTGTTTTGCCATTACTGCTTTAATCAGCTCCTATTTATGCTGCAAAGGTGGCTCTACCCTATCAGTTTATATTTTTATTTTCTCTTCAGGAATAATTTTCTAGTTTTATAATTTGATTTTATTTTCATAACCTATGAAAATGGCTTTCTATAACAGCTGGCACCTATAGCATGGATCAGTGTTGTGAAAACATCAACATTTTCTCTACGTCATCAATCAAAACAGGTCTCTCGGGTTTTAGCAGAGGGCACCGTGACTCGCATTTCCTTAGTCATGATGTTCGTGTTCCTGGCGCGCTTGTCCGCCTCCCACAGAGGTGATAAAGCCGTCCTGGGGCTGAGTCTGGTGAAAAGTCATGTCAGTTGTTCTGCTGCTTCACCAGCGAGGTGCTGTGCTTGCTGTTTTCCTCCTTTCCCTTGCCAGTCCTACATCAAGGACTGAGCGTGTGTTATCTCCCCCTAAGCCTCCTTCGGGGCCACTCCACACTCTGCAGTGCTGTCTCTGCTTCTCCATCTCCGGCATTTTTCCTGTGCAAACACAATGTGCACACGCGGTTTGTGTGCTGCCGTGCCTGCAGTGGATCTGCCGCGGTTCTTCTGCTCTCCTCTGCCGTTCAAGCCACTCCTCACAACTCAGCTCCAGGAAATGTTCAATTTATTGCATCAGTTGCAAAATATCACTTCCTAGGCAGAAGAAACTGGTTGCTTATTTAGCGTGTCAGTCCGCTTGGAGTGTCCAGAGAGGTACCTTCACCTTTACACATGCGCTAGGCTGCTGCGTGAGCCACAAATTGGTTTGTGGTTGATAGATGGTGAAGCACTATGGTGTTACTGGATCTGTTTTAATAATATACTCATTGTTACAGTGGCGTCGAGATATCATCTATCTTGCAACTGACTCAAAGTGCTTTATTACAATATTCTTCCTGCACTTGGTTTGTAGCTCCTGCTTCATCAATCTCCCAGGATTTCCGTGGTGTATCTTCTGCTCCACCAAAGGGACTTAACGGGAACAGATTTGTCTGACTGCAGTTTGTTTTTTTCACCTGGTGAACTCTATCCTGAATGGGCCTTTCTGTTTTGTGGGTTTTCAGGATTAAAAGCTAGGATGATACGTCGTTTTTGTCATTGTTGCAGTGTTTGGTTTAAAACAGAATATCTGTTTAACATGTATTATTGCATTTTAATTTGAGCCCATTGTTTCATTCTTATTTTTGTGATTTTTTTTTTTTTTTACTTTTTTTTGTTTTCTGTTTAGAATTTTCCTTGCTTTGTTGTTTCTGGAGGTGAGTTTCTGGGTTTGTTCGGTTTGCCCAGCGTTGTCTTTAAGACCCTCTGTCTCGTACAGCGTTTAAACCGCTCAGCCTCTTGAGCTGAGCCGCTGTACAGACCGACGGGGCTCTAGAGCAAACCATTGGTGCAGCTTCCTCGGCGGCCAGAACGGAGGAGGGGGAAAAAGGGGCCGATTACGCAGGCGGTGGATGTGCAGAACACTTTCCGCTGCCACTGTCAAGGTTCCAGCGGAAGGGAGAGCTGTCCGGCTCGTTCCCGTGGGTCACACCAAGACCCCAACCCAAACGTGGTTTTATTTTCTGTATTTGCCTGAACTCCCCGCGTTTGGGTTCCTCCTCTGCCTTTTCTATTCCAGCCGGAGATGCACCAATGGCACGTACAAAAGGGGCTGCGCTAAGCACACCCAGCCCAGCGCGGGCCAGCAGACCAGCCGGAGAGGACACGAGCTGTGGCTTACCTGGCACCCAGAGCCCGTGTATTTTCCAAGAGCCTCTCTTCACCTTTTCTTGGGAAAAGTCTTAAGATAGCAATCACAACAGCAAGCAAACACTAAATTTGCTAGGTAGTTACGCTGAAGTCGTGCTGAGTGAAACTTTTTGAGTTTTGTTACTTATGGGTTGGTTTTTTTTAATTCCATGTGGTAACAGGTTACAGTTGTAGCCGGACCCAAGGAAATCTTTTAAGCATCGGTATAGGGTATAAGTTCTGGATGGGAGGAGAACTTCCCAGATGTGGTGGATGAAACTTTGTTGAGGGTGGCAGAGACAGTTCGTACAATGTTGGCACCAGACCTAAGCACGGTCTATAGAATTGCCCACTACCATTTTTCAAAGTTACACGTGCTTCCCAGGACAACCTTCCAACCTCTAAAGACCTCTTCCTCTCCCCAGGCTCTGACTGGTTTCTGCTGGTCCCTCACACAGTTGTTCAAAGCAGTTTGTGTTTTAATTGCACGCCCACAGGTGGATACTGCCTGTTAATGTGAGCAAGTTGACTACTCATTAGAAAAGTGCCCAGAGCGAATAGAGGTGGCACATCATTTCACAGCGACTTCTCAGAGTTATCTGTCCCTTTTGTACAGGTCTGGGGATGAAGANTTCCTTTTGTCTTGGGAATACTGTGATCTGTTTCCAAATCCCTGTTGGGCTGTCAGTCCCCAACAGGACCCAGCAAGAAGTGTGCCTGAACACCCAGTCCATAAAACGTCCCCTGCTGGAGGACGTGTAGACTAGAAGAGGTGTTCTCCTTCTCTTGCTGGCTTGTGACTTCTTCCCTTTCTTTTTTCCCCTGAAGTGTGTTGATGTGTGGGGTACTGTGATTCCTCCCGTTAGCTTACCTTTTTGCCCTTGCCGTTGGTGTAGCGGTGACTCAGCTACACCTAAAGACACTCTCTTGTGCTCTGTCCCTCACGGATGGTAAGTAGCATCGAGCAAAGCTCAAGTACTTCTGTCATTTTGATTTGGCAAAAGAGGCTGTCTTTGCTTCCTGGCTGTACACCCTGCAGCGCCACCACAAATTTAGTCAAATTTCTGGTTTCACAAAAGCGCACTCCAGCACCGGGAGCAGAGGAGTGAACCTGGAGTGCTGCAGGACTTGCGTAACGTTGGCTGGCCAGGTTACAAGGACACTTGGCAGGATCAGAGAGTGGCCTCTGTCCTGCACTGCACCAAACGAGGCGGGGATAAATGCAAAGGTTCATTCAAGCCCTCCCGCCCAGGGATGCTGAGATCTGCTTTCGGCAATTCAAAGCAAAAATTCCCCAGGTGTATCAGGTTTGCGTGGCAAGGTTTCTCTCTCCTCTACAGCTGAGAAGGGGGAGGGACAGAGCGGCTTTGGTGGGCACCTGGTGTCCGGCCAGGGTCAGCCCCCCCCAACAGGTATTGCACAATGTTGGTGCTGACTTTCAGGTAAATCAGGGCAGCCCAGTACATTCTCCTCCATTGCGAGTTTTCCACCTGTTCTGTCCAAGAAAATGCATTTACGCAGTCGAGGGCTTGTTCTTTGCAGGTTTCAGCTGCCGTCCTCGAGGGTTCAGCATCCAGCCAGAGAGTAAAGGGGTCCCCAGGTTGAGCAACCTGGAAACAATAATTTTCTTGGCAAGCCAGCAGGGTATGCCAACACTGCTTTGACTCCCGCTCCCATTTCGTTTGGCACGGTGCAAATGTAGAAATACTGAAGTTTAGGCAAAATACTTTACCTTGACTCTTCAGCAGCTTATTTGCTCCAAGCAAAACTTTTATGATGCCTTTCATAACTCCTCTTATATTCACTCCAGGTTTCTTGACCTCTGGATGGTTGTGTTATATACTCTGCTTGGGCCAACATTTCTGTTCAGAATAATCCACTGATTTTAAGTAGATGTATACTTTATACTTATATGATATCCAAAGAACACTGGATTTTAACTGGACCTTCTGGTTTGCTAGTATGGATTGGCAACAGATTAAAACTCTCATGGAAGCAGGAGAAAAAATGCTCCAACTGAAAAGGCAAATTCGGGAGGTGAAGGGATTTTATTTTCAGTCTTGGAGAGGGTCCTTTGGATGGTGTAGATTTATAAAAGTTATTGTTTATAACTATGAACAAATTAGCACCTCGAGCCAAGATCTATCAAGATATTTAGAATCCTGTTTTTCTGTAGATTCCCTGCCAAAGGAAGAATAAACTCTTTCTGGGTAATCCAGCGATTTCCATATTTAGAACCCCCCATGTATAATGGTGTTTATACAAACACTGGGTGGAGGAGAATCTACGGAATTACTTGTGAACTGAAAGAAGCTCCTTTCAATAATGTGTAATCCCTGCCTAAGCTGCAGCAGACCTACGGTTTTTAGACAGAGCGAGCCGTATTCGGACAGCCTGAGCTCGGGCACATCCCCGTGCCGGTCAGAGGAGAGAGGTAGGTGCCTCTGAGGAGCAGATCCGAGGCAGGGAGCGAGGAGAAGCAGCCTGGCACCAGCTGCGGGGGTTCAGATGGCTTTTGGCTCTCTGCACATGACACAGGGTCCTCCCTCCCTCCAGCCCATGGTCTTCTCCATGCTAAGGCTTCTTCCTCGTGTCACAGGGCCAGAGCGGGAATTAGCATCCTGCTCCCGCTTGGAAATAATTATTTGCAGCCCAGCTGTAAAAGCAATCACCACCTGTTTCTACAAGACCTCTACCCTGAGGTCCTAAAGATGACTTCTGCGGAGGACTTTCATTGTGTGAGTATGGCATATGGAGGCATAAAGTCTTGATGTCATCATGTGGCTTTTGGTTCACCTTTTAATTTTTTTCCCTTTTGGTTCCGTTTTTGATTCTTTGGTTGTTTCCCTGTTAACTAGAAGGTGGTGTGTCTGTGGCTTCCACACTTTCTGAAGCTTGCCTGGTCTCCTACCAAGATGCACGCTGCGGTCTGCATTCGATAGGACACAGCCTGTATGAGTCTCCTCCCGATGTCTTTTATGGTTTCTCTTCTCTTCTGTTTTTTTTTTTTTTTTTCCTTTCTCACTTTTTGTTTTCTTTGTTTGTTTTGTTTTTGCATGTGCAGTTTTGTAAAGCAAACTCGAGGTACTGTATCTCGCAGCTCGTCAGTCTCCAGCGTAAATTCACCGTGAGTTGCTCTCTGTTACGATATTCAGTAAATGGATTTATGATATATATCTCTATATTTATAAACCTCCCTCTTTCCCCTTCCCCTGATGCCTTCACTCCCCCCTTGTTTTTTTCCAAAAATCATTCCCATCATTGTGGAAAGCCTCCAGACCAACATACAGTGGAAGGACTGGAAGGTGTGCGACATTGCCATATAATGCTTGTGATTTGATCGTGAGCAACTCTGTAGTGTTTCGTACATTGACTGTGATTTTTTTTTTCTCCCCTTCCTTCATTTTTCTCCCATCCCCTTAATTATTTTCCCTTTTTCTTCCTTAACTATTTTCCCGCTCCTTCCCTCTGCCCTCATTTGATGGTTCGTCTTGTTCTCACTTGTATTTTTGTCCTCTGTGTTTATTACGCGCTGGGCTGATGGCTTTGATGTTCCACCAGTGTTTGCACTTATGGTTCAATAGGAGAACAGGGGCCCACCATGAGTGCGCTCTTGAATGAAAGCTGGAGGAGGACTAAAAGAAACTTCTGGAAATGGGGCCCAAGTGAGACCAAATTGGAAAGCTCTGCACAAACTTCCTTGGGAAACTTATACTCCTGAGAGCACTGACTATGCCTGTGCTCTCTAACCTTCTCCAGCTGGAGCTTCAAGCTACAAATATTGCAAAAACGAGGCACTCGGCAAGCTCCTATCTACTTGTGGTTGAGCGAACACAGTGGTAGACCTTCCATTCACTCCACGCACTTCCTAACAAACAAATCTTGCTGGCTTTGCTGTGAATCACGGGTGCGCTTTGACACCGCTGCAGGTTTGTAGGAAACACCATTGTTCCCTTCCCTGCTGACTAATACAACAAAACCCGTCATCAGCTTCTCATCAACCCATCGTAGTGTCTTTGCTTTGGGTTATACTTTCACCATTTGACGTTATCTTTCTTCTTTAATGCTATTGGAGAGACAAGTAAGTGCAATTCAAACACGCGTGGGTTTGTCCTTATGTGCACCATAGCCGGTACCAAAGGCACGGGGAAGCAAAGAAGGTTTTCCACCAGCTTCTTGACATCGTCTTCGTTCCCTGGGTGTTTTGAGGGTCCTTGTCCATTGGTGGATCTTAGATGCGTTTGTATTAAAACTATGTTGCTACGATGTGTGGGTTTAACTTCTGTGACCAAAACAGCACTTTTGCGACCAGCATAAGTAGGTGTGACGTGTCTCTGCTAAGCTCTGAGATCTCACAGGGTTGGGACAGTGAAAATGATGCAGAGTAGGCCAAGGCAGCTTTGGCTCATTTCTTCCCATGGATTTCTTGGCTGCGGGGAATCTTGACAGGCAGAAAGGTGTGGAGAGAGGTCTGCTGCCCTTTGGGTCTCTCTCCCCCTGCCTTGCCCCAGCAGGAGAGAGGGGTGGTTAAGGAGGTGATGGAGGAGAGGTGTTCCGGAGCTGTCTTCCCTCCCAACGCTTGAATTTGCTCCAGTAGAAGTTGTACCAAACCAGTCTGAGGCAACGTTTGCACAAGTAGGAATAAAGCCTTGAAAGAATGAAGAATTTGGCCCCTTTTTCCAAACTTCCAGAGAGAGAGCTGCCTTTTAAAAGGACAAAATCAAACTGCAGGTACTAAAAACCCCCTTGGAAAGGAGGATTTGCCCACATTCGGTTTGCCATTGAGGTCTGTTGCTGACTCCCCACCAGCAATAGAGACAGTATAACAGAGGCTTCTTTTGCTGATATGACTCACATCTGTTCTCTGAACAGAATAAATTTTTACTGCTAAAAGCTGTAACTGAGGATTCTCATCCTCTTTAACATTTCTATGCACCGTCTGGGCAGTAATTTGTAATTTCTTATGCAAACCGGGGCTGGTTTTGATAGATGAGCTGAGTGTGCATTTTCTTCTCTGTGGGTATCTAAAGGGCATTTCTCCACTAAACCCCCTTGTTTTGATTAAATAAATGTCTGGACTCCGTAGCAGTGTGCAATGTATAAAAGTCCCAGCCATCACAGAGCATCAGTAGAGCCCCCCCTGGAGCGCAAAGACATCTGAAGGTCTTATTTACTCAGGATAAATGTCATGGTTAGAAACATGTTTTTTATTTTCAGTTCATATGGATAAACTGGAACAACTCCTGTTAGGGACGTGCAGGTGCAGTGGACTCCCATTCCCTGGATGAATATTAGCACAGGTTCAGGATGCCTTTATATCATTCTGTTTCTACCCGCTGTGAGTGCTATTGCTGTAATTATACTGAATAGATAAATGGTCTAATTTTTGTGCACATATGAAAGTTGAACAGCAATCTACTAACCTAAAAGAGCTTTTTAAAAGTGCAAAAAAAAAAAAAAAAAACCCTGTTCCTTTTTCTCCTAAGTTTTCTCAAACAGCATAAAATACGGTGTCCCTTTGTTATCAGTAACAACCAGGATCTGCAAAATCATCTGTTCTGAAAGAACAAAACTTAGAAGTATTTTGACATATGGACAGTTGGGTTTTTCCCCATATTCTTTCTTTGATTATTTTCCTAAAAAAAAGAAATAAAATTCTAAATTAGTAAGAAACTAAGGACAAAATACTGGAGCTAGTTTCTTAAAAATAAATTTAAAAAATAATTTAAAAAATCAAGGTGAGTAATTTTCTTGTGCTAATTCCAGGCTTTTGTGCTATAACAAATTTATGAAACAAGCAATGCAAGCAGTACGAAATCCATTTTTTATTCACTGAGGAGAGGTAATTAAATACAGATATGCTCTATTTCTTTAAGTAGATCGGCATTTATCTAAAATACATACTGAAACGGGCAACTAATTTATATGTACATAGGCGATGACACACAGCTCAGTGAATAATTATGTTGCTTTTTTCCAGTAGTATGTATTTAAGAGTTATGGGATCTTGAATTTTCATATGAATCCTTCTTACATTGCCATGGCTGATGAAATCCAAACCAGTGCATTTAGTAACTTGAGGTTTTCATTGTATTGCTACGGTTTATTGTTTATTTCTAATAGGATCCAGAGGTGTCAGTCATTGCTTGGACATGAAAAATGGCATGTTCTTTAAGGCATTTTCTAGAATGGTAAATAAATCAAAAGCCAGTGTTTCACAAGCTGGGTACTTTTTTTTCCAGAAGTGCTGAACGCCCGCACCTGCCACAGATACTTTATTTTATTTTCCAGAATAAAACTTGTTTTTCTTTGAGCGGCTCTTTCTTACCCACCCCAACCATCACGGCATGTCTCTGCCGCATCCATCCAGCTGTAGACAAGCTGATAGCCTACAGAGGGAAATGAAAAAGCTTAATTATCTTCTACCAGGACGAATTTGTCATTTGCCATCCAAGAACCCAAATAATTCTTGATCTCTTATCGCTTGCTTTTCTGTATTCGCTGTCTGGGCCATCTGCTTTATTTCCATCCTCGTGGTGCAAAAAGGGGGCTGTGACTTCATTCCCTGACGTGTTCTGTCTTGGTTTTTGTCGAAAGCCTGGAGCTCACGGTGGGACTTTGGCCATAGCTGAGTCTGGTCTGGGCCATTGCAGCGTAATTGCCAGAATGTCCTCTGGAGAGTGTGGCACAAACACTTCAGAGGGGGGAAAACCCCCCACATTAAAGTCAATGTAATTTGACTGAATTTTAGGAGAACTTAATGGTTCCACATATTTATCCTGTGTGTTTTTTTGTTAAATCAGGCCATAGCGATGATGGCTTCTAACTATCATTTCTTTGTTTTATTCTTAACTCTCTCACCCTGTTATTTATTAATGAGGTTGCAATTACTTGATCACAATTCATAACTGAAATACCAAACAAAGGGTCTGCAAAGGGATCTTGTGACTAACGACAGCAGTATAACTTGAGACAGAATAAATATGTTCCGCCATGTTCTTGAGACCACAATGTGCATAAAGCTAAGCCTCATATTCATACTTCTGGGATTAGTATGGGATGGACTTTTGCTGAAAACAATTAGAAAATTCTTCTTATTAGAGCAATAGGGAGCAGCCCGCAGGATGGCGAGTTACGGTTGAGCTAAATCATTCTTCTTATGAAAAAACTCAAGCTGGAAGCAGGAAAACTTTTGCTTCGTTAACACCGGGAAGCTTTGGCTTGGCTGAAGGTTGCATTGCTTCGGAGCTGTACGAAACCAAGCGTCACAGCTGCCTTCACACTCCGCGCAGCGGCTCACAGTGATTCCTGCCGCTCTTCGGTGGCCATGGACGCCTCAAGGGAGCGGTAGCAAAGAGTTAGGGCTTTTCTGACTTTTGGTCTGATACACACCTGGGAGATTTTCTGGCTCTATGCTGGCCAAAGGCACCAGCCAAAGGGCTCGCGGCTGCCGAGCCGTGCATGCCCACGTGCCCGCCCACGTGCCCAGCAGCTCCCCAAAGACCCGCGGTGGTGCTCGGCCCCGGCTCCCTCTGGCATCTCAGCTTCTCCCTCCTGCTGAGACCAATTACCCGCTGCCAGCATGTTCTGTATCCGCAGGTCTCCAAATTGCCTTAAAAGGAGCCAGGTGAAGGGAGTGGGAATTCAACCTGAGGATGATGATATTGAAAACCATAAAAATGTTGCATTTAGTGAACTTTCTTGATCTAAGAGGTTGGCATCTCTGACAGTCTGAAAGGCATTTCAAATTCCAGTAGCAAGTCTCTGAACATAAGGATGTGATGTAAGGCCAGTATTATATTAGGCTTAGACCACATTCGAAATTTAGAATTTATGGCTAATAGACACGAGGAGAAATATCATGAAAGAAAATGTTTTAATTCTGGGAAACTGAAATAACAAAAATGCTAATGTATAGAAGCCAAATCAAATTCAAGCATAGTATTGGAAGAGATTGGGCAACGTTTTCCATGACTGGGCTTGGTTGGTGGCATTTGTGATGCACAGCGCTGCACCAGTGCACCTCCCAGGAGAGCTCCGGTGGGAGACGGGGCTCAGGAAGAAGAAAAGGTGTTAAAGCATCCAAGCAGCAGCTCCCCCAGGGTCACTGGCAAAGTAAATGTAAACTCTAGTGGTGAGTTCATCTGAAAGACAATTGTTTTCTCGAATCAAACGGAGAGAAACCACCCCGCTTTGTGCGTGCCTGCCCCGAACTGGAATGCCTCGTTGTATTTTCCAAATGGAAAATTGAAACGTGGAGAGAGCGTCTCCAAGTTTATGAACAGAAAATAGGATTTTAGCAGGAAGGATTTTTGCATTGCGTTTTCTTTTGGAACTGTATTTTAACAAGAAATGCCCTTTCATCTGTAATCGGAACATATTCTTTCATACCCACAATGTAATGTGGAGGTATTTTTAACTTCAAATTATTACGTTCGTAGTCAGCTTTCATTTGTTATTTGCTAAAGCAAAATTTTAAGGATTGCATTTATGCAGCTGATTAAACTAGTAGTTTTGGGAAGCAAAGTGCCATTAACTAAAGCCGTGTTTTAAAAGGTTATGATAACAACATCTTTAATCATTAAGGAATACCCTAAGATTAGAATATGACTAAAAATATGCTTTCCTTTCTTGAACAGTCTAAACGGTGACTGGTTGCATTTTTTACTTATACCAATATTAGTCACTGATTCATTAATATGAATTTTATTTGATCCTACATGAATTTTGTGTTTTTCTTTCTAGCCATAGGCAGGAGCCGTTTGAACGCTGGCTCCTTAATCCAAGCAAAAACAGCGGAGCTACTTAGAGAAACGAATTAACAGTAATATACACTACAACATTGCAAGCCCAGAGGATCTGAGAACTGAGTATATTGCCAGTACCCTTCAAAGAGTTCAAAATATTCTGTAGGCAGAAAATAGGGATGGGAAGTAATTGTAAAGAAAGTGAATTAACATTAATCTTGGTGCTGTGTCTGTAAATCAGAGGTGATAAATGCAATTTTCTTAATGGGTTCAGAAGGATTTTAAGAAGCAAACGGTGAACAGGATTTCAGATGAGGACTTGGCTTCATAAATAGACAGTTTTCTCTTGTGGAAGGAAACATTTGTTATTGTAAAGCTTCATTTTTTTAATTGGTTTGGACAAGCCACGCTACGCTGTGGCATATCGTGCTTGTACTGTAGATGGTTTGTGTCTGCCCCAGTTCACGCAGCACTCAATAATTAACGGGACCAAACGCTGGAGGAAGCAGAGGAAATGATTTTGCCCTGTCTGTGTTTTTCCATCTCTTCTGCAATTCGTTGTTGTGTGCATAGGCACCGTGTCCTCTTAGGCAGGCAGTTGTAACGAAACTGCGTTTTGGTTTAAGGTGACGTTCCTGTTATGCCATAAATAAGTGCCAAATCTCTCCTCGGCAAAGAAGTGCAGCAGAGCAACAGGAGAGGAGAAGCTGTCACATACGTCCATGTTTAGTTGCTGTGGGAACTTGTAGAAAGCGAGAGTCGGGTGAATTTAATTGGACAAGCAGATGAGACATTCCCTCTCGTTGCTGCCGCTTTGGCTCTGAAAAACCCTAAACACTGTCCCCAGAGGGACCAACCTGCTCGGTTGCTTTACTTCCGTCTCCTACAGCAGACTTCATGCGCACTGTCACTCGCTCCTGATGGTTTTGACTGGTTTGAATATGATAATGAGCTTGCGGGCAGGCTTCACATTTTCCTGATTGCGTTTTCACTGCTATTTATTTTTCTGATCATTTTGTTGTTGTTGTGTCTTTTCATGGAGCAAGAAGAAAGGATGCAGTCAGTACTTCTGAACCTCCCGCTCTTTGACTTGTTAGGAACCAAAGCCGGCGGGTGGCTGTGGGGTGCAGTCTTTTGGCAATCACCTCCACTACTTGTGTCAGCGTTAAGGATGCATCTCATTTCTAGATGCTGAGAAATTAGAGTCTGTAACTTCAGTGTCTGCTTTAAAGGAAGAGGTTTTAGCGAAATAGGCTTAGTTAATATCTGTGTTACTTGGTTCCTCCGGGTTCTCAGTGGTGTATGTATCTGGCAGCATCTTTCGTTTAGCCATGAGTCAGGTACAGTGGAAGCTTTAGCACCTCAGAGGTAATTTAAAGGCTGATATGTGTTTGTGGTATAAAGGAAACCCAAGTAGAAAACCCCTCCAGAAGTGATACGTCCTATTTCAGAGCCAGCAGGTCCTGAGCATCTCCTCACCGCTGTGGTGATGAGTGCCATCCCCGCATCCGTGACCTTCCTCCTCGCCACATTCAGTCTGATTTAGGAGATTTTCTTTATATCTTGGCTTTGACGGGCTCAGCGCAGGCACTGACGGAGAGGCGGCGTCCGTGAAAGTTGCCTGATGATTTATTGTGTGTTTTGCTTTGGAGAGTCTCTGCGGGGAGGCTGGGGCTTCGCGTCCCACCCCCGCGTGGTGCCTGTCCCGCGGGAACGGAGCACAGGGAGCGTGGGCAGTAGGCGGTTGGGCTCTTTGTGCTCTTGGTTTAGAGATAAATCAAAGGCTTCAGTCAGCGTAAGGGCAGTTTCCCAACTCTAACTCGTCATTACTAGTTGTCCCTTCAGTGTTGACAGCTCACTCTGGCTGTTCAAAACACAAAACAGAAGCCGGTCCCTGCCCCGAGGACTTTCGTTATGAAGTGAGAAATGTCCCCTAAGAACAAATGGGCTTGGTGGCAGTGCTGGGGGAGCTCAGACGTGCTCATACATGGCCCTCAGCTGCTTTGTTTGCCTGAGCCTGGGTGCTACAGAGGAGGTTTGTTTCTGTAGCCCAGCTTGGTTTAGCTGAGCTAGATCTGGAGTGCTGCAGAGAGAGGTACTCCATCCAGCCTGGAGGATGCGCAGGACATGCCGGGACACCCATCCCAGGCAGTTCTGTCCCTCTGTGCCCATCTCTACCGACCGTGGAGAGCTGCAAACACAGAGCATGTGGCTTCCCATGGGAAATCCTCATACCGAGCGGCAGGTCCGGGCAGTTGGAGGGGGCTTTGCATGTTACCCATCGATTCCGTCTAAAACTAAGTAAATCTGCTGATGCGTGATAGCGTTGCAATCTTTTGTAACGTTGAACCAAAAAGAAATGGCAAGTTATTGCCCGCTATGATGAGGCTGTTCATCCTTGCGGCAGGGACAGCTTGGGGGGTGCTCTCCCCTACTCCTTTCCCTTTGACGTGGGATTTTTGGTGAGTGGGGGTCTAAGCTATGTCCCCAGTACCTTCTGGTATCATTTATATTTAGAACCGGGACTTTTGTCACCCATTCTTCTGCTGTGGTGTCAATGGGGCACTCAGCTGGTGGAAAATTTGTCCAGAATGTGCCTCTCAGGAAAGAGGGATGTAGACTTTTAGTTTTGGTGATTAGCTGTGCTCAGTCTGATTTCTAGATTAAATCAGATCCCTTCTTATCTGCCTGGTTGCCCTCATCCCATCTGCAGTGAGTGCTTAAGTAGGTTTTTTTTCATCTTTAGCAGCGCGAGGCAGCACCACCCTCCCTAAAGAACCGATCCCCCGGCAGAGCTCGGAGATGCAAAGCCTTTCCGACAGCTCCCACTGTGCTACATGCGCCCGTCGGAACACTGCCTCCCCCGGGGTCTGCGTGCGGCGACAGACCCTGACAGTCCCAATCAGCGCATACACATGCAAACGCCACTTTCTTCTATTGTCAGGGGAGCCCAGAAAGTACATAAGGAAAATGCGCCTGCCTCCCTTATGGGCTGCGTGTTGAGTGCTGGAGGTCGGTGAGCTCCACACAGCCCCTCCGGCTGCGGAGGTCAGCGTAACGTCTGGGAAATGGAGACATCTGAGCAGGCTGGTGAGAGGAAAAGGATTTTCCTCTCTTTGTTAGAAGAAGTTTCATTAAGGAAGAAAATGGATGCTGATCCTCCATCAGGCTAAATCCAGAACTCCACCCCAGGGGCCAGTGGGTTTACTTTAATTTTATTCATAAGCAGGAGTTTGACTTGCAATCTTTAGGAAGAAAGAAAAAAAAGCCTTCCTTTCCTGCCTTGGCTAGGTAGGGTGAGCTATTTGTACGTGGTAGTCAGAAACCAAGTGCTGTGCTGAAAAATCAAAGCATTACGGCAATGCCAATGGAGGTATCCTCATCATAATAGACGAGAGAGACAGAAAAGAGCAGGTCTCTCCAGGGGATAAAGGTGCTGTCATCACGTCTGCACCTACGTGTGACTCTCCCAGTCCCTGGGGCCTTTTCACGGTACACAGAGCAGTTTTCCTTTCTTACTTGTACTTTTCCAGACTGGTGATGCTTGGGATGGATGGTCCATCCTCACCTCTGAAGGATGCCGCGGGCTTAGACCAACAGCCCTCCTGCACCAGTAGCCAACGGGGCAGCGCAGCCTGAGAAGCGGCCCCTCTGGCTGGCTGTAAGGGAAGGGGCTGGGGGCGCTCAGGCTCAGACCTGCAGGGGCAGGTTTAATTTCCCCTTGCTCCTCCTGCCAATCTAACTCCTCCAATTTGCCGCTAACTTGCTCATCCAGACATTTCTAGGTGGGGAGGAGGGTGCTGTTAATTTTGGGGAAGGCGTCTGGACTGTTGGAAAGCTCTGGCTGTGCTACGTGATTTTTGTGCGCAAAGACTTTAACCCTTCAGACTATACCTGGGGCTTCCAAGGGGGATGGCCAGCTTTTCGAAATCAAGATAACTCCTTTCCAGAGGGCCCGTTTCATCATGTCCAACGCACGTGGGGCAAACTAACACTGATGATCCTGCTGGCTTTCCCTGCTCATGTTCTCCGCCAGCCATTCTCTCTCCATTCCTATAATTTCTTTGGCTCAACCCTCTAATCCCCTGTATCAGCTGAAAATTTCCTCTAATTCTTTCTTTTTTTGGGGGGGCTGCTTTTTTGGTTAATTGGTGCAAAGGTGGATACTAACTTCTCACCTTCCTCCCCTCCTTAGCAAGCAGCAGAACTCCTCCAAATCCAAGTCCGTTTGGGAGCAGAGGACCAGCCAGATCCGGATGCACAATTTCCGCGCCAGCTGTGAGGCGCTGTACAACGAGCTGGATCCGGAGGAGCGGGTGCGTTACGCCACCACCCTTCACATCAGGCCAGACATGAAGACTCATTTGGATCGGCCGCTGGTGGTAGAGCCGAGGAGCGAAGGGAGGAACAACATCAGCAAGCTGAGCCCCGTGGACGTGCAGGAGGTGGAGCAGACCAAAGTCAGCTCCACTGATGGGGCAGAAGCTCCGCGAAAGCACCACCGGCATCGGGATAAGGAGAAATTGGGAGAGCAAGAGAAGGGTGATGTGACCAAAGACGAGAACGGGGAATCTGGCGCCAACAATAAGGAGGAGCGGCACAGGCAGCACAGGAGCCGCAGCAAGGAGGTGGAAGGAGGGAGTAAGGAAGGGAAAAGTGATCGCAGCAGGGGCCAGGAAGGGGGAAAGAGGCACCACCGCCGAGGGTCAGTGGAAGAAGGTGCCGAGAAGGAGCACCGGAGGCATCGGACTCACCGGCACTCTGCCGAACGGCAAGGCAAGGAAGGCAATGGGACAATCAACGGGGCCAGGAGCGAGCGGCGTTCCCGACACCGGGGAGGGTCGAGGTCTGGGAACAGGGAAGGAGAGCCTGGGTCCAAGGGCGAGAACGGAGAAGAGCCTCACAGACGGCACAGGTTCAGGAACAGGGCGCTGTCAACGTACGACTCGGTGGAGAAGGAGAATGGGGAGAAGGAGGGGGAGGCTGGCGAGAAGGAGCACCGGAATCATCAGCCCAAGTAAGTGAGTGCTGTGTGGCCAGACACATCCCTGGGACAGCTCGGGGGGCACGAGACCCCAGACACCTTTTAGGAAATGACTTATTCCCCACCCCACAGTGTTCCCTGCTGTTCTTGCACTCACACCATCTACCACCATAACCTGCAGTTCCATTTTGCTTAAAATCAGCAATGGCAGAGGCTCCCAAAGATGGTTTCGGTCCACGATGGCCCATAGAATAGCTCAGGTTTAAGGAAGAAAATGTCCTCGGTGTAAATACCAACAGGCCCTCTAGGACATAATGAGGAACAGCGAATTTCACAGCCTCTGAAGGAAGTGTCTGAGGGATGTACTTTTAAATGGCATCCAGTCCTGCTTATAGCCCTTTGGTTTTCTTTTCTTTTTTTTCTTTTCTTTTTTTTTTTTTTTTTATGGTGAGCCTGTCAGCTGCATCACCAGTTGTTACAGCACATGGCTTCTTCCATTAAGAACAATGATGTACCCCATTTGGTTTAATTCTTACGTAAGTCAAGTGAGAAAAAATAGTACTCGTGAAGCATTTAGAGTAGTTAATAAAGAAGGATAGATTGCCTTTGCAGCTTTATTAGTCTGATGGAAAAGAAATTTCACTGGGATTCTTTAGAAGAGAGTTCATGTCACCGTGGAGAGCTGTGAGTGGCACTGAGATAATAATTTCCCTGTCTATGTTATCTTCCTTTCAGATGGATTTCAAAACACTCTGCATACTGTTTAGTTTGATCACATGCACAAGCTCACTTTCCTCCTCACTGAGATACAGCCGCTGCTGCAGAGGAATGCAGGAGCTATTTAGCCGCTTACGGCGACATTACAGAGGGGTTTAGGACTGGAAAAGAGAAACACCAAATTTAAATAGTCCCTCAGGTGAACATTAAGAAGCAGAATGTCAGACTTCATTCAGAAACCAGCCGATGCCAGAAAGCTAATGTCACAGTTACATGCAAGTGCCGTGTGGTCCTTGCTTACGAACCTCAGTTCCGAGTCTCATTAAGCTGAATGAAGTGACATTTGGTGGCACAGTTGCTGTTAATGTTGTGCTTGGATGTTGGTTCAGAAGGTCTCAGAGGAAAAGGTCACATACTGTGCTATGAGTGTAAGTTGTCCTGCAGTCTGTGACTCTTCTGCAAAGGACTTCCATGAACAAAACAGTCTATGAAACCTAGCAAGAGCTGCGGCATCAGGGTACATACGGACTCTGAATCCTTCTTGGGCCATATTTAATAAAATCTACTTTTCTCCCTTAGGGAGAACCAGTGTGAGATTGAGGCTAGTGGAAGTGTGACCGTCCCTGTGCACACCCTTCCCAGCACCTACCTGCAGAAAGTCCCGGAGCAGCCAGAAGATGCTGACAACCAGAAGAACGTGACGCGGATGATTCAACCACCTCTAGACAAAACCACCACCGTGAACATCCCCGTCACTATCACTGCCCCGCCGGGGGAGACCACTGTCATACCAAGTGAGTGCCTTTGTCCCTCTGTTTTTTGCTGTGAAATTGCCAGAAAAGAATTGACTTTCCAAGGAGTTGGCAGCACGCACTGGGTGGTGGGCACTCTCACGGCCACCAGCATCCTTGTAATAGATGGACGGGAGAACTTGTTGATACAGGCTCTACAATTCATGCAGCCTGCAGGAACCCAAAATGCGAGGGTCAGCTGGTGGCTCTGAAAAACACCATGTAAGGTTCCCTGGAGATGGCTTACCAGAGCACATCCATGTATCTTTCCGTAAGGGAAAGATGCAGAAAGCAAGAAAGCCAACAAAATGTAGTAACTGAGAGCTGTGTCGCAAAATAAGCTACTTCTGCAGCGTACCATTCAGGACCTTTTTGTGAGCACAGGAGTAGGTCCTCTGCTTTATCACCTTCCCCTGCTGCCACACTGCAAGCTGCCACTCCAGCTGTGCCGTGCTACGGTTCTTCTGGTGTCCCGGGGGCCTGACAGGTCACAGATTCCTCGGCAAAGGACAGGGGAGGCAGTGGCATTGCATTCAAGCCCACAGTCTGAATTCACTCTTCTTGGCTTATTAGCTGACCCCGCTGTGGAGCAAGCAGGTCTTTCATGGCTGCAGAGCTATCGCAGCGTCTGTGGTGTGACCCTGCTGCTTCGGGTTCCTGCACACTGTGGAATTTTAGAGCTTCTTGCAATCTTCCGCCGCTCGCTTTTTCAGTAGGTCCATCCTAGCTTGTCCTTTTCCAGACCTCTGTGCCTTGCGTCTGTCAGTGTAGATTTACACTGTTCTGCAGACGGTCCCAAGATCATTAGAATCACAGAATGGTTTGGGTTGGAAGGGACCTTGAAGACCATCTCGTTCCACCCCCCCTGCCCTGGGCAGGGACACCTCCCCCCAGCCCAGGTTGCTCCCAGCCCCGTCCAACCTGGCCTTGNTCCCCCCCCAGCTCTCCTGGAGCCCCTTTAGGCACTGGAAGGGGCTCTGAGGTCTCCCCGGAGCCTTCTCTTCTCCAGGCTGAACCCCCCAACTCTCTCAGCCTGTCCTCCCAGCAGAGGGGCTCCAGCCCTCCCAGCATCTTTGTGGCCTACTCTGGACTCACTCCAACAGGTCCATGTCTTTCCTATGTTGGGGGCTCCAGAGCTGGACGCTCTGCTCTGCAGCCACCAGCCTGTTCTCACCAGCTTGTGGCTCATCCCTGGCAGTGCAGGCACAGCCTAGAGATGTCCAGAGAGCTGGGGGGAGGAAAGGAGAGGTGCAGAGCAAAATCCAAGAGGTCCACATTAGGTCACAGGCTATCAGGGCTCTGCTTTCCAAGGGGCACAGCCAAAGGTAGCAGTTTCTCTATCTGCTTTTTCACTGCATTTTCAGCCACACAAGGCTTGTCTTCCCCCCCGTCGTCTTTTTTCTTAAATGGTAATTTTACTATATTGCAATACTGAGTTCCCGTCAGTCACAATTTATCAGCCTCTCGCTTTCCTGGCCGTTTCCTGCGTATCTGGCTTGAGATACCGTGAAGGGTTTATTGAACATGTCACTCACACACAATGAAATGTCATTTTGCTGCAAAACAAAATAAAAAGTAATAAAAAAACCTGCACCTAACACATTGTAAGTGGGTGGAGTTTTTTTGATTCTAGGTCCTGTGAATTAATAGACAGGTGTAGATATCTGTCTAAGAAGAGAATTTGCAGCATAAAATGTTTTTCAGTTCAGATATTGGAAATTATCTTAAGCAAATTATCCTATAAACCTACTGCAAGTAAACTTATGATGGAAATTAGAGAATGTATTTCTAACCTTTGGGAGTGAGGTCCAGAACAATCTTGAAAAAGGGGATGATGCAAGTTAAAAAACCTGATGTGAGATGGAGCTCGACAGCTTTATACCGGGGGAGCTCTGCCGAAGCCGGGATGTGCGGTGCAGGCACAGAGCTGGGACGTCCAGTCAGTCCCTTCCGAGTCTCTGTTCCTAATGCGGGGAAATTCAGCAGTCTCAGCCCCCAGATTATTAAAGCACACCTATGAATTTGCTCTTTTACGCGTTCCAAAGACAATCCTGCCACTGATCTATGGGAAAAGATACAGAATTATGCCGTTGGTTAGACTTGTCTGTCTGTCTGTGAATCCCTAGCCGATCCCCTCTCCCTAATGATTTATCTTACTTTGGACTGGGATTTCCATCCTCAGTTTGGCAGCTCTTGTATAAATACGTGTAAGGTTTCTTTGTCTGCACTGGGCAGCTCCGTTTCCTGGCTGATTCTGATACATTGCTCATCAGTGCAGCAGTTAAGGAGTATAATTGCAGTGTATATCATACTGTAGTAAATAGCGGCGATAATAACCAAATGATTGTTCATCGCATTTAATCAACGTATTCAAAGGCTGTTTGCTATCCCAGCTGCATTGTTTGCATATCCAGCTGTTGGAGGCAGCCGCTGTGTGAAGACCGCAGAGATATTTTTAACTCTCTAATTTCTGTTTCCTTAAATTCGCCTTTCAGTGAACAACGTTGAATTTGAAAGTAAAACAGAGGAGAAGAAGGACGTCGATGACTTGACGAAAAATGGGCCTAAACCAATCTTGCCTTACAGTTCCATGTTCATCCTAAGTCCTACAAATCCGTAAGTCCTCTGACTCTATAATAGGGGTTACAGGTACTTCGGGGCTGGGTATTCAGAGCAACGACATTAGCTTGATCTTCGTCTCTGCCAGTCAAACACATTGGGAAATTAAATAAAAACTTATGTAGGTTGCGGACCAGATGTTGCCTTTCAGCTGGGCTTTCCCCGGGGGAATAAACTGCCAGGGTAGGAAAAAAAAATGATGCTTTAGGCAGACCCTTCCTAGCTGCCCCGCCGGCGGTCAGGTGGGCAGTTATTTGCTCGGTTGTCGATCACTCACGAGTGGGAGATGGACGAGCACTGGGAGAAGGCATCATCCGTCAAGAGAAGCTGGTTGGGGGCTGGTTTTGATGTCAGCAAATTCATGCAGGTTCCTCAGCTGGAACGCGTGCTCCTTCCGTACTAGTGCCCTCGCAGCACTGAAAACTTTGAACTGCTGGGAAAAGTGAATACTTTTCGTTTGCCAAGGCTGAGAGCAGAGCTTGTGGGATCTGTTGGGATTGCAGCGTTTCTTCCGCTTCAGGCATCTCTGCCTCGCAGGGAGCTTTGTACTCAAAGCCCGTAAATACTGAATGTGTCGCTCTGAAGGGCTGCAGGACTAGGTGAGAGCAGCAGGGGTTGTAATAATTGTAGCATGAAGGCCTGTGAGTCATCTTAAGCAGCAAGTTAGGGCAACGGAGGGCGTTTGAAACTTCTGCCAAGCCAGAGATCTGCTAGGAGCAGGTGTGATCGTTTCTCTCTGGCTCAGGTAGCCCTGTTGCAGATCCCAGATGTTGCTCTCTGAGCTCGTACTCGGCACGCTCAGACGCCTAAGGTGGACTCAGGCCCTGCCTTTGGCAACTTGCTTCAAGAGAAGAATGAGCGCTCCTGCGCCTCCTGCTACTCGGGACGGTGAGATCCTGGCTGCCTGTGCAGTCGATGGAGCAAAACAGGCTGCTCCATGGACTCGTCCTTGACATCAGAAAAGCATCTGTGGTGGACGCCGTGGTACCCCGGACAGTAGGCAGCCTGAAACACGCTCTTTAGCAGGGGTGCCAGCTGCGTAGTTCGGGCTGCAGCCCTGCATGCTCCAGGATGGTACGGTTATGAGCCCGGAAGGAATTCCTCAGTGGGAGAACTTAGAGACTATCTCTCAATGTCAGCAGTTAGAGAGGGAGAATGACCCCAAACTACTGCTCGTCTAATCCCATCCCCAAAGGAAACAAACTAAGACTCAACACGTGCCACTTCTGTCTCAGCCCCACGAGAGATACTTGTGTTTCCCCTTTGCCAGGCAGACCTCAGGATGCTTTAGGACAAATGGGCTGAAAGCCCAGAAAGTTCTTCCTTTTCAGAACACTGTGGTAGCATTGTCCTATTTCAAGTAAGGCAACGTGTCCTTTGAATTCACGTAAAAGGCGGCTAAGGGGAGGGGAGAGCATTAGCAGCTTTCCAGTATCTGAAGAGCACTTACAAGAAAGCTGGAGAGAGACATTTTACAAGGGTGATAGGACAAGAGGGAGTGGCTTCAAACTGGAAGAGGAGAGATTTCGATTAGATATTAGGAAGAAATGTTTCCCTGTGAGGGTGGTGAGCCCCTGGCGCAGGTTGCGTTGCGCAGAGAAGCTGTGGCTGCCCCATCCCTGGAGGTGTTCAAGGCCAGGTTGGACGGGGCTTGGAGCAACCTGGGCTGGGGGGAGGTGTCCCTGCCCAGGGCAGGGCAGGGTGGAATGAGGTGATCTGCAAAGGTCCCTTCCAACCCAAACCATTCTGTGATTAGATGAGGTGCACTTATAGTGTAATTACACTTTCTGCATCAAATTTGAATTATGGACCGGCCCCACAGAATCACAGAATAGTCAGGGTTGGAAGGGACCTCTGGAGATCATCTAGTCCAACCCCCCCCACCAGAGCAGGGTCACCTGCAACAGGTTGCACAGGACAGCGTCCAGGCGGGTTTTGAATGTCTCCAGAGTGGGAGACTCCACAACCTCTCTGGGCAACCCCTGTCTGGTCAGATAAGGAAACAGTATTTCTCTAATATTTGGTAGGTTGAGTCTTTGTCGTGGAGTGATGACCACTACAACCATGTGTGAGCTGCAAAATGCTAAAGGCAGCAGTGCAGAGGGGGAAGCTAGATGGTCCCAAGCCCAGAAGGGTCTGAGCTGGGGAGTGGACTGGGCAGACAGAGAAGCAGCAAGACTTTTTTGTTTCATATGTATGCTGTCTTCTCTCACCTCATTCTGCAGTTATGACCTTCTGAGCCTCATAGTCCAGGATTTGCTATGTTATTTCAGTCACCTTGCAGTTTTCTCCAGCACACACCCTCCCCTGAAAGCTGTACTAAAAGACCATTGAAAAAACAAAGACCATTGAAAAAAACAAAGCGGTATTATAACACAGGGCCAAGGGGAAATAACAAGACGAAGACGAAACTCTAGGAATGTCAGCAACTTGTTTTTCTTCCTCTGGGCAAGATGCAGGTCCAGCTGGATCCCCGCAGGTGTTTTGGCTGGTGCGAACTTCTCAAGAGAGGTCTTCCAGCTTTCTGGGGGATGAAGGTTTTCACCACATCCGTTGCTAAGTGCCTCCCTTCCAGCCCTGGCTGAGGATGCGCGACCTGGGTGCTGCTGGTGGGCAAAACAGTTCTGGGAAGCATAAATGAAACTTGTTCCTTTCCAAGTGCCCCCCACCCTCTCCAAACAGCCGTGCGTTTAAAAGGGTTTCTCAAACACCGCTGGCAGTTTACAAATGCTCCTGCATCTCACTGCTGGTTATGAATGATGAAGATCTGAAAACAGGGACTTATTTCTTTGCTGAATTGAGTTTGATGCATGAATTACGGTTACAAATATTATATAAAATGTTGCCTTTCACCTCTGTGGATTCATAGAACACACTGATGATAATCCCCTTCTGTCAGATTGATAACCAGAGTTAAGGGATCCACAAAAGCACTTTTCTTTATGTTGTTTTGTATCAAATCTGTTTCCTTGGTATTTGTAACTCTGTTTCGTTCTGAATCCATTAGCAATCCAGAGAAAATGAATATATAAGTGGATGTGAAAAATAAATTTTAATTCTAACTGTTTGGATATTTGCTTAGAGAAAATGTGATATAGTAACTGAATTACATTCTCAGATAACAAGGTTGTTGGCAAGTTACACATATAATTTGATTCTCAGGCAGAACCTAAGTCCGTTATTCAGCTGAAATATGGTGCAAATACAGAGTTCTTTGTGCAGTTAAGTATTTGTGAATTGTGGTCAGATAGAGTTATTAGCTGAAATTTGTGAATAGTTTTACATTACTTAGAAATTGAAGCATCTGTCACTTTTCTTGGACACGATTTGTGAAGAGAAAGATGAGGCTAAGGTGATCAGATATATTACTGTAAAGTGTTTGTGCAGCTTATAAAGCATAGCTTAGAATAGAGTGCAGACAGAGGTACTTGGCAAGAGAGAGATTGCTAGAAGTAAAACTCATAGTTATGAAGCCAGTTTCAGCTAAGAGTCTCACGGCGCATAGCAAATATCTCAATTTTAAAGGGATTAGTTGATATTAAAAGTCTTTCAAAACTAGTTTTGAACTCGCAGGGCTTTAGCCTGCGAGTTCAAAGTGAAAAGGATTGGGGGGTATATAAACATAATGTGTAGAATTGAGCCCGAATGCTTGAAAGCTCTCAATGCCCTTTTGATAGATAGATGTCATTGCTTTGCAGGGGGGTAGAGAGCAGTGCAGAGATGTTAAATGTCTTCCTTTATATCTCACCACAGATCTGTTGCAAACTGGAGCTTAAAGCTGTTGATCCTAGTTTGTATTTTCTTACTATTATGAATTAGCAATCCTAAAGGTGATATTGCTGATGAACATTGTCCTTCTGCCAGTCTTTCATACCCCAGTGCTTGACTTACAGCACCTGCAATAGCCCTTCCCTGTGCTCATGTTGTTTGCAGGATTCGGCGTCTCTTCCACTACATCGTCAACCTGCGCTATTTTGAGATGGTCATCCTCATAGTTATAGCCCTCAGCAGCATCGCCCTGGCTGCCGAAGACCCTGTCCAAGCCGAGTCACCGAGGAATGATGTGAGTACCAACCAACATGGCCAGAATAAAGTTGGTCTGCTTCTCCCAGCAGTTACGCACACGGCACGTCCGTTCCCATCTCCAAAGGATAACACCGTGCACTGGCAAGTGCAAAACTGGAGCTTTCCTTAATAACATACTGAAATTAGCTTGTTCCACCATCATAATGCTCGCAGTTCCTGTCCCTTTCTGCTGCTTCGACCACATCCAAGTTTGAGGACTTGGAAATCACTGGTTGTTTGGCCAGTGTGACTTGTGTGGAAGAAGCCTGCGAAGCTTACACACCATTCCACGGTGGGAAAGGCATCCCCAGTCACAGGCTGGGGCTGACATTGTCCGAAGATCCCCTGTTTCTGCTAGAGCAGAGCCAGAGGAAGCAAAATCAGATATGGCTTTTTGTCTTGGTGGGGCATGGTAGCAATCTCCTAGAATTAATAGAAAATTGACTTATCCATGGGTGTCAAACCAAAGTCGGAGACTTCATAGCTGGGTGCTGTTAGGAGCAGGAGGAGGAGTGTGCCACCTTGCGCACGAGGGCACGCAGCCCAGCAGCGCTCGTGGAGCGGACAGCTGGGTGTCCTTTGTCAAGCACATTCACAGGAGGACACTGGCACTTGTCTGGTTGCAGTTACACGGACAACTGGTCATCTACAGAACTGAAGATTAAGTACAGAAATCACAAGATGCAGTTGCCTAATTCCGGACTCTTCAGTGTAGGTTGTTGCAGTATGTGGATATAGTGTGATATTTATATTAACTTAATGTCCAGTTGCTATATATAATCCTGTGAATCTGACTATGAATGGGTGCATCCCGTCCACAGAATTATGTTAAAATTTAGGAGATCTATAGATATTTGAACGGGCTGGTATTGGGTTTACCAGGCTGTGTACTGAGGAGTCTGTGTTCATCCACCCCTTAGACCGAGGAAAGGAGCTGCTTCAGAGCACAGGTCGGCAGACCAGGTCCGGGCAGGAATTGCCTGGCCTGGGCTCCTGCGTCTGAATCTGGTCACCATTAGCTTTTTCCAGAGGAGGATCCACGAATCCCTGTATCAGTAATGAGCTGAAGTAGCTACGAGCAATCTCTCTTCCTCATCCTTAATAACTGCGGAATCAGGTTTTCAAAAAGGATTTTATCACTCTCTTACTCTCCCAAGGTCTTTAATAATACTGTCATCAGCTACGGCAGAAGAGAAGCCCAGGCTGCTACACAGATGCTGGCAAATAAGCTCCTTAGGAGAGGATATTTAAATGTTTTGATTTGAAATATCCATTTTGCCTTATTAAACCTGCCATACACGCAGGTGCACTGGAGCGACCCGTGGGCATGCGCACCGCAGGCTGGCAAGGACCGGAAAAAATGTTGCTGCTTAAATCAGATGATTCAAGTTTGTGCCTAAGCGATTTGAAAGCCTCCCATGAGATGATATTTACCCATTGTAGCAAATAGGCCATTGCTAGAACAGACTTTTTACTCTTTGCTCATGTGCAGGTTGTTTCAGTGTGTAGTCTCCCCTAATACGCGTTTCTTTTTCCCATTTAGGCTCTGAAATACTTGGATTATATCTTTACGGGCGTCTTTACCTTTGAGATGGTGATCAAGGTAAGAGTTTTTCCAAGCAGGAAGGTTCACCTCCCCTTTCTGATTTACACTCACCTACTTCTGGGCAGCTGGAGAGAGGGTGGAACACGACAGAGCTTCCCGCGGCGCCTGGAGCGGCGGTGGGGATGGAAGCGTGAGCTGGGAACAGCACTCGGAAGTAGTCACTGCACAATAGACGCCTTTCTGTAGCAGCTCTCCTGGTTTCTTTAATCTCACATTTTGTGGAGGAAAATGGGAATGTCTTTAGTGGCCGTGGTTGTGTGAAAGGATAGGAAATGTGAGTGCCTGATGCAGAAATATCTGTGCGTGGCCAAGGACGCAGGAGCTGACAGACCTTACCGAGACATGTCAGATTCTTCCCTGTTCCTGTCATGCCGATCAGGAACATGACCAGCAACTGACACTTGGTTTGTCATGTTTCAAAAAGTTGAGGATTTGTCTTTTTACTTTACTCAGCAGGGTAATGGGCTTTGCTGAAGCTGTGGGGCAGTAACTTTGCAGAAAGCGCAGTTCTCGTAAAGTCAGGATTTATCCTTGGAGTAATGCTGGAGTTAGTTTTTACTGTCAGAGCAAGATGCAAAAGAGATGCAGAATAAAAAACAGATTTTCCCTTGTTTGTGCAGTAGAAGGATGTGAAGCTAGGTGAGGAAAGCAACCTTACACGGGCAGTTGTAGAGCTCCCAGGAAAGCAGATAAAATGTCTAGCAGGAACTTTGAGACTTAACTCCAGAAGATCTTTAGCAGCACCGTAAGGAGAGGCGGTCCCGTGCAGAAGCACGCCAGGCTGCTACGCTGAGCAGCATCTTCCAGCAGGTGCTCTGGTGCAGGCGCATTTTTCTGCCTGTGGCATTTGCCTGTGGGTCTTCCCACCCCGCTCTTTGTGTTTTATCGCGTAATATCCCATGCCAGTTGTTGATTCCTACCAATCCGGTAGGATTGAGGTAGAATAAAATTGAACTCTTTGGATGTGTCTCGCACCGACTGCTGTTCCCATAAATTAACGCGTGTCTGCGCAGAGTCCTATGTAGCAGTTAGTACTTTTATCTCTTGTGGTTTTGGTTATGGTTTTATCAGCTTCAGCTTTGGTTTTGGTTTGTGCCTACTGGAGATGGGCAGCTTGAGTAATCATCTAGGTGTCACCCTGCTGCGGTGAAACCCTGAAGAAGAGTTTGTGAGGGTCTTTTGATCGAGGACTTTCCTCTGTACCTTGGTGGGGTTGATTTGGTCCTTGTTTTATTAAAACTCTTTCTTTTCATGTGTTTCCTCTGAAGATGATTGACTTGGGACTGCTACTCCACCCTGGCTCCTACTTCCGTGACCTGTGGAATATCCTGGACTTCATTGTGGTCAGTGGGGCCTTGGTGGCATTTGCCTTCTCGTAAGTACATTTTCCTTAATATCCCAATTTCTAGGAAATAAGTCGCAGAGGAGGCAGGACCCTGGCACAGAGCTGGTTGAAGCGTAGTGTTTGTGGCTCCATTTCTCAGCAAAATGTTCAGTTTCTGCCCTTTATGATCTCGTAGCTGCGGGGAAGAAAAAAAAGAAATCCCTACATTTGTGTTATAGAGTATCTTGAAAATTCTCCCAGCTTTAGGGTGAGTCCATTCACTGTTCATTCAAGATTTTTGTGACTGTTTGGCCAATTTCTTTTCAAGGACATATTATAACAGTTCGTGGCAGTCCAGTGTCTTCAGGCAATTGTTTTAAAAATTGTTCTTACTATGGAAAAATAGTTAATCAGCTGATAACTCAGTGAACTCTTTACAAAACATTATTTCTAGAGTCATGGATATTTCTGGTTCGTATAACTTTGGTATTTCTTTCTCTTCCTCCTCTCCCATCCACAGTACGTGCATTGCCAGAGAGTTTTACTTCTAAGGCTAATTGCTCCCTCCCTCCATCACAGCTCTCTATTTGTGACATTAAATAACATTCCATGTGCTTCTTTAATGTCATGGAGTATTCTAAGCAACACACAGAGAGGAATTGCTTTTTAAAAACAAAGATTAGCTTTTAGTTTAACCATTTTTCTCAGAAGAGAGAAAAGGAAGAGCAATGCAGGTTCTTCAGAATTTGGGGAGCTCAGGGCTGGATGGTGGGAAGAAATTTTCCACTTGTAGTTCTGGACCACGGAATAATTGCATTGCAAATGTTTTCCTGCGAAATTCTAGGAGATGACCTGGAAACAGGCTACAGGACTGGGCCAGATTAATCTTCTGCTAAATTAGCCTTGTGTAATTACAGTGAGCATTTAGCAGCCCATGCCCAAACTCCACTCACCTGTTTGTTGACATGATGATTAGAGAAGGCGATGAAATTAGCAGTGTTTTACTTGCTAATGAGGAAAAGCATTCACCTTTGTCAAGGAACCGCGGAAGCGTGTCTTGTGTATTTTAGACTGGCAGTAATTTTTCGGCAGACAGCCACCGCTCCTCTCACGTGCTCTGCTGATGGAAAATACCGCCATGCCCCTCACAGCATAAAAAGTTTCTGGGACCTTTCTGGCAAGGTTGGCCCGGAATATTTCTCGGGACTTTTTCACCTTCTGAGGTTTCAAAATTCCTTTCACATCGGGGCTGTGAGATGTGTATTTTAGATCTTTTATTCTTCACAGCAAGTTCTGGATAAAAACCACCTAAGCTAATTTGACCATGGAGCAGTTCAACAGAAGGAGGTGGGGTTGACGCTGTTGGTGTGATTTTTGAGCCAGTTGAGGAGTGACACTTCTTTTTCCCCCCTCTTTCCAGATAGGTTGTATTAAAGATGCAACAGGGGAAATGCACCTTAAGACATATATGCAAATTCTTTAATCCTATACTTCTATTTTTTTGTCAGCTCTGACCAGAGCCTCCCTGTAAATGATTAGATGATCAAGCCACACCATTTGCTGTCCTTCAGTGGTGGTGACAGTGGCAGTTTTTTGAGGTCTGGGCTTTCTGTGCCCAATCCTACACCGAAGAATTGCTTTGACCTGGAAGCAAGTCATGCCCAATATAAGTTTTTCAAAGGGACGCTGCCCTCCTCTCTTTAAAGACGTTGTCACTATTCCTTAGAAATTTGCTTTTCAGAGGAACGAAGTGCTCTGTTGTAAGCAAAGTTGTCAGCTGGTCTGGTGAATGTCTTGCTCACCTAAAATTTGGCATCCCAAACCAGGTTGCTTTTTAAGTCAGTAGGCATGTGTATGGCTTAGTTTCCCTGCACATATATTAGCATAACATCTTTTAGAACTGGATGTGGCCAGACCGAGTTAAGCAAAAACTTACTGGAAAAAAGTTTAGCAAGTTAACAGAGCTCCTCCAAATTGAAGAGGTATGAAAGTAAAATAATATTAATCACAAGTGTTGGTTTGCAAACCAATATTACCCGAGTCTGGGGTTCACTGCAAATTTCTCTTTTCCTTTAAGAATTCAAACTTCCAAGGCAGGCTGGGGAAAAGGGGCATTTTGTGAGCACAACTCCGTGTGCTGTGAGAACAAACGTCAGGGTTTGCCTTTAAAACATCTTCTCTTTGAACAAGATTTTCTTTCGGACAAGTTATGGATTAAAATGAATAATTTTTAATCCTTCTGAGTCTCTTTGTGCTCCGGTTTTCTATTGCTCACACTGGGCCATGAATATCTAACAGCACCTCATCAGCCTCTAAATAAATTACTTGTACATCCCCTGACTGTGCTTCATAATAGCGTGCCCCAAGCTGCTTCCATTTTACGTGCTCTTCGAGTAAGTATTGAGCAGGGATTTACAGGACGCGAGTGCATAAAACCTGCCTGCCTATTTACTGTCTCCCAGATGAAAGAGACTCAAACCTGCTTCTGAGACTTGGAAAAAATTTGAATTTCTGCTCTCATTTTTATTATCGCTGCAACCTCTGCTACACGTCCGTGTTTCAGCTGGTAGCGAGAGCGTTGACGTCCAAGTTGGAGAATACTTGCAGTATCTCTGGTCTAATCCGAGAGCAGGAAATCCAGTTCCCGCTAGTCCAGTTATGAATACTGACAAGTCTCAGACTGTTCAGCTGAAAATTGGATAGATAGTCGTGTCCTAGGCTCAACTGAGTTGTTTGGTTAAACCAGACGGACGTACCAAGTCTGCTGAATTTTGATAATCCTGAAAATGAGCTTTTGGAGAATAAAGTGGGTAATCTTCATTGTTTTGTTAGTGGGCTTTTTCTAGCAAACACTGCAGTCCTGTCACTCATCATCAGTGTCACTGTAAAAATGTATTTAATGTGGCTGTTGCCAGTTTCTGTTTGCAAGAATTCACGATTGCTACTCAGTGGGTGTGATTTCATTTTCATGTATGTTCTTGACCTCAATGGTGTCCAGTGAAGGTGACGCGAATCAACTTCTTGCTGAATGGCCATGTCACTGAAAACCCAGGGAAAACAGAGCTCCCTGAACTGCTTCCATCTGGAATATTGCACCAGCCGATGTTTGTTTAGGCATACGAGATGGTATCAGTCATTGCTGCAAGGTTCATAAAATCCATCTCAGCCTCTCAAACCGGCTATCAGTCCACCTTCTGCCTGTAGCTCTCCAGAAGCTGTTCTGCGCTTGACTGTAGCTCAAAAGAATTTTTTTTTAAAACAAGGCCCCCAGTGAGATGCTAGAAACATTAATAATATTGTTGATTATGATAATAAAATACTGCCTTCCATTTAGCAATGTATTTCAAAGAGAAACGCCTTTCTTTTTCTAGAGATAAACATGCCACAAACACACAGGCATGTTTTAATCTTTAGGGAAATAGAAGTAGAGGGGCTTAAAGCAAGCTAGTAAATTTGTCATCAAAATTTATCAGCCCCAGGTGTAAAATCTTACTCGTTCAATAGAAATAGCCGATGAATAGCAGCAGAGCGCCTGTGGTTTTACATTTTTGACAACAGAAAGGTGGCTCAGATGCACAGAATTTCACTCCACTCTCTGAAAAAGCAAACAGCATTTGCCAAACAATCGGGAGTTATTACCTCCCGAAGTGTCGGGAGGGTGACGGTATATCTGCCGTGTCTGCTTGGCGGTCGCGGGGCTGATGCGCGGTGGGGGCTGTGTGGGTATACGCTGCAGAGCCAAGCTGTTGCTTCCTTGCTTGTTTGTTTTTATGAAGGTTGAGGTGGTGGGTGTGGGACAGGGGATGGGATTATCTGCCAGCACATCTCCGTATGTGCATGGGGTGCACTGTACAGCCTTATGTTTCTGTTTGTCATTGACTCTGCTCTTTCTTTGTCTTCTTCTTGCTGGAATCTCTCTCTAGGAGTTTCATGGGGTAATACGTTATTCCTGTCTCTTGCTGCACTGTTATGCCTGTCAAACCTGTGTACACACACTTGCCACTGTGGAAACGAACCATGTTACACCCATTGCATTGACTCCTTTGTCCCTTTATTATTCATTATTCAGTAAAACCTATTTTCCCTTAACAATCTTCATTCATCCTAATTGTCTTTAAGCAGAGGATAGAAGCAGACTAGAAAAGCAAGTAGACCGGAGAGTCAGAAACTGTAACAAGCAGATAGATTTGTACCAAAAAGATTTGAAGGGACGACTTAGTGGGTACATCATTAATGTGTGGGTTGCAACTAATGAAAATCTTAATAACTAGGTTTAAAGAAGCAGTTTTGCTTTCATTCAGAGGATTGCACCTCTAAACTGCACTAGCAGCGCTGGAAGCTTCAGGACTAATTTTGTGGGGTCGGGACGATGCGACCCAGCTGGGATTCAGGCTGTCGGCCCTGGACACTGGTGGAAAGTCTTTGACATCAAAACAGAGTGTAGAGAGCTTTTTCCAGAGGCTGGCAGGGGCAACCTGTAAAGAAGGAGGCGGCAAAAGTTGCGTTGCACCCTCTGCAGGGCGATGGGGGTTTTGTCCTCGGCGCGGTACAGCGCAGCTCTGCTGTGGGGACGGAGAGGGTGGCAGAGATGTGTTGTCCCACACAGCGGTCCCCAGCAGGGCAGGAGCTGGGGTGGGCTCCTTCGCAGCGGGTAACCCAGCGGTGCCACGAAAAGGATGCAAAGAAAGGTCTTTGATGTGCTCCAGGAAAATTGGGTACTAGTTTCTTTCTTCTCTCTAGGAAACCAGAGCACTTAGAGCCTGGAAGCGGGTGGCTTTGTGCTTGGGCAGAGCTGCGTGACCTCGTTCCCGCTGTGGTGGGGGAATTCGCTTTGTGCCTTGGGGATTTCGGGAATGGCAGCAGGCGGTGACTCCACCCTGCTCTGAATATTTGATGGCATGACTCTTAAGAGGCCCACGTTAGGTAAAATCAGAGCTGCTGGCAGGAGCAACAGAAACAAGAAGCTTCCATTTTAAAGAACTGTTAATTTTTTAAAGGATCTTTTATTTATTAAAGGAAAAAAGGCCATGTAAAGCTCTTCTAAAATATTTCTAATGTTTTAAATAAATGAGCAGCAAACCGCCCCAGAAAAAAAACAGAACTGGCCTAATGCAACCACAGTTGACCTAATGCAGTTTTTTTTCTTCACGGTGTTTTTTTTTTTTTCCAAGTCATTTGGCTTCTGTTCGCTGTCTTTATCCTGCTTGCTCTTATGTAGCTCTTCCAAATTTTGTAGTTGTTATTCTGCTGTCAGCAAAGATCTTGTCCTTCCATAGCAATTTATTTTTGTTGTGAGAAATATTCAGGTCAACTGTGTGCTTGTATACGCCTTCTGACTGAGTCCTAGTTCCACCTTTTATTTTGTGGGACATCTGGCTTTGTATTAGAGTGGTGTAAAAACCAATATTGGCAGAGGGGGTTCTTAAAAACACCCAAACCAACCCTTAAGGTTTTATTTGACAGGTTGAGCGAGTTGCAGAAGGTCTGTTTAATTAAAATGCAATGTGCATCACTTTCATTCGGAGAAAAACAGTCCATTGAAAAAGCTTTCTCCTATAGCAGGAACCTTACCGTGACAAGAAATAAGTATGATTTTTCAGGATTCTTTATGTGGTTTAGATCATAAATCCCATTAACATTTAATTGGCTCACGCTCTTCATTTGCTTAGGTGCCTGAAAGGAAAAAAAAAATATTTAAAAATTAACCTTTCTTAGTGTCCCTTTTTTCAGGCAGAAGGAATTTTGTAGGACTGGAGCTCTCCGCCCTTCACCTCCGAGCTCTCAGTGCAGTCATCCGCACGCCTCCCCGTGCGAGGGAGAACCGGCTTCTTCTCTCACAGACCCGGGAGGAAGGATTTGTTCTGCCCCACCTATTTGCAGGTCCCCAGTAGTGCTGTTTAACCTTCCTAGAAATCTGAAGTCCGCAGAGTTTGTTGCTTCGGCTTGGAGCCAACCTTGTTGTCCTGGCCTAAACCACGACACCTGTGAGACCTGAGCTAGCTCCTTCAGAGGCGAGAAGCCACTCTGGTCTCCTCTTGAACTTCCCTCCCAGGAGGCCTTATTAGTTACAGTTGTTATTTAATGCAAATGCATGGCGGCAGAGTAAATAGGTGTTCAGGTCTGGAATCAGGAGCACTGGAAGACTCCACGCAGAAATATTCTGTGGTTCCGCTTGAACCCAGGTGAGGACTGTTGAGGATTATCAGTTCAGTTGCTACCTGCCAGTGGCTGTGGCGCTAAGCTGGGCTGTGTGTTAATCTGCAAACCAGAAAGGTGGCCACAAATGATCGAGAATTGGATATAGCTCTGGGCCAAGACCTCCCCTGTCTTTTTTTTTCCTCCTACTGCCCCAACCACATGTCCCTTAACCCCTCTCTCTTCTCTCACCTTCACCCTTCTCTCACCTCTTCTTTCCTCAGCTCCTGCGCTTCAGCCTCTCTGCCCTGGTTTCCTCATCTAGCTAAACCCCAAATGGCCGGGCAACATGGAGCGACCTGAGCCGTTTGCTTTGCCGTCCAGAGGGGAGAGTGTGGAGCGAGCAGCAGGGGCAGCCAAGGTGATGGGCACGTGCCGGGTGACCATCAGCCGTGGGAGCAGGCTGGCTGGCCAAGCCAGCTGGTATCTCCTGGTGGCCTGTTTCCCCTTCTGCCTCCCTCCTGCCACTGGCTGACCTCCTCAAGAGGCCGAACAAAAGATTTTGCGGCCAGGGCATTGCGAAGGATCAGGCAAAGCTGCCTGGGGAGTAGGTGAGCTCCAGCTTGGCTGGGTCAGCTGGAGGCTATGGTGACAAGGAGATGGCTGCAGTGACCGTGACAGGATCATTGCTTGCTAGGAGTTGGTGATTGGAAAGCAAGTATGCAAAGCCAAACATGGGCCAGATCTTCAGTTACGCTAAAACCTGAAGAGAAAGCCAGTAAAAGCTACGTTGGCAGTGTCTGCTGCTTCTTGACCAGATTAAAGGGTCCCTAACGAGAATCAAAAATGATTTCTTTTAAATGTAGAGTAGATATTTTGTGGCATTAAATTGGTCCTGTAACTCCGTATCAGTTCAACCACCTGGATTTACAGCTCTGCCAGCAGTCAGGATTAAAATGGCCTTAAAGCAGCCCTGAAAGAGGAGATAGGGAGAGGATAGGTAAATCTCCACCCTGTTCCTCCTCTCCTCCATTTCTCTTATATCACGTGCAAAGGCAACTTGCGTTCAATGTATAAGTCCTTGGCATACAGCCCACGGCCCTCCAAAAATTTCGTGTGTCTCACTGCTTATTGCATTTCGGGACAAGTGCAGTGACTGGTAATTGGAGAAAGCGACCTGAGATGAGGCAGGAATGTGTGTTTCTCGCTTGCAGATTCCAGTCCGGTGTTAGTATTGAGTAGCACAGCATTAGTATGGAGTTATTAGTCTCTTAGAAGTGGGTAGATTGCAAAACGACACCTTCCAGGGCTGAGCAGGGTCAGCCAGCCGCGAAACGGGGTGGTTTCCTCCGCTCTCGGTGAAACCTTAGCAGAGTGCCAGCGGGGGCGGGGGAAGCTTTGCAGTCCCCCACCTGTGCGTACCTCTTGTGTGGGTCTCGGGTTATTTGCATTTCTGTTGCTTTCCTGTTGGAGAAGGGAAATGTTTAGCAAACTGGAAGAGCATAGAATAGGTGTATCAGCATCTGTTCAACATGTTATTCATTCACACCTGTGTTACTTCAATACAGTCTCAGACCCAAACCTACAGTCATGAACAAAGCTCTGTTAAAGATTTTCATCCCATTTTTCACTTCATATGAAATGAAGGGGAATGTAATTGTTTTGCTGTTGGGTTGGAAGGAGATGTAACTGTGTCTTTGTTTATTTATTTTGGAAGTGCACGAGGAAAGGAACTTTGTCCTTCCCCTAAAAAAACTCTTAATGGTAACAAGAGGAACGGTCTAAAGTCTTGCACTCGCTTTTAACAAAAAGTAAAACCAAAATGTGACTTACGGCACCTGCATGCGTAAGTGGGAAGTTGCCCTAGCACTGTTCCAGGCATGTAATATGCTGTCATATTACATGTTCCCGCATGGGTTTGGTAGCATGTCTTCCAGGAGAGACTCGAGGATAAGGGTACGGGCATGGAGCAGCTCTGGTCCCCAGGAGAGCTCCGTCCCTCACCACGAAGGCTCCAGTTCCCTCTGGTCACTGTCTGCTTGTCTAGACACGACCTCCCTGCCAGAGAAGTGCAAGAAGCACACAGAGAAACATCCTCCTGTCTCACCCGGGTGCTTGGGAGGGAGGAGAGCCAAGTGTGACCGTCTCACTTCTCCTGCCTGGGGCTGGGATGAATGTACTGAGCCTCCTCTCCTGGGGGCTGCAGCCCAGGGGTGCTGCTGCCGTGGCTTTGACAGTTGCCTGGGTGGGGAGTTGGGGCAGGAAGGTCACCAGTTCCTGGGCGATGCTCGATGAGTCGCTGGGAAGCGAGCGAAGGCTGGAAGCCACGTGTGGCTGAACGCTGTGAGGACCGTGTCCTGCCCACAGCCTTCCTCCTGTGCGGTACGTCTCAATGGGCATTCATCCGCAGTCCACACTTGTGCTGTCTGCATCCATGGTGAGGATGGCACCCAAAACCTGTAAAAAAACACAAACCCAAATCAATTCCACAACCAAAACCATGCTGGGTACCTATGGATATTCTAGCTAGTGACCTGAAGACCAAACTATTCCCTCTGTTGTTCTTGTGCCTTTTATCCCTTGCAGAGGAACCAAAGGCAAGGACATCAACACAATCAAGTCACTGCGAGTTCTGCGGGTCCTAAGACCACTGAAGACCATTAAACGGCTACCAAAATTGAAGGTTAGAGAATAACCACAGATCTTTCCTTCTCTGGAGATTTGCAAGTGATGCGAGTGGAAGCTGATGGACGAAACTTAATCCAAGTTATTTCTGTTCCTTTTATTTTGTTGCAATTAATGTCTTCGCCAGATTTATAAGAATAGCTGTGCAGATGTTTAACAAACGTCAAACACTTGTTTCTTTTGCAAACATTGTGTGCAATATTATGAATTATTGTGAATCCACATTAAAATCAAACTTCTAAAAAAAGAGTAGAAAAAAATGCAAATAAATTAAATTACAGTTCATAAGAGTGATGCTCTTAGAAATGATATAGGAGAAAATAGGTTTTGGAGTGTTTGACTTTCCCTAGAGAATTTAACATGAATATTGCAAGATTTTTCCATGGTCTGTCTAAAGAGAAATGTCATTGCTGTATGAGGACTTTTAACCTGTTCATCTTTTCTATTAAGGAATATATAGCGCAGGGTTTTATAGCAGGACCCTTTCATCTCTGAAATACTAAGTTACAAAGTAAAATAAATGTAATGGCCTGTGGTGACTTATTCAACACCATTTCACAAACGCTTTGAGATACAGCCAGCCCCTGGAAGGAGACAATGGAAGGAGTTATAAAATTTAATAATTTCTGAGTTTTGGGAACTCTTGAATACCTATTGTAGAAGGTTTTCATGTGGCATCCCTGCTCGCAGGCTGTTCTCTGTGAGAGATGGGGAAAAAGTGATAGGCGCTTTTGCGATTGTGAAACTATGTCTGACAACTCCTGTTTTCACATAGTGGCATGTAAAATATCAGGGTCAGCGGTTACACAGATTTGCCTTTGTCCTTACCCACAATTCACGCTCAAACACTGTTGATTTTATGCATTTTTATGCATCCTAAATTTACCTCAAAAGATAAGGAAGAGTAATGTCGAACAATGTAGAAAATAGTCTTTATTTGTTTAGAAATTTGAAATGTGCAGCTCTTGGGTCGTAAACCAGTCAACAGTAGCTCAGTCCTACAGCAGGACGCCGAATGTTCACTTTTTATTGAATGTCTTCCTTTTTTTCAAGCTATTTTGCAGAGTAATTTTCCCACTTCTAAAGAAGTATTCAGAAATATGTATGTGAAGCAGAAGTCATATTCATATGGTTTGTCTTCAAAATTATTTCAATTTTTTTTTTCCTGGATGTGGTCTTGTATGCAACAATCAGCAAGATTAATGGGGTGATTAGAGATATTTCCAGTGCTTTAATTCAGGATTCCTGCGTTGCATCAGGAGTGTAATTTTGTGAATTATTCACTTCCATTCAGAGAAACAGGAACACCATTGTACAAACCCTGTGCTTGGGCAGCGACTGCTCAATTTCTATTATTATGACAAACTTCTCAGACTAAAATTAAACTGCAAATTACTTGTAACAATGAATCAGTGACTAATAATCAAATAATAAATGTATTTGAGAAGTTCTTTGCAGGGAGTGCAGAAGTGACATGTGCTGACTAGATTAGTCACACTTAGTTTTGATAGACAGTTCATTAGAAAAATATTATTAGAAGCATTTGGTTGTTTTGTAGCTGCTATATTTTCCTTATTATTCAAACAGTTCAAATAACGCTGCTGTGGGTGACCCTGCTGTGGCAGGGGGGTTGGACTGGATGATCTCCAGCGGTCCCTTCCAGCCCTGACCATTCTGTGATTCTGTAATGGTCAACGAGTAACATATTTGATGAGATTTTTACCTATCCACTGGGAATAAATGAAACACAAGCATGTTTTTCATTTCGTAATTGGCCATGAAAATAGTTGGTTAAGACTAACTAATGTTTGTCTCGACGAGCTGCGATTGTCTTTATAAATTTTACGGGCAGCACCAGGAAATTTGGTGGCACAGCCAAACTCGCCGAGGAAGCAGGTGTTGGAAGCTGGAGTTGTTTCTCACCGCTGGAGCATGACTCTTGGTCAAACGCTTGGTGCGCAAGTCCGTGAAACCATCCATGGGTTGTAGGTTGGGTAATTACTCCCCAGTGTAGTTAGATGCCGGATGCCAAGACGTTAGATGCACTTCTCTTTCCTTTCAACCCCTTAACCTTGTTCTCCTCCGTCCCCAGGCTGTCTTTGACTGCGTGGTGAATTCCCTGAAGAACGTCCTCAATATCCTCATAGTTTACATGCTCTTCATGTTCATTTTTGCCGTCATTGCCGTGCAGCTCTTCAAAGGCAGATTCTTCTACTGCACCGATGAGTCGAAGGAGCTGGAGAAGGACTGCAGGTACGGCCGGGGGCAGGGGCTGGGGGTGGGGGGAGCCCGACTCTCCTCTGGCAGCAGCAGCTCCCTTGGCTGTCCCAAAGCTGCGTCAGTTGGGTGTCTGCTGAGCTTGATGAGTCTCCTGTAGGTAAGAGCAATGCTTCAGCACAGTTACCCTAGAGGTGAATATTCCCTTTTGGTGTTTTGATAGCTGCCTCCTTCCTTGCTCTGATCTAGCAAACACTTACCCAAATGCTTCACAAGACAGGGCAGCAGGCTCCTTTTCGGGGAGGGCTAGGTGTGATTTTAAGGTCAAGGGGTTTTGAAGGGATGGCACGACTCCTTTTTCTACCTGCTGCCTTGATTCTTAGGGCTCGTATGAATTAGAAAAACCTAATGAATGATTAATCAGAAGTGAGTCAGTAGGAAGTTAAAGAGCTCCTAATTAGCTAGAAAAGGGGTCAGTATTTGAATATCTTAAAATCTCTGTCATGGTTTGTCCTTTGCAGCAGACCGTCAAGGTGCTTTACTCACCAGTGTTCATCGTCCTCACTTGCCTTTTTTCTTGGCAGCCAAACCGCATCCTCAGCACTGACCGGGTCTGCCCGCGTTACCCCTCGCAGGGCACGTCCCTGGTGGGACCGCGTGCCTGCAGCGGCTGCGGAGGCTGTCGCTGCAGTTCTTCCTTGCAATAATGCCGATACATTACAGAAAGAAATGTGAAATTATAGAAAAAATGTAGGTTGGAAGGCAACTCTCCAGATGGCAGGGCCCTCAGCCCCTCAAAGCAGGACCCGGTTAGAAGTTAGATCCAACCCTGAAGCAGGAGCCAGAGACTTCTCCCCATCAAGCAGCACAGTTTTCTGTGGGGTCAGACAATTCAGGGGCCAGGATGCTGTTAATTGCCAGCTTTGCCTAATGGATGAATGTCCTGGCTACATTTTCTTTCATTTCTAGATGTCAGGTCCAGTTCCTGTGGCTCAAAATGGCTCAAAAAACAGCCTTTACTTCTGTTACAAACTTAGGGCCTGTCTGTTTGTCTTTAATACATAGCACTGGCTGACTCTGCTACTGGGGCTTTTTGATGCTCCTCTGTGAGTCACACGAAATGGCTGATTTGGTTTAATTCTCTCATTTGGTCTGAAACTCTGTTTTTCCTAGGGGTCAGTACCTCGATTATGAAAAAAATGAGGTGGAGGCGCAGCCCAGGGAATGGAAAAAATACGAGTTCCACTATGACAACGTGCTCTGGGCTCTGCTCACGCTCTTCACTGTCTCCACAGGCGAAGGGTGGCCAACGTGAGTACACGGGACTGGCAGGGTCAGCCATCGCGGAGGTAATGGCACATTTCCACCGCTCTGAGGGACACGTAAACAGCAGGTGACCTGTGAAATAAGAATAGTCTTTTGTCAGCTAAGCTTTTACTTTCCCTTGTGTGGTTATTGGGTGAATCAGCAGGAAGGGTTCTGCATTTTTCTCGACGTTCTGAGCTCGCACAGGGATGCTTAGGCAGTTTTCAGTACTTTATAGCTTTCTTGCTCCAGTCTTTTGGACTCGCACACCTTTCTCAGGTGTAAAATTGATAATGGGAATGGAAGAAAATGAGGGGAAAAAGTATTGTGACCTATGCTGAAAGTATGCTGGGTATGACAGTCCCAAAATTATATTTACTCTTCAGCACATGACTTTATTTTGGCACACTTTTCTGCTGGGACACGTGGAGTACAATTCACAGTCAAGGTTTCTCCGTGGAGGGCCTTCCCTGTTCTCCGTGTTTCAGCTATTTCATAAAATAAAGATTAAACCATGCAGCGTCACTCTCCCTTCACCAGTCCCTCACTGTGTTCCCCTACTCGGAGGTCATCAACACTTTTCCCACCCTTACTTCATCCCTTTTGACCAGAGAAGAGAAGGCAGATCTAACTGTATCCTCTCCCCTTGGCCAGGGGGATAAGTGGATCTGTATGGAGCAAATCTCCACCATTCTGCAGAATGGTGAAACCAGCAAGGTTTTCCCTAAAAGTATCCTCAAGGAAAGCTTCTTCCCAGCCACAGAGGTGGGAGTGAGTTTGACCTGAGCATATGTGGAAAACCCTCCGCGTGAGTGAAGGCCAGTGAGTGACTATCGGGGTGTCATTGGTGCTTCACACTGATTTCATTGACTTTTCTTCTCTCTTTGCGCTTGATTGCAGTGTGCTGAAGCACTCGGTGGATGCTACCTACGAGGAACAGGGTCCCAGCCCTGGCTACCGAATGGAAATGTCTATCTTTTACGTGGTGTATTTTGTTGTCTTCCCTTTTTTCTTTGTGAACATCTTTGTGGCGTTAATCATCATCACCTTCCAAGAGCAAGGAGATAAAGTGATGTCAGAGTGCAGCCTCGAGAAAAACGAGGTACCCGCATCTTCTGAATCTGGAGTTAGCACCTGGGGGGCTCAGAGCACCTCGGTGCCGCTGGAAGCCCACTCCTCGTCCCTCCCGTGCCGTGGGGGGCCTTAGAGCAGTCGCTGCCTGAGGGGGTGTGGCGTAGAGACCAAACAAATTACAAGGTGTTTCAGCTTTTGCATAAAAGCAAAACCCAGGGAGAGCCCCTGAATGCTGCACATTAGCAAGCGCTGTCACACCTCCCCGTGGACCACACCTCCGCTTCACAGTGAATGTGGGCTTGCATGTTAGCTCAAGCGTGTAGGTGTGAACGGAGACGGAAATCTTTGGCCTTTTAGAGGCCAGTCGTCAGAAATCAAACCGAACTGCAGTTGGCACAGTTCCCCAAAGGAATGCTCCTCTCACCAGGCTGGTTTTGTGCCTGGCTGAGGTGATGTCCCCCTGACGGCAGCTGAAAGATGCCTTGGGAAGAGTATAAGACCAGGGCAAGCACGTATGAGGCTTTTCTTTAATGCCCTAGCAAATACCATTGCTTTCAGCTCAGGAACCTCCAGAGTTGGACTTTTTTTCCTTTAGTTAGCAGCATCTGTGTATCTTTCTTCCATGAATGTATCCGGTTTCCTCCCGCACCCATGCAGATTTTTAGCATCCGCAACATCCTTCATCTGGGGTCTCACAGCCTCGGTGACCTCGTGTGAGAAGAACCATCTCTTTTCGTTTATTTTGAAACCGGAACCTGATTTCTGATGAAAAGAGATGACTTTTTAATCAATTACTAATGAGTGCATTGTTTGTCTATATGAACAAGAAGTCCAAAATAAAGCAGAATACTTAGAGATGCTTTACCCATGCTATTTTTCAACTGAGCAGAAAGTATTTTTGCACTAATTTAATCCAAGATGAGAAAATGCTCCAGAATCAAAACTTCTTATGGGTAGAAATCAATCTTTAACGCAGTTTTATGCTTATAATAATGTGAACAGAAATAGCCAACTAAGAGGGTCTTGGAGAGTTCACCCAGTAATATTTGATAGATAATTTATTGGTTGAGTTCAGTTCGCGTTTTATGGAATGTTATTAGCTGGACAGGTTTTGCTGTGTGTGAGAACACACCTGGGTTTCACAATACTTTTTTTTAAACACAGATAACATCTTTACCAATCCTCTGGTTTCTACAGTTACATACCAGGAGGAATTGGCAGAGTGTTTTCTGAAGTGAGCCTGTGGATTTATACCTCTCTTCCCCAAGCTGGAAGGGAGCGGGACCTACCGGGAGCGGGGCTGGGATGGAAGGCTGTCTCCTAGGATTGCAGGGGGCCGTTGGAGTGTTGGGGGGTTTAATATTTCAGCGAGTGTCCAAAAGTGATTATAATTTGGGGATCCTGGGATGGATTTTACAGGGTTGGTCAGTGCTCGCATCATGTGTGAGAAATGGAGATACTGTCCTCCACTAAATGCTCCGCTCGCTCTCCCAACAATATCCGGAGTGATAGAGACTGCCAGCCCTTTTTTTTTGTATTCTTTTCATCCCGTTTTTGTTTTGTAGAGGGCCTGCATAGACTTCGCCATAAGTGCCAAGCCACTGACCCGCTACATGCCTCAGAACAAGCAATCTTTTCAGTACAAGATGTGGAAATTTGTGGTGTCCCCTCCCTTTGAGTATTTTATCATGGTCATGATTGCACTCAATACCATTGTCCTAATGATGAAGGTTAGTGGGCTGTTACTGAATCTTTGCAATTTTGGGCTAGTGAATGTGGTGTTTGCTGGAGAGGCTTTGTACCCTCAACCTGAGAGCTGGGGAGGGGGGGGGAATCGGCAGGAGCAGTCGCCACTTCTTATCTGCCTGTTGTTGTTTTTAGAGGCCTTGTGGGATTCCTTTGGTCCCCAAAGGGAATTGGTTTAGTTGCGATGAGATCCCATGAGGAGATCTGTGCTGGTTTGGCTCGTAGCCCCTTCAGCGTATGGCCAGTGGGATGGGAACTGGGCTCTGCAGGTCTGGAGCTCCCGGCTCAGCCCAGGCTTCCTCCTGCAGAGCAGGGTCACTTCTTGGGGATGCTCGACATCCAGCCTTCCCGGGGAAATCACTTGAATTTGCAGCAGTGTCAAGCCTCTGGGGCATGGTCCACAGTGCCTAAAAGGAGGAGGTACGGATGGCTGCATATTGTGGATGATGTCCCCTCCTATCCCTTGCCTAGCTTTGAGTATCTTCACAGTCCAAGGGGTCACCATATTCTTAGGGTCTGCTGGAACGAAACACAGTTCTGCTCTTGTCCTCTGGTTTTGAAAATGCCCTTCCTCCCTCCTGGTCCATGCTCTGCTTCCCAGGAGATGTACACCAGAGCAGTCTCCCATCCTGGGTGTATCCCCAGCTACGCCATTAAGATAGCGTGTAGACAATGGTGTGCTTCTGGAGTGGCAGGAATAACCATATCATAACCCCAAGTCTTGCTTAAAGTGGGCGCAAAATCTGGCACTAAAATGAACAGGAGTCTTGCAGTCAGGCAAGTCAGCTGGGAAGGTTTTATTCTGTAAGTGATCTTCCAGTAACAGCCTTTCTTCCATCCTGGTTTAGTTCTATGATGCTCCAGAAGCATATGAAGAAATGCTGAAATGCCTGAATATTGTGTTTACATCCATGTTTTCAATGGAATGTGTGCTGAAGATCATTGCCTTTGGTGTGCTGGTATGTGCCTTCCTCGTTTACTTTCAACTGTTTCCCCTCTACATGAAATGCTTGTATTTCATGGCGGGCATTTAAACAAACAAACAAAAAGCCTGTGTTGAAACAAACAAACAAACAAACAAAACAAACAAACAAACAAAAAGAAAATAACCCTTGGATCCCCCTCTATCCCCCTTGTGTTTTCATTTGGCAGAATTATTTCCGAGATGCCTGGAATGTCTTTGATTTTGTAACAGTGTTGGGAAGTATTACTGATATTTTAGTAACAGAGATTGCGGTAAGTACAGTTTGCTCAATTTGCTTCATTTACCAACAAAGCTGTACCCTGTCAAGATATTGCATCTTCTCCCTACCAGCCTTATTCCCTAGAGCTGCCTCCGGGACTCATCATCTGATGATGTCCTCGGGTGACCCGGCAGCCCGTTGCCATGAGCTCTGCTCTTTCCATGGAGATGAGCACAGCTGTCTGCCCCAAAGACTTTCACGCAAAAAAGCTGTGATGAGAACGACAGTGCTAGTGCCTCTGCCAGGAAACAATCTCTCTTTCTCATTCAGCAAACAACTCTATCCCCGAGCCAGTTTTGCCTATTAATGGAAAAATCCTGTTGAACTTAATAGGGGGAAAAGATCAAAAGGATTCTGGTGAAGATGGGTGTTTTATAGTGTGAGGTGCTTTGCAGGGCACACACGCACGCGTCTGTCCCTTGGGGCTCCTACCCAGTCGTGGTGACGGGGCAGAGTGAAGGCGATAAGAGGAGTGAGAAGGGGAGAAGTGATGGGAACTGAGAAACAGCCAGAAACTCATCATCCCGCACAGTCTGGCTTGGGGGAACACGGTGCATTTCTGTTATGTGCACAAAAGCTTTGCAGGGCAATTATTAAAACAAAGTCATCTTTACAATGACTGCTCTCTCCCTGCTAACAAGTCCTGTAGATTACAAGTGTACAAGCTTGCCATTACATTCTAGAGGATTTTTCCATAAGGGCAGCAAATGTCTGACTGAAGCTTTGACAGCCTGATATTACCCAATTTAGAAATTGCTCCTCTCCTCTCCCAATGCATGTTTTAGCTGATGATGTTGTATTTGTATGTGATGAATTTGATCTTTACCGTAATTTTTTTTTCTCAGTCCCTGGGATTTGCTTATAGATCTGGTTTGTGTGTGCTAAGAACTATGCTCCCCAGACTTCTTTACAGGACATTCAGCTGGTGGTGAAGACCGTATTACTGTTTCTAACAAAATACATTATTACCTGAACTTCTTGGTACAAAAAAAAACAAAACACACAAACCCCCAGAGTTTTACTCCCCGCACAAATGGTGTTCATTTAACCATTGGTGAATCCTATCTCGTAGACTTTGGGTTACCTTTTGTTTTCGGTGCATGGCTTGCAGCCAGGGTAAAGTCACTCAGATCAAACACAAGGTCTGATTACCCCTCTGTGGGCACTCAGGAGCGTTACTGCACCGGTGGCAGGTACCGGCTGCTTGCCTCCTCTCCCGCTGTCGTGGGACACCCTTTCTTGCCAGACTCCGGCACCCAAACCTTCGCCTTGGTTAGAAAATTCATGAAAACATTTGCAAGTCAGCCACAAACAGAGACTGACGCTTCTGTTCCACCCCTCCTTTGGCCACTTTTACCGGGAGGAAGCAGCACAGCCAACTCGCACAGAGTAAGGGACCCTGTGGTCTCTCTGAGATCGGTATCTTCTCCTTCAGGAAGGTGTCTCCTTCGCAACACCAAGCCCACACGCCTCTCATTAAAATCCTCCTTTGCGCAGCTATTTTGCAGGCAGAGAGCAGCCATCAGTGTTGCCCATTCCCTGCTGGGCAGGTGGTGGTCCCTGCTCGATTAAGGGGCCATTGCCTGTCCTTCCAGCTCCCTCGGGGGTGGCCCAGCCTCAGCGAGGGCGTCTGGCACCTGGGGAATTGGCTACGGACTGACCAGGTTGGGCTGCGATACGTCACTGAACTTAAGGCAAGGCCACAGCAGGGCTGGAGCTGTATATGCGTGTCCCCAGGTTTTTGGAAGCAGCGGCCATCCCTGGGTGCTATTAGGGGTCGGAGGGTTAGTGCGTCGGCAGAGGTTCCCCAGCCCTCTCCTGGTCTTTGTGCTGGAGAGCAAATGCGCTGCCAAATACCCCCGTGCGAGTCGCAGGCACTGACACAGTAACCGCAAGGGTGCTGGGACTGACGGCATCACCCTTCTGCCCTGCAGTAATTCCTCTGCTTTCCAGCGCCAAAATAGCAGCAATCTGGGGGGGGGAAGCCTTTGAAGAGGAGTACAAATTACCTCTAAAACCAGCTAGTAAACTCCAATAGGGTTAAGCTCCCAAGCACTTATACATCTGCTCCTTATCCTCCCAGGTGGTAATGGAGAGGCTTTAGGTTTATGGGTAACTGGATCCATTAAGTCAAGCCTTAGAGAGGACTTTCTAAGGTAGTTCAACAACTTGCCCTGGCAGTGTATCCAATACACAGCTGCTCACAAACATGTCTTTAATATAAGAGCCACATGGCCCCCAGTGCCACTCCAGCCCTTGGCTTCTTGGTCCCCTGTCTCAGTCCGTAGACCTAGTTGAGCTCTGCTCTCTCTGTCTTCCCCTTCTGCGCCATTTCTGTGTAGCCATCGTCTCCTTTCCACATGCAGACAGAGTGCCTGGAGGTCCCCCCACCTTCTTGCTAGACTTGTTTTGCAAAACTCCTTTCATACGGCTCCTCTCTGACATCTCTCCAGCCCTCCCCCACCAGCACACTCATCCACACCGAACGGCTCCTGTAGCCACCACCAGCGTGCACGTCCCCGAGCCGCACACATCCACCTCTCGGCCTCAGACGGGGCCGATGGGCCGAGAGGTCAAAGGCGTCAGGAGCTTAGTTTGCTTAAAGGCGGCACTGATGCCCAAGTTTCAGAATCACTGTTTAATTACACGAGTAGGAGTTTGCAATGGTGCCCCAAAGATTACATTTATAACAGAATTGTTAACGTCAGCAAATAACAGCAGCTTTCAGGATGTCTTTCCCAGAGCAGTTCATTTGCTTCATCCAGTGGCACGTGGTGGAGGTAGTCTTGTACCGGGACCTCCACTGCCACTGCAAACCTTCCTCTCCTTCCAGTCCTGCGGACGGGCTGTGGCATGTAGGGTGGAAAACGAGCAGAAGGATCCCGCACTCTGCTCTGACCCCGTTCTGTTGCGTCCGTGATAGATCGCAATATGGGGGAACCCAAAGCGTGCCCAGGCTGCCCAGGAAACACCGGGACTATTTCGCTGCCTGGAAAGTGTCACAGTGCATGTATAACCTGGAAGAGTTACACTTTAAACCATCTTTGTCATATATAACCAGCTCTTTTGTTCAACTGGAGTTGCACCTACGTCACCTATATACTGCCAGAATTTAGAACCAATTAAAAAAAAAAATGTAGAGAAGGGCAGAGAGAGCGGATGCAGTGCCAGCGAGTGCGCTGTTTGCAAAGAGCAGCGACCGCGGTGAGGACCGGTGGGTGCCTCAGTGGCAGAGCACAAACTGGGCGTACGGCCTTGAGTGTCTAATCCCACTGCCTCCGCCCAACTGTTTTCCACCCTTTACTTTTCCAGGGAGGGGAGAGTAGTAGCTAAGGACCGGGATGGACATCGGCTCCGCACAAAACCCCACAGCTAGTGCTTAGCCCCACTGCAGTTTTCTGGCTGGGTGCGTGAGCAGGGGTGCGGCGGCTCTCTGCGCCTTGCTATGGAGCTGAGGATAACCCAGGAGGAGAGCGGCTTTTTACTCCTCACCGCTCAGAGCCATGTCCCCAACGGAGGATGCTTTCTTCTCCACTCGCCTTCCTCAGCTCCGGGCTCTCCTTGGCTGATGGGCAGCCGCGGGGATGGTTGAGTGGCAGCCCCTGTTAGTCCTTCCCTGTGCGTTCAGCCCCTTTATTATACGTTCAGCCCCATTATTAATTACTCCTTCAGCCGGGAGGGCTTCTGGGGCTGAGAAGCCGAGGCGACAGCCACCACGTGAACTCAACTGTCAGTCCGCATGTGTCCCCGTAACAGCCACCCGTGAAGCCCTCCGGCTCCTCGCGGGGAGGGGATGCTTTCTGGGTATGACTTTGAGATCAGGCTCGCAAATAGTTGCAGGAGCACCGCTTTTCTCCGTGACTGTGTTTTCCAGCTCTAAGTGTTCTCCAAGGTAAATAAACCTGCTCACCTGAGCGGTCTCGTCTTGAGAGACTAGGCTTCCACCAGCCTTGCTGCATCCGTACTTTTAACCCACTGAAAAGTAAAGATAAAAGGAAAAGAAAAGTGTTGATTAATTGCTTTATTTTAATTTTGTAGTCATGTCATATGTAATTTACTTTGTGAATGCAGTGGAATATATATATATATTTTTTATTTCCTTAGGCAAAACCATGTATGTCAGTTTTTTACCCTCCCAGTAATGGAAGTAAAATAGTACAATAGGTGGCGTTAAGGAGAAGGTGTCCGTGCGGACACAGGTGGCCTCAGGAGGCCGAGTGGGTGTATGGCAAACTGACATCTATTGCTATGCCTGGAAATATAAAAAACATACTGAGAAGTGTTTGTGAATCGTCTCCCAATTTGCATTACGAAATGAAATGCAAATAACTACTGCACTGTCTGTGTTACCTTTAGGATCTCAGAATCTGTTTTGGTTTGAAGCATTTTTTATTTATATAATTACCATAAAATAACACCCCCAAAAGCCCAACAGTTTTTTTCCAGTGAAATTTTCAGAGTTTCCTTTTTTGCTTGTCCTGATTACTCATTTTCTCTTTTGTTTCCTGTTTTGTTCTTTATTTTCCTTATCTACCTGCTGAATCACGCCATCCAATCAACATACAATGCGAAAACCATGTCTCCGTCTGTATGTTGTGCACCTGCTGCTCAAAAAAATAAATTTGTAAATAATCTTGCCAATATCCATCCATGAAAACATCACATATAGGACACGGTTGGTTTCATTGAATTTAAACAATTATTTAAATTCTCTGCTTTTATTTTCTCTCGTTTTTCTTTAATTTAATTCGTTTTGATGAGATTTCCGATTGCACTGGTGAAAAAGCCTCACTGCAGCGTGCCTCAAAACGGGCTTCTGTTCTGCATCTTCTTCCCCTTGGCTAATTGGTGACGTGAGGCAAACGCAGTTACCAATAGCCCCTTCTCCGCTGTTTGTTACACCCGACAATGATAAAGGGGAGACTGACACTTGCTTTATTTTGGTGGAAAACTGAATGAGAATGGGAGGGAAGGATGCTTCTGGATGACCTGGAGTAGAGAAGATTGGCTGGCTGGGAAACCCTTCGCTTTGTAAGTGGTGGTACCAAATTCAGTTCTCAGAAATCAGTTTTGTTTTCTTTTACGATGAGGTGTGTTGAGCTTTCTCAAAGGGAAGCGGTACCTTGAAGAGGACTGCCTTACAGGTGTTTTAAGCCCATGGTTTATGCCATATTGTAAGGCAAAAAAATTATTGAAGTTATTACAGACTCGCTTCCCTCAAATCAAAAGAGAAGTCATAGGAAAGAGCGATTTTTATTCAATTTTGAAAACTCTTTGTGATACCAGCATATAGAAGCATTTTGCCACCCCGGTGGACACAGGGTCCTTGGATGCAAAAGCAAACATCTCAGATAAAATGCATAAGCCATGTTATGAACAGGGCTGAAAAGCACTGGGAATCAGATCCCACTGGGAATTCAGTGCCTGATTCCAAAGATGCCTTTGGTAATACCAGCCTCTGTCTTTGAAAATCATAAATTAAGCAAAAGAGGATGAATAAAGAAAAATACAATCTAAAAAAAAATATATATTCTGCCATTCTTAATTATCTTGGCTATGGTTAATAACAGAAATGAGACCATAAGCTTATCAAAAATACTCGCTTGCCCACCTGGCAGCAGCTCTTAGATCCGTGTTAACATCTGGACTTTCTGTTGCACAGTTGCTGTTAAGAAACTAATCAGAGTGAATCCTCACGACAGCCTGCAAATAGGCTCCCTGCCTCGTGGAGGATCACAGGAAGGAATTTTCTGCTAGGAAACAGCAAAGAACAAAATGACAATGTTTCAGTTAAAATGTCGCCTAGTGCAATCTGAGAACGGAATCCTCCGTGTGCTGCGGTGGCTGGAAGCATTACAGATGTGTGGGAGCTGTGAGGACATCTCTGGACAATTCACCCCTGGCCCAGGCAGCGGCGAGAAGTGCTCTGGCATCAGCTCTGCACACGAAAATATACTGGAAAAATCAGCTTATCTCTATTTGGATGAATTTTGGCCTTGTGCTGTCCGTGTTGTAGGTTAAAGATTTAAATTCTCATCCTGCAGTTTGTTAGGACTGCAGTCTCTAGGGGTAGATGTGAAGGTGCAGGCTCCTTCCATCGCTCGGCTTCCAAGTTAGGTCTTTGGACCCCCGAGTTGCCCTCTGGAGCTGCCTTCCTCCTTCCACTGCGGATGATGGGAGCCTATGGTGACTGCAGCAGAAGCACCAAAGTTGAAAGGTAGGAGGGAACAAGGAGAGATCCGGGCATCACACACTCATAAAATCCCTTTCCAGTGCTCCTGGCTCAGGGTCAAAGGACACAGTATGACATGCCCGTAGTGGCAGAGTCCCCAAGACAAGCGTGGCAAAAATCTTCAGCCTCTGAAAATCAGCAAGGATTTTCATCAAGCTTCAAAGGAAGCCAAGACCATGTGCAAGACCCAGTAGCTCTTCTTCAGTACTGGCAATGCCACGGACGTTGCAGTAGGAACACAACCATTTCCTCTACAGCAGTTCCTCAGCAGAACAGGTTAATTCTTGTTGATGCCGGATGAAGAGAACCGCCAAAGCTTCCTCCGTGATCCCATTCTTGGCTTGGTCTGACTCCTCTTCCCACGGCTCTGTGCAGCTTTGGCTGAGCCCTTCATTTTGAGGACAGAAGTCTGAAGTTTCAAGTTCAGGGGGTTGTGTTCTGCAACGAGGCTGCAGGAAGAAGCCGGGATGAGCCGCCCAACTTCTGCTGAGTTTAGTGCTTTGTGGCAGCGTAACGCAGCCTCCTTCACGCAGTCCTGCAGAGCGTGTCCAGCCATGACATAAAAACCTCGTATTCCCGTTGCAGGTTTAAAAACCCAAACCACTAAATGTACTGAGCTCATTCTGCATCCCTGTGGACAGAAGGCTCCTGCCTTGGGGACGAAACCACTCTGCTGCTGAAGATGCTGGAGGAACAGATCTAGGCAATGGCCATATGCCATATTTTTCATGGGGTTTCCGCTTTTCAGGCTGGAAAACACCCTAAGAAAGGGTAAAAGAGCAGGCTGCCCATGGCAGGACAGCAGCCAAGGCCAGTTCTTTATCCATGATGTCTGTTCTCCGTGTTTCCCTCCTGCAGTTTGCTCCAGGGATGACATCGCCCGGCCGAGCTTCGGTCACGCTCCTGTCGTAGGGAGAGGTGGCTGTGCCCCGGCGGCCTGCCGTACCAGAGCCCTCTCTTTTAGGAAAACAGTGACAGGCCAGGGGGAAAGATTTTTCAAACATAATTTACTATTCCTCAGGTTTATAAAATTGTACAGCCATGGTGCCTCTTGCAAGCACCGGTCAGCCTTTCGCATCTGTGCAACAGAAAAGCAAACAAAAAACCCCAGAAAGACAGACCTTGATAACACAGATGATCGTGCGTGTGTCACACGTTACAGAGGTGGCTAAGTGGGAGGAGAACTGATGCAGAACACTGTTATGCACAAGAAATATTGCAATGTGGAGTTTCCCCTTTAACTGCATGCAATTCTAATACCTGCCTGGAGAGTTGAGGTGTCGAAGGACGGGTTTTCTCCGCGGTGTGCCGAGGGTTACACACGCGGAGCCCTTCCGTCCGTCACGAGCGTGTGTAATTTTGCCTCCCTACGAACGGCGCAGAGAACAGTCCTTCGAACGGTCTGCGAATGTTGGTGACGGTGGATTTTCCTGGGTTGCGAGCGATTCCCCGCGGAGCTGAGTCTTTCGCTGTGCTGTAGGAAACGACAGTGCAGCAGTCAAACAGGGGAGGGTTTGGGGCTGGAAAACAAAACACCAAAAAAGGTTTTGGACTGTTTGTCCTTCCAAATCCCAGGGAGTGGGGGGGCGTAGACATAACTGCACAGTTTTGAGCCCCCTGTTTGATATCTCAGGTTTACAGAGGGTCCTGTATAAAGCCTCACGTAGCACAGGGACAGCCTGTGCTAAGCAGGGCCATGCCGTCAGACCCAAGCAGATGTTAAGCATCATGTCAGCCCTGAGCATGACATTATAGTGAAGCAAAGCAATGTTCTTGCTGTTAAGCTGCAGTAAGGTGGGAAAAGGCAGGTTCATACGCAGCGAGATGGATCCTGCAGACGCTGCCTGTGCCCATGCTCCTTGGAGGAGCATTAGGCTTGTGCCCAGGAAAGATCTGGCTTGAGCATTGCTCGGAAGGTAATAATTTGTCAGACTTACTGGCCTGCTGCCCGAGCGCCATGAATATAAGGTCCGACCCAGTTCCCACTGGTAGGGAAACTTCCGGTGATTAAAATGGGCACTGGGTTAAAGCTTTGTTAAGGTTCAACCTCTTAGTTGAAACCTGAGTTTTTAAACCTTAAACTTGGAAATGGGTCACTTAAGGCCCAGACTGCTGACGGCACGCGGTTATCCAGCCGCAGTCCGGCTCTGCCCCCCAGGTCCTATACAACCCTTACCTGGCAAGGTGAGTTCAGCCCGCATTTTGAACGAAACCAGTGTGAGAAATAAACCAGAAGCTGATGCTAAGAGACAAGCGTTGTACTCTTAATGCTTGTTTTACTGACCTTGACCAACCCAGGGGAATCCGTGCTTGTGTTTTGCCTGCCGGAGCTGCTTTCTGTTGCTGATTTGAATGAGCTCAGTGTTGTCTGCTCTTTCATTGAACATACCTGTGCTTTTCTCTTTTCTCTTTATTTGAGGATTGAGTCTGATATACGGTCTGTGCCTAACTCTGAGCTGCTTGCGTTTTTAACGTGAGAGAAACTGAGTGCATGCCTGAGACTGATTTCTTGAACTCTTTGATGGGATTGGTGGAATGCGATGCTAATGGCCCCAAAACTGAGCTGGCATTTAAATAAATTAATAGATCCAACAAGCCCCTCAAATTCAGCATGAGCTCTGCAGCCAAATGAGCAAGAAACGTGGGTCAGTTCAATACGACTGGGTGCCTTCTGGTAAAACAATAATATGAGGGAAAGGCTATTTTTGCTCATCTTTACTAACATGAGCGCCTTATGATTATATTTTCCACTCCACTGCTTGATAGTTTAAAGCGGGATGCTTTCCCTGTTTAGTGAACTCAGTCAAATAAGCGGCTGTGAACAGAGATTCACAAATAAGTGAATTGGAATCAGTGCGGAAAGGGGGATATTTTTCATCTCCTTAAAATAGGAGGGCAAGAGGGATCTGGCTTTTGCATGTTTTGTTTTGGAAAGAACCCTCTCTAGATTAGCTCATTGGGGCATGAAACCTTTTTTCCCTGAAGGAAACTAAAAAAAGTGGAGTGCGGGGTGGGGAGTATCACACAAAACAAATGGAAATCAGAACCTGTCTCCAGCAGTTCTTTGACCCACCTGCGAAGGCGCATTTAATAATACTTAAAAAAAATATCAGCAGGTCCCTAAGGCACCCTCCTGCTGCTGAACGCTCAACCTCCCCAGTTGATTCAATGCTATTGATCCATCTTCCAAACAGCCTTGCTGGTGCCATGTCTCCTTGACAAGCCTGTCCAGACACATGTTGAATAAACATTTGAAACCTCCAGGTTAGAAAACATCCTCCTTCTTTCAAGGATGTTTTAATCTTCACGGACAATGCCTTTCTTTGTTACAGTAGAGGTTATATACGCAGTCCCTTGCAACTGTCTTGGCGTAAGTTCAATTGATTGTAGAAAGCGAGCTGACCAAGACTTCAAAACAACCTCATTCTTTACTAAATGATACTATGGCACCATTACCTCTCCCTGAGTCTTTAGAGGGAGGAAAAAAATCTGCCTTACTCAAAGAAAACCAGACCTCCATGGACAGCGTGAAAGGGCCTTTTCCTTTTCTACCACTGACCCAGTAGCAGAGGGGAGGGCTCTTGTGGAGAGGGATTTTCTCATATTTGCTGCATGTGGAGTGATCTGCACTGACGAATGTTTCTTTTGGAAGGTTTTCTGGTGGCCGATTTGCTGCTTAGATCGTGAAGCTGGTAATTTTAATTTCTTTTTTGCGGGCTGTGGTTTCTAATCGCGTTAATTTCTGAAGGACACAAAACCTTTACTTTCCGCAGGACAACTTCATCAACCTCAGCTTCCTGCGGCTCTTCAGGGCAGCCAGACTTATCAAGCTCCTTCGCCAGGGTTACACTATCCGCATCTTGCTCTGGACGTTTGTGCAGTCTTTTAAGGTGAGTGTTAGGCAGGTGGGAGGCAGGGAAGAGACGTGGGGAGATGGTAACGCTTGGCACGTCTGTAGCATCATCCGTTGAGTATCAGAGGTTCCCTTGCCAAGGCAACGGCCTCTCTGCACCTCTGCAAAGCAATTAAAGGATCCTTAATTCTGCGGAAATGCTAACTGATATGCGCTGAACATCCCCCGAACACCGGAGGTGCTGAGCGTTTTGGGAGACGAGTCTGAGAGCGGGATGGCTACTGACGCAGACTTGCAGCAAGTGCGCGCAGCTCAAGTTGCCCTTGAAAGCTGCCGCAAAATCCCCGTGGCAAAATCTTGTGACTCAGGTATTAGCATAAGGAAACGGTAGTCTGCCTAATAAGTGCCTCAATGCCTGCTATTTGCCTGCAGCGAGTGCAAGGTTACATTGCTCTCACCAGGTTTCAGCCTTGGTAGAATTTGATAGAAGCAAACCCCAAACCGTTGCGTTTTGGTAATAGAAACTGTGAAGCTGTATAGCACAGGGCTGTGTTTTTATGATGTCGGGGATTACAAAAATGACTTTTTTGTTCTAAAGGCGAGGTAGTTGCTTTCCCCGGTTTTCATCCTCTCCCAGCAAGCCTCAGCACATTGTGGCACATTGTGGCCCAGAGGCAACCAGCCATGGCAGCTGGATAGGGCACTTCTGAACTGAGTGACCCTCAGACAACTGCTTTGCAGCAGCTTAGTTCCTAACCTGTGCTTAGCCTCGAGATGGTTGTGTGCCAGATCTAAATAAGAGCCCACATGCCCCAAAGCTGGTTATTTTTAACAGCTCTCAGCTGGTTTGTAGCCCGTTTCCACAGCTTGTTGTATTTTGACTCTGGTTATGAGGTATGGTCAACCACCACCAGTGCAGAGAGGAGATCATTTAATCTGAAATCAGGCTTTCGTGGCAGTGATAGTGAGCTCTAGCACACTGGTATTTACTGGCGGTGCAGGTGCAGGCCCCCGGTCCCATCACACGTGGACCCTCTCCCGGAAAGCGCCTGACCTCCCTGGCTCTGGAGGTCTTGCAGAGAAATATAAGTAGAGAGGTGATGTGGGAAAGCAAAGCGCAACGAGCTCAGGGAGCGGCCGGAGACGGATCTGTTCACAGCTCACAGACAGCGACCTTCATCTCCCGCTCACCGGCGCGGTGGCACGCTGCCGAGCACTGCCCGTGCGGGTGGCGGGTGGCTCGGCGAGCCTGGGGACCATACTTCTGCCTTTGCAGAGGGTCTCACCACCTTCTGGGCTGAGCTCTGAGGTCGGCAGGTGATAGCTTGTGTCCTGGGTGCTGTCGCAAGCTCAGGGGAGCTTGTCTGGGTGCAATGTCAGGGTGTTGTGCATGGTGCTTTCTGGAAGGTGTTATGGTGGCAATTGGTATTTAATGACACAGTGTGGCAGGATGTGGAGCAACCACTTTCACAGCATCAAAGACTGGAAGGGCCCTCTGGAGCTCCCCCAGTCCCCATCCCCCCCTGCCAGAGCAGGGGCACCTCCAGCAGTGGCACAGGACGGCGTCCAGGCGGGTTTGGAATGGCTCCAGAGTGGGAGACTCCCCCACCTCTCTGGGCAGCCTGTGCCACTGCTCTGCCACCCTCACAGCAAAGAAGTCCCTCCTCATGTTCAGACAGAATTTCTCATGTTCCAGTTTATGCCCGTTGCCCCTTGTCCTGTCACTGGGCACCACTGAAAAGAGTCCGGCCCTGTCCTCTTGCCACCCGCCCTTTAGATGTTGATCAGCATTGCTGAGATCCCCTCAGTCTTCTCCAGGCTGATCATCTTCGTAGCCCTTTGCTGGACCCTCTCCAGCAGTTCCCTGTCCTTCTTGAACCGGGGAGCCCACAACTGGACACAGTGCTCCGGCTGTGGCCTCCCCAGGGCAGAGCAGAGGGGGAGGATGACCTCCCTCGCCCTGCTGGCCACACTCTTCTTGGTGCCCCCCAGGATGCCATTGGCCCTCTTGGCCACCAGGGCACATTGCTGCCTCATGGGCATCCTGTTGTCCACAGGTCCCTCTCTTTCTTTTAGCTTTATCTGTGTTTTCAAATACCTCTTGGTGTCTGAGCCAAAACAGCGCAGAGAGGTTATTGTAGGTGATAAAGCTGTGGGAAGGAGTGTGCTCTCTCCAAAAATGGAAAAGACTTCTTTAAGAGAAGAAAGGCATTTCTCTCCTGAGGGGGGAGAGCGATGCCGGGTGGCTCTGCCCACGCCAGGCTGGGAGTGCTGGCCAGCCCCGTGCTGGCTGCCAGAGAACCGGGCTGGAGAAGTGGTTTCAGCAGAGGGTGAATACGGCTCTTGCTCTGCGCCGGAGCTGGTCGAGAGGGAAGTTTCTATTAGGACGTTTTAGACTATAGATACAAAGCCTTTCTGGAGGCTGGAGATGGGAACGTAGCGATTGCCTCTTTCTACAAACAACCTGGAGAAGAAGTGCGGGCGTCCGTGCTGTTGTCCCGTGGCCGGGGGTGGGAGTGAGTGTTGTATTACACGGTACGTCCCTTGGGGAGACACCAGCCAGGCAGCTGGTGCTCTCCCATTCAACTTCTGCGTTATGCTTTCACCCAACCATCAAGCAGGTAATGGAAAGGGGCTGTGACCTGGGGGGCTGCAGTGCCTTAGATTTGTTAGGTCGTGTTTTCCTTGAGGGTGGATGGAGGTGGTGGTGCTGCTGCTCTCACCTTGTCGCTCATGAGGAATCCTGCAGCCAGGAGAGCCTCTACCAGAGGCTGAGACGTGGGGTCTGCAGTGTGAGATGTTCCCACTCAGGAGAGTGTCCTTGGACTGGGTACTTTTGGCTGGATCTTGGGAGAGGGGTTCAGCCAAGGCCCTTTTCCAGTAGAAACCTGACCCTTTCCAAAGGTTCCCGGGCTGTGTGGGAGCTGCTTGGCCACCTGTCCCCATCCCTGAGTTCTCGGTCCCTGTCCCTAGTGCAAAGGTGTCCGGCAGAAACCACATCAGCCCTTTGCCCTGTGTTTCCTACTGGGCTCCCCGTGGGCTCGCTCTCCCCCGTGCCCCGAGCATCATGCAGTCTGGCCCTGGGGCAACACTCATTCTTTCAGCTGTTACTAATTAAGAGACATTAATTACCTGTTCATTTAACATGAGTGGAAAGCAGCTATTACTCTCATCTTGGGTGACATAATTACATTGTAGCCTTCGCTGATTTCTTGCTGAAACTCAGAATCTTTTTGTCCTCCTGGGAGTGCAGTCTGTGCCTGTTTCAGAGTAGGAACTTGTTTCTCGGCTGTATTTTTTTTTTCTCGTACTAAATTTACAGCAAGGTCATTAAAAATTAATGTTCGTACAATTATGCATAGAAAGTGCTAGTGTCTGCCGGCAGCTCCAGCACTTGCAGCACAGCTTCTTATTGTGTTTTCCCCGCTTAATGCTTATCTCCTTGCGAGGATGTATAGAGAGCCCTTGGAAAGCCCAGACTGTTTTGTGATGGATGAATACCTGGCTCCAGGGGTTTGTCTTCTGAAATCTGCCAGAATTGTTCATATTCTCCTCCTGGTTCCTTCATCTGAAGGACAAATGCCACAAAACCCAGTGCTGCCCAGGAATTAAATGCTACCGGCTGACGTATGCATTTGCCATCGCTAATACCGCCTTCTCCTTTTCCACAGGCCTTGCCTTATGTGTGTCTCCTCATTGCAATGCTCTTCTTCATCTACGCCATTATCGGCATGCAGGTAAAATTTTAGCTTTGATACTGACCGTGAGTAGCCTGGTTTGGTCCTGCTGGTTCAGGGTGCAAACGGGTTATTTCCTGCGCAGCAGCAGCAGTGCCCGAGTTGGGATGAAAAACGCCCAAGTCCGGCATCAGGTAAATCAGGAGTGCCAAAAAAAAAGGCCACTTTTTCTACCCTTATTGCCAGGTCTTGTGTTGGACGCAGGCCTGGGCGTGCAGATATTTCTGGGGGTACTGAGGGCTCCCACGGGGAGGGGAACCGGTGGGGGGTGAGGACCCTGCAGCACAGCATCTGCCGGGGGGCACGATGGGCAGCCCCAGCACCCGCGGGCAGGAGGCGTCCCTCCCTCTGGGTACGGGCACAGCAAGAGCCGGAGAGCGGGGAGCAGCTCGGGCACTGCTCTTGTCTGAAAAGAAATGAGAGGTTTTGTGGCCTGGGATGGAGCCAGACTGTGGTGTTGGGAAGGGTCCGTGTGAAGACGAAGCACGTTAAACTGATTTTTTTTCCCCATTTGATCTCCACAGCACATTTTTATCTCCCTCTTTAGCACAGAAATTATTCTAGCTTTTGAGAGCCCCTGAACCAGTACAAATCCTTTTCCTGCCTTTTCTCCCAACTCCACTTGACCTACCTTTACTGACAACATCCACGCAGGGACGCGTTTGGCCTGAATCGCTTCTGTTTTCCGCGGCAGGTATTTGGAAACATTGCACTAGATGATGAAACCTCCATTAATCGGCACAATAACTTCCGTACCTTCCTCCAAGCCCTGATGCTTCTCTTCAGGTAAGCGGAGCACAAAATACCATAAGACTTGCATGCCAGCAATAAGTAAATCCGTGTTTTCCCCTGTGCCAGACTTAGGCATCCCCTAAGGATGGTATTTGGAGCGAAGCATCCATTCCTGCTGCCTCCTCCTCGGCGTGAAGGGTTGGCCTGGCACATCTCCGAATGTGACGGAGCTGATTCAACACACACAGTGACACCCAGTGCTGTCACACCCCACGTCAACTCAGGCAGAAGCTTAATATAGGACAGAAACCCCCTGGTCTAACTGATCGATGTGGTGCCTGTCATGAAGCTTACTGTTTTTATTAA
>VZSZ01003589.1:420587-452764 GCA_013398815.1 Ibidorhyncha struthersii
AACAACAAAACCCCCCCCCCCCCCCCCCCCCCCCCCCCCAAAAAAAAATTAATAGGGTAAATTCAAATGGTCCTGGCTTAATGGCCAAGTAGAAAAGCTGTTTAACATTTCCAAAAGGAGCTTTGATTGCCTTTGGTTTCTGCATCCCAGTTTGGAGAGAAAAAGACGCCGAATCTTTTGCTTTTGGCAGCGCTTCAGGTAACTTGAGAGGCAAAGCCTCGTTAGACCTCGCTTGTGCGGCGTTTCTCTCCTAGCTGACAACCACCCTAATGGTTTCACAAATCCTGTGCAGAGACCTGAGGCCCCAAAAAAAAGAAAAAAAAAAAAAATCAAGTTTTCAAGGTGCTGTCCCTCCCTTAAAAGGAGATGCTGTACCCCACCGCTTTGCATCGGCGTCTCCAGGCTCAGACTTCCTCACTGGCTTTCACCCCGCTGGGAGGCAGCAGGGGGTGACACCATGTTTCTCAACGTGAGGGTGGTGCGCTGAAAACACGCGATGTTTTAAACAGACGGTTCTCATCAAACCCAGTGTTTTGGTCTTGGAAGCCTCCTTCTAGTGACATCAGGTTGTAGAAGGGCATTTTGTTCTTCTAAATAATATTTTAGCTTTTGGACTCGTGGTTGAAACGTAAGATGTGAGAAATAAGAAGAAACTGCAACAAGCCTAACTTTGGAAGGACTGCAGTTCTCAGTGAGCCTCTGATAAAATATTCCTGATATATGAGTGTGTTAAAGGAGGAAATGGTTTTCTCGCAGCCAGCCGGTGAGGTGTTCGGGTTTATGGTTTTATCTCTTTGTTTCTCTTATTCAAAGACGCCCTCAGGCAAAGCTGCGCACCTGGGCTTAAGCACTGCGGTAGCGGAGCCGTGACAGCCTTGTGGCTTCAGCCACTGCTGAAGCATTTTAAGGATTTTTTTAAAAATGAGGGAACGGCTCTGACCATTGACCGCTTCTAGAGCAACACACTGACTTTAGTACATCGCTTTTCTCCATTGCCCAGAGAAAGCTACTGCACAGCAGCCCTGGTGACTGCGTTATTTCCATTTCTAGATGCTCTGAGATACAGTCACAGTAATTTCCTTGATACTCTGCAGCTTGGGAAGTTGCTTGTTGGGAGACATTTTTTTTTTATTTATTTAAAGCCCTACTAGTTTTGTATCCATTTTCCTCCCCACAAGTTACTCTGCAATGAATCTCCTCTGTATTTGTAATGAAGCCGCCTCCAGCTCCTCCAGTCTTTTCACTCTGTTTTGTTTCCCTTCAGCAGAGACAGATGCAGAAAGTGTTTGTATAATCAGCATCTCAAACTCCCTGCTAGGATGCAATTAAGCTGCTTTAAAATCTCAGTTAAATTGATTTAGGCGAACTTTAAATGTAAACGTACTAAAAATGACTGCATTTCTCTGAACTGTGTGAGATTTTAACTAGCTCAAAGCCATCCGTGCTATGAGCCCGCCTATATACTGCACACATAACTAGCAGCTTGTAATCTCCGAGCAGATTTTCATTACCACGTGCTCTGTAAGACAGACAAGTCCTTTGTGGGTATTTGGCAGGCAGTAAATAGCTTTTTTTTCCCCTTTTTCAAATCCAGTCCTATCTCTTACCTCTAGAAGATCTCAGTGAGACTGAAAACTCGGGAGTGCCCGTTCTCTCCTTAAAAAATAGTCTTGGCTCTGATTAGCATCCGTGGGAGCAGGAGTAACACACCTGCAAGGGAAAAAATTAGTATCGATGTGCTTTTTTAATGTTTATGTGTTCAGGAACTTTCCACCCGTAAGAGGCGCAAGCATTAAGTTTAGAGAAAGATTTGCTCGGTCTGTTAACTCTGAGCGCAGAGGTTTCATTTTGTGAGTCACTCGGGGGCCAAACCTCTTCACTTCTGGAGCTGTTAATACAGAATATGTCGTACGTTAAGATCCTAATCCTGTTTTTTTCTAACCTTGTTCCCGTTTTGCTCTGGTGTGAAGCTGTTGATGTTGGCAGAGCGACCGGGGGCAGCAGGGCGGATGGAAGGACAGCCAAGACACGATGCTCGAGGCTTGATCCTGAAACATGCGCACATCCTGGATTTTCCATGTGTGAATAGTTCCACTGAAATCACTTATGTTTTCATAAGTGGGACTAACGTTTCCGCAATTTAAAAGTAATCTGAAATCCATTCACAGTTTAGAGCCAGAACAGATCTTTTGATCATTTGGGCTGAACCTCTGTGGAGCTCTGGAGATGGGATTTCGCAATGGCTATCCCTGGACTGAGCTTAATTAACCTGTCTTTTACGGTAGGGCTCCCCGCAGTCCACCCCGATTTGATCTGAAGACACAGGGCTTTAGGGGACCCATTTTTTATTCAGCTGTTTGTTCCACTGGTGGGTCAAACTCATCGAAAGAAAACATTGATCCGATTTTTGTTTTCCATGACAGCCACCTCCTTTTAGCATTTCAGCTCCCGGTACAGACACCTGTAGGGGAATGTTAAATAATCACTATAGCGATATTTGCAAGAAAGAAGAGTTCCAGGCAGTGTTTTCTTATGCTTAGATGCAGGTGAGCTGGTTCCTACTTCCATCTGTCACTAACTGATCGCCTCTCTCACAGTTTCTTCTTTAATTATCCCAAGAAAAAGGGAATTACAGTGTTTGTCCACTTTCCATAGCTTAAGACTCTGAATGAAAGATGCTGCATAGGTACAAAGTACAAGTGTTGTTATACTTATGTTATATAGATAATATTTTAAACACAGGCTTCATGTGTGTGTATTTACCTACCTATTTCCAATATTGCTTTTGGTTTTGTTACAAAAATCCAACTTTCTGTAAACATTTCTGGGGAAAATCATTCAAAAGGAAGTAAAAAAAAGCAGCTGTTCTAGATGTGTGTCACACTCAGTAGGGGTAAGTATGGGGAAACCGTTGGATTTGGGGGTGGCAGAAGCCTGGGGCTCACAGAAAAAGAGAGAGCGAGAGAAATGGGGTGCGCACAGCGGTTTGGTCCGGGGCTGGGAGTTAATCAGGAAAGGAGTGAAAACACTGAATTTAAGGATGAACTGGGAAAGAAAAGAAAACTGGGCTTCTCTGCGCTTTTATTTATTCAAGATAAGTAAAGTGAGCCATTTCTCTCTCTTATATTCCCTTTCCCAGCGCATACCCCTTAGGGATACTGGAAATGTTGGTCTTGCCATCCCGTTGCCATTAGTTGCTCCCAAGAGCCGAGGGAGATGCTACTGGCAGCACCTTCAGCGGTCGGGAGGAGGCAGAGGTGCTCCCAAGGGAGAGCTTTTTCTTTAGCTATCTGAGATAAAGGGATGCTGATGAAAATAAATAAAACTCAAATAGATTTCAATAACCTGGGAAAGAATCTCTGCTTGTCATAATTCATCAGAATTTGCTGCCGTGTCCTTCCAACGATGGTTTTCAGGCCTTCCATGGACTCTTGGAGAGCTCAGGGAACTGCTCATACCTATTTTCTACACTCTGATTTTACGAAACCATTCTAAAATTTTGCTAAACTTCTTGACTCAGTTAAAACCAATACACTTTTTATAACCACGATTAGGCCTGCAGCCAAGACTTGCGCAGTTCCATTTGATCTGTTTCTAAATTAATAGTTTTGAGTTGATTGTGAAGGTTTTGAATAGACTTTAATTTTTCACGTCCAAAAAAGCAGTAATATTGCAGGAGATATTCCAAAATATTCCAGCCTTCTTTATATAACATACCAAAATAAACACAGTGAAGCCAAATCGTCTCGTTTTTCTTTAGAGGTCATTCTGAAGTTCAGTACAGCTCCTTTGGTACATGATTTGGTTACTTACAAAAGATTAAGGAATCTAATCCTGCTGTTAAATTAGCTGAAAATATCATCGGTAGTTAATGAGACTGACCATAAAGCTACCTCGAGGCGTCTGATTTCACCTACTGGTAATGAAGGCTGGATTTTCCCAGTGCCGATGGCCAAGATGCTCTGGAGATGGCAGTTTCTGGACTTCCAGCAAATTGCTTATTGCCCGTGAAGCAGAGTACGGCCCTGCTGGGGTTACGTAGGTGGTAACGGTGGAAGGTAAAGGTTCCCAAGCTCTTTTGAACCAGCTAATTTGAATCCCAGTATTAACCCATTAACTAGGCTATTTGTGTGCTGCAGGCTCTGGTTTTGTCTGGCCGCTGCAGCACCCAGGCGGTGGGTTGGGGCCGGCTGTGGGCAGATGCTCAGGCACAGGGAAGTAAAACATTAGTGATAAAGGTCACCAAACGCAGCGGCTGGGAAGCCTTGCACGTGGCACTGAGGGCTTCACAGAAGAAAACCCAAGGATACAGCTTTCGGTGAGCAGCTGGAAGTTCTCTCTCTCTCTCGGTCTGTGTTAAAGTGCCTCCTTCCCTGTCGGACTAACCTTGCTTTGCAGCGTGTTTTGCCCTTCCACCTTCTCCTGTTTGCCTGGGGAAAAACTGATTCCTCTTGGTTTTTGCTGTCATAACATCTGATGTTTTCTTTCCAGTTGCCGGATTCATTATAAGGATATGTACAATTTGTTACGTGTAATTGCTCCACCCCTGGGCTTAGGAAAGAAGTGCCCTCATAGGGTGGCATACAAGGTTTGGAACTTCAGAGACTCCCTCCAGCATTTTCAGTTCTGGTTATGTTTCTTTTTATCCCCTCCCGAAGTGCAAATGCAAACGGTACAGAAAAGAAACTGTAACGTAACTAACCCCTTGCCTGAAAAAAGGAATGATTGACTGACTGCCTCCTTTTTTCCTCGATGCATCTCTTCCCCGTCTCCTCCCACACCCCAGCTGGCTGGAGACAGGCAGCTTTATGAGACAGTGAACCCCCCAGCTTCCATCCTGCCGGGTCTAGGTGGGAAGTGTTGGGGAAAAGCAGCACAGCATCCGAGCTCTTTCTCTATATATATAGGCGCACCGCCGAGAAATGTCATCCCAAGATTTCTAGGCAGTAGCAAGTCCATTTTGTTTGGGCTTCATAGCATTGTCGCTCCAGTTGAATGACCAGCGTTTGAACCCTTCCCTTTCCTGAGCTGGAAAGACATTTGATCTGGGCACTGGTTAACTGGGCAGCAAAGTGAGATTGGGAGAGAGGAAGGGATGAGGTTTTCACAGTACAACAGCCAGAGAGCAAAGTTACATCTCTGAGACCGTGAGCTATGATGGACATCCAGTGAAACCTCCCACCTCGTGGCACAGGAAAAGCATAGCATGCTCAGGAGAGGAGGTGGGGAATTAAGGATGGATCTTAGAATCATAGAATGGTTTAGGTTGGAAGGGACCTTGAAGGTCATCTCATTCCCACCCCCCTGCCCTGGGCAGGGACCCCTTCCCCCAGCCCAGGTTGCTCCAAGCCCCGTCCAACCTGGCCTTGAACACCTCCAGGGATGGGGCAGCCACAGCTTCTTGGGGCAACCTGCGCCGGGGGCTCACCGCCCTCACAGGCAAGAATTTCTTCCTAATATCTAATCTCAATCTCCCCTCTTTCCGTGTAAAACTGTTCCCCCTTGTCCTATGGCTTCCCTCGCTGATCAAGAGTCCCTCCCCAGCTCTCCTGGAGCCCCTTTAGGCACTGGAAGGGGCTCTGAGGTCTCCCCGGAGCCTTCTCTTCTCCAGGCTGAACCCCCCCAACTCTCCCAGCCTGTCCTCCCAGCAGAGGGGCTCCAGCCCTCGCAGCATCTTCACGGCCCTCCTCTGGCCCCGCTCCAACAGGTCTGTGTCTTTCCTCCTTCTTGCCAAGAAGTCAGCACAGGATGACACTGGATTTCAGTGGGCTCCCAGGTACAGGCAGGGATTTTCTTGCAGTCAGCGTGTGGAGAGCAGAAGATGAAGGAGGGAGGAGTGGAAGCAGCCAGTATGGAGCTTGCTTTTCTCTTTCACTCCAGCCCAGGTGTTTTCCACACTTGATTGAGGACAAAGAGTTAACAAACATTGCAGAGACCCTGTCCCTCCAGCCAGGGAGCAGGGCAGGAGCTAGAAGCTGGGGGAAGCCATTGGCTGTGATTACAATTAGTGTCTCTCAGCAGCCTTCAAATTAGCTCTGGGCTATAAAACCTGGGTGGTATTTTAACTGCAGTAGTTACCAAGGACAGGAATAGATGCTTTTGGCCTGGGAAGTTCCACCCCCTCCTGCATCAATGCTTTACATAGGAATTGAGACCATGTCAGGGCTGCGGGCTGGAGCGCGGCTGAGAAAGGGGTTTCATGTGGGTGCTTAGGTCTTGGTTTCTCCCCTGGTATAGTGGAGATGATAATACTGTCCTGCTTTTCCAGGGGTTAAACAATTAATAGCACGCTGCAATATACTTAGGTCTCCTCAGATGACAGGCAGCTCAGATTTGCACAATACAATAAGCAGGCAGCTCGCTGGCAACACAAAATGAGATTGTTGTAGTCGTGCTCCAGGTTTCAGTAGTCAGAAAAAAGGCACAGGAGGAGAATTCCATGCTGTTTCCGCATCCCTTGCTTTTCAGGGCAGGATTTTACTTACCACCAACCTGCGCTGAAAGCAGACGCCATCAGTAATGGGCTGGTCTAGGGGCCTTTTCCCAGATCTCTGCAATTCCCCGTTCCCTCTAACAGGCAGGACAGCCAGCTGTCCTCGGTGGGGGAGACAACCCCTTGACGTTGGCTCGATGAAAGAGGCCCCAACAAATGTAAGGGAGAAAGAGGTCCCCTTTCCACCACCTTCCTGCGAATCGAGTGCAGGGCTCTGGTTGCATCAAACCTGGATCCCGGCTGGAGGAGGAATCCCGGCTGGAGGAGCTTCTGCAGAGTTGCAGCCTTGGCTTGGAGTCACAGCAGTCCTCAATCTGTTCCCCTGAGCAAACACACCAGGACTGGCTTTTGGCTTCTCTCATAGCCCAAAGGCCAACCTGAAAACCAAACTCTTTGTTCCCTAACGGAAGGCTGAATATTGTCTCCAAGCCCTGTCTCTCCCTGTCCCATAACTCTGCCTACCAGCGCTCCCCGGCATGGTCCATACAGCCTCTTGACCGACGGGTTTGGGGGTTGAGAAGGGGAAGCATTGCTCTACCCCTGTCAAGAGCCAACCAAACCCGTGCCCTCCCCATTCCCTCTCCACCCCGAGTGGAGACATCAATCATTCCCCACGGGGACCCATGCGCCGAGGCACAGCTCCGGCCGCGGGACGTCCCTACAGCACGGAGGAGACTTTGGGCGTTGAAACACAGCAACGGAAGGGGAGAAACCTTTTGATTTACCCACCTCTTTATTTTGGTTTTGTTTTCCTGAGAAATCTGATTAACCGGATCTCTGTTTTCTTGTCTGCTTTCTTTTCTCTCTCCTCCTTTTCATTTGCTCCANCCCCCTCCACCCGGTCTGGTTTGATTTCTGTGTCCTCTTTGCTTTTGCCTCCCTCCCTCCCTTTGACTCCAAGCGGGCGCATCAGTTACACAGACATGTATGAGATGCTGAGACACATGTCCCCACCTCTAGGCCTTGGAAAGAAATGCCCTGCTCGTGTTGCCTATAAGGTAGACCAACCCCCCTAGAAACTCCTGCCAAACCACCAGCTTCTTGTGCCGTGGCTGAAGCGGGTGCCGCTTTTCTGTGACATTAGTGTTGTTCTCTTGGACATTTCTGGTGCTTTCTCTGCTTTCCAAGCAGACCGGATTTTGGACCTTCTGCCTTTTTTCTTTTTTTTTTCTTTTTCATAATCTTTTTTTTTTGGTCTTTGAAACTATGGCACGTCACTTTGTCTTTCTAACTATGTCTCCGCTCTCTCTATCAGTGTTTCTCTCTCTCTCATTCTGCTTCCATCTAGGCTAATTTGGGGAGGGAGGGTGCTAATGAGCAAATTACCCCACCAATATGATCCCCATTTATCTTCCTAGAGCTCTTTGACTATCCATTCTCACTAGCCCTTCAGTAGTACGCTGTTTTTTCCCCTTCTTAATTAGACTGGAGTAATTAGAGTAGGCCGTGCTGTAGGAGTGAGCAAGCCATTAAACAGAGGCAACACCAGAAGGGCTCCTTAAATACCCGCGTGAAAGAAATTATTTTAACAGAAAACGTTTAAGACAGTACGATGAAGAAATCACTCCAACTTACTGTTTATTCTGAAAAAAACTTTTAAATTGAACCACAAAAAAACTCATTCTACCCGAAACGCTGCCAGCTGCTGCCTTGCCGGCGGTGCCTGGGGGAACGCGGAGGGACTCGGATAAAACGCAGAGTTGAAATTGCAAAGCAACCCTCGACTCCTCCGGGGAAAGCCACGCTGCTCTCCCAACAGCTCACGTGGCACCTGGGAACTGGCATTTTTGAACCTCCCGGTTTTGGAGGGAGAGGTTGGGCATAAGCGTTTAGCCTTGGTGTAATTCAGCGTCCATCAAACTCAACAGGTCGGGGTTGGGTTTTTTTTTTTGCCACTGACCTCATTTCAGCCACCGCCAAGCCTAATTCCCACACCCCACCGTGCTCCGTGCGGCGGATCCAGATCACAACACCCCCTCCTGTAGTGCTTGGTTTTTTTCACTGAGGCCGTATCAAAGCGGGATTTTGCAAAGAGGCTCATGCTAAACCCAAACCTGACCCTGCCTTTTGCGAGGGCACTTTGCAGCGAGAAGCAGCTCAGCTGCGGCTTCCTACAAGATCCTTCCTCGGTGTGTTAGGATTTAAAATAAAAAGAAAATTAAACATAACCTTAAAGCTAGCCAGTTAGATGTCTTTTCTTTTTTTATTATTCCTTTGGATTTGTTTCTGGCCACTTTGGTAGCTGCTCTAAAAGAGCATCTCTACCACGAGCAATTCATACCCACCATACCGTAACTCAGCTTGAGAAACCCGGCTGTGTCCCCGTGCCAGCTCCCAGGTCTCGGCCGGATCAGGTAGATGAGTAGACAGATAAACATCTCTATAGAGGCATCAGTTATACACAGAAACCCAGTGCTTTTAAAGTAATCAATGTCTCCTTTTAGCACCTGTGAGTTTCCATCCATCGCATGTCCTGCTGAAAGCCCGGCAGTAGGTGTTTGCAGCTGGGCAACCACATCTGCTCTACATGCGGACCAGAAGCATAAAGCTCCTCCTNAGAAAATAAAAGGGGATAAAAAGATCATGTGTTACAATAGGCATTTTAAAGAAGCCTTTTGGCTGGTTTTCATAGCGTGGCATCTCTGTGCCTCTCTGTGACTGCGCTCAACTGTGGCGGCAGAGTTTCCCCGGGCAGAGGCACTGCAGATGTGCCTTCCCTACGCTGCCTTTTCCCTGCGAGTTGGCTGGTAACGAGTTTAATTTGTCTTTACGGAATAAATCCACAGAACTTAGGTACATATGAATGGTTTCTTTTTAAAATACAGACTCCTGATTTTTTTAGTTGTCTTTAATTTTTACCCGTCTAAGAAACCTCTGAAAGGTGTCTGTGTATGACTGAACCGTAAGTAGAGATGGCTTCAAACCAAGCAGCTCAAGCCTAGACCGAGCATCAAATTTCTCTGAGTTTGGAGGTGATCAGATTCATTTTGCATGATATCAAAGAACTCCAAACTACAGAAATAAAGATTTAAGAGCAGATCTGATTTTTCCCATGGTGTAAGGCTGCACCTTGGGCCAACCCCCACTCCCAGCTATGACTGCCGATAAAACTAAGCTTTCGCAGGGAGGCAGCACCACTTTTCCCTCCCTCCCTCCTCCCCTTCTACGTGCAGCACTAGGAACGGCACTTCCACGGAGACAAATTGGCCCCAAGCATCTTCCCCCAGGCGATGGCTGCGCGTGGGTCGCAGCATCCCCCTGCCCTACACCTGCTGGGTGCCCCCCAGACCCAGGGTCACTCCTGCGGTCCTCCCACACTTGGTGGAAGACCTGGGGAGGCCAGTGCAGCCCACCCAGGGCCAGCCTGCGGAGGGCCACCGAGCCCCTGGTCCCGCGGCTGTNCCGCGGCTGTAGCTCAGCCGGTGCCGACAGCAGCGGGGGCTTCGTCTCTGCGCTATTTCTGCTCTCTCCCTCTGAACCAAATGATGTCTTAAAAACCTGACTCTTCTGTCCGACAAAAGCTCTTTTGCCCCACACTTCCACCCTTTTTCTTNTATATTTCCCCAGTCCTCTCTGTTTGCAGTGGTTTTGTGTGTTTTCCCCCTGTCTTTGTCTGTGTTGCCTTCTCAGTATCTGCACGCTGTCGTTTCGTTTGGATTTTCCCCTCTTCGCAGCCTCCTCGGCTGCCGTCCTTCCTTTCTGCTGTTTTCTGGCTCCCCTTTCTTAACTGTCCTCCCTGGTCGCCGTGACCAGCCCCTGCCGTTTGGTGCGCCTGGCTTGCTGCTTGGGGCACGCCTGGGGTCCTCCGGCCGCGCCGCTCGGGCACCGGGAGAGCTCTATCCGCACTGGGGGGTGGGGGGGTGGTGAGAAAAGGGAGAAGCGAATTAATTTTAAAAAACTCTTCTACACAGTCGGATGAAGGGGGGGGAAAACCCACTTGGGCTTCACTTGGGTGTCTTGAGATTTGGTCACTGGTCCACTTTCAGATGAGGATGGTGTTTTTTCACTCTGTCTGCAGTCCGTATTGAGACTTTGAGGCCTCTTAGATAGAATCAGCTTGTTTACAGCAAAGGGCGCTGGGGTTTTGTATGTTATTCAGGAGCAGCAATAAGGGCAGAGGGGCAGCCAGAGGAGTCAGTCCGTCCTTTGCACCACAGAGCTTTGCGTGCCTCTTTAGAGAAAAGGGGAGAAGGAAATGCCCGTGGCACTGCTAAATCTCTCTTTGGCTCTACAATGCCATCAAGGTACCTCGCAGCTGGAGGAGGGTTTGTCTGACAGCCTGGGGGCGTGATTCTTAAGAGCGGTGTGATGCTAGGAGAGGTGATAACCCAAGCCTTTCCCTGCTGCTCTTCAGAGCCATCTTTTTACCTCTCTCTCTGGGGACAGGAGAAGACGGCTTCACCAGCACATCTCCACCTCTGTCCGGGTCTAGCTCCAGGCGAAGCGCCGCACGAGGTCTTCAGGGTGATGCTGGCAGCCGGAGGAGGCTCTTGACTTTGTTTTGTGGTTCTGTTGGTGCTGGCAAGCCCGGCTTTGCACACCTTGTTCAAGGGATTAGGAGGGCTCTGGCCCTCCTGACGTGGCCGGGGCTTCTGGATAGGTGATGGGGGTTGACCTCGGAGCTGAGCTGACTCCCATTCTGCACTGGGGCTGCGCCTCATCTTGCCCATCACTGCCGTGTGGATTTTAAAATCTGGAGTAGGCCCAAACAAGGGTTGGAGCGGTCCGTTTGCTGGCTGCCCAGCTGGGCTACCTCTTCTGCCCAGAGCTGGCATCGCGCAGTGCTTTCGCTGGTCAAGGAGCGGGGTTGCCCACTCCGCGCAGCAGGTCTGGTTGTGTGCCAGAGACAGAGCCCACCTTTCGGGACACAGACCTTGCTCCTCTGTTGGCTGTGGGAAGGAGGACGGCCACGGCCAGCCTCTCGGAAGTCAAGGGAAGAGTTAAATGAGAGTAGAACAATTACAACTAGGTCGGGGTGAATTATTCATAGCAAAATAATTTATTCACCAAACTCAGCCTCGTTTCCCACAAGCCACGCTCTGTTGTCCCCAGTTTATTCACCTTTGGGGATTATTCCCAGAGCAGTCTGTGCCCCAGAGGCTGCTCGGGAGCTGCTGGTGGGGTACTCTTAATAATTCAAATCCGCCGGGGTGCCTGCTAGCTGTCCCGGCACGCGTAGCTCTGTGTGCTCCGCTTCCTGCTAACGTTTGGACAACTGTGCCGGGGAATAAGATTTACGGCGCAGATATTTCTGTTCAGTGTTCACTTTCTGGGTCAGGCTGGTGGGCAGCCGGAGACCTCGAGGCTTTTGACACCAGGATGCATTTCGCCCCGTTTCTCTAAGACGTTCCCTGCCCGTTCGGACACTGCCCAAGCAGTTTCCACGCAGAAGATCTGCAGAAACCAAATGCTGAAAAGGCGCAAATTCTGCCAACTCCGCTTGACGCAAAGGTTTGGTTTCTCATTAGCCATGTCTTTGCTTATTTGCAATTTAATCACTACTAGAAGCTGAGGGGTGTCTGCACCCCTCCTGACCCCACCAGTAACCGGAGCACAAAGCATTGCCTCCCTAACCCCGGCTGTAATCGGTTACCACCTCGTTATCTGCACAGAGTTAATGAGGAGGCTCTAGAGACGATGCTGCAGCTCCTGCCTTTGGGGCCTTTTCCTGCAGAAACATTAACGAGCTCCCCTCGCCCTCCTGGCTCGGGAGGGGGATGCCTCCAAAACTGCCTAATTAAAACCAGGGGCTGAGGAGGGTTCCCCAAGCGTGGCTGGGAAACAGGAGCGGGGACTCCATCTGCTGCCGGCTGCGTTCCCTCAGACGCTCTTGGAGGAAATTAGAGGCGAAGGGAGGAAGAGGAGCAGCCCCGGGGATAAGGGAAGCCCTTTCCTGCCAGGTCCGGGCACCTGGGCGGGAGTTTTAGCTTTTTTTTTTCTTTGTTTTTTGTTTTGTTTTGTTTTGTTTTGTTTTTCCTCCTTGCTCCACACTTATTAATTCATCTGAACACCCCTCGTTTGTGGCTGACTCCTATGTTTTCCTTCTGGGGTCTAGAAAGATAGAATAATGATCCAAATCAGAATTATTATTTTTTTTAAATCTGATTTTTTGCATCACATTCCAAAGCATGAGGAACTGGTAAGATGTGGCCTTGAAGTGCAGCTTCAGCCAGAAGAAACAGCAAAAATGTGGCGAAATGTTTATTTTACTTATGTACAGGCTAAACAACTGGTTCAGTTTGGGTTTTTTAAAAAAACCAAACATGTCATTGCCCATGCTGTATAAAAACATGGAGATTTTTCTCTTCTGTCCTGGTTAGGGATGAAAATCAAAAGTTCTTGATTAATTTTTTTAAAGAGCAATTTTGGGTCAATTAGAATATTTGACTTTGAGAAATTTTACCAATTTCAGTTGAATTCCAGTTCCTTTTAAATGGGTCCTATAGAAAGGTAAATGAATTAAAATATAGGTAAAATTAGAAAGTAGCTGTGAAAGGCTTGGAATGTCTTGCTCTGCACACATTGGAAGGAAATATTTTTACGTTAAGGCTGTTTTATAATATTGGGAGGGGGGAAATGAAGATTTCTATCAGTTTGCAGTTTCAGTGGCGTTCCTGGCGCTAGGAAAAGGCAGCAGGCGATGTGCGGGGAGGTTCAGGTGCCGAGTCCCTCCTCTGGGGCGGCGGTGCCAACGCCTGGCTGACTCCTCGGCCACCCTGGCTGTCAGCAGCGGTGCGGGGACACGGTGTGAGCATCTCTCGCCATCCTGCCCGCTCCCCTGCCTCCCCCCCTCCACGGTGTGGTGGCAAAGCTATTTTGGATCAAAGATGAATCGATTCCTTTCTCCCAACTGCTTCGCTTTCAGCAGGAGCTCTCCCGGAAATGTGGTATATCCCCTTAAGCAATATATTTTCTCAAATCAGGGGCTTCCAAGAAAGCAGTTTTCACAGATGTTGAGAGGAATCTAGGGTGACTTGTAGCTGAGACCTGTTGGACTTAGCTACAGCAGGTTATAAGGCACTTTCGTCCCCTTTTATGGCTTTTTTTTGCCTAAGAAATGGGCTGCTGCTCTGCCCTAGTAGGTGCAACTTACAGCCCACCTTGCAGTGCCAGTGCTCCTCAGCTGGCTGCCAGCAGCCTGCCCTGGGGAAGGATGGGGAGATGCATCCCTAGAGAGGAGAGACGGAGACCTAAAGGCGTCTGGGTTGACCTGTTTCACCAGTTTGCGTATTGGTGTGGAAAAAAATGCGGTAGACCAGGCAGTGCTGAGGGGAGGAGGGAAGGGACAGGACAGGAGGTGGTCTGGGGAGAGATTCTTCCAGGTGGCTGCTTGCAGCATTCCTACTCAGCACTTGCACCTGAGTTTTGCCCAGCTAACCTTCCTGCAAGTGTGCGTTCCCTTGGAAAATATCCGTCTAAATCCTTTGTCCTCCATTAAAATAACCTACAGCGTTGCTGCCTGTAGCTGTGATGTGGCCTGGGTTCCCTTTGAGAATTTGTTCTAGAAAGTCAACTGGGGGCACCTGGGACGTCTCAGTCCTGAAATGTTTTTGTTGGTGCTAGTTTTTGTGAGGATAGAGCTCTCCTGGGAGGAATTACTTCTCATCTGCTTGTTCTTCACTTCCGTGCATCTTCTTTCTCTCTCCATCCCTTAACTCCCTCTCCCACTGAACTGTGTTTCAGGGGGACTCTGTCAGTGGTAACCGTGGGCTCACGTGGATCTAATAATTTTGTTGTAACTTTTTGTGTGCTGAGGGCAGAAGTCTGAATTAAAATCCTGTTTCACTGGACACAAGTGAGCAGAAAAAAAATGTTGTGGCGTTGCCAGCATTTGATACTGTCATTGAATTATAAAGAGAGGAGAGTCTTGGCTTTGATTTCCCTATCTCTGAGGCTTGTCAGACGTGGAAGATAACCTCTGGGCATGCTTTAAGAAAGCTCTTTGAGACTACAATGGTTTGTCTCAGGCTTTAGGAGACAGGGTAGGTTGTTACATGACTCTCTTATCCCAAAGACATGTAATAAGATAAATAAGGAGGTCTGGGTTCCTCTGAATGTCAGCTCCCTTCAGAAGCAGATATTTCGCGCTGGACCAGTGCCCTGTGCCCTCCATCAGCACCGGCACACGTTCCCCCTGGTGGGGGACGTTTTCTTCTTGGCTGGCAGAAGGTACCAGGGCTGGAGTCTGTCCTCTCTCAGGGCACAAAAATGCCTAAGGCAGCTCTGTTCATACCTCGGGGGAACTCTGTGCTGGAGATGTCTCTAAGCAGGGGGGGCTCACCCAGTGATGGAAAGGGGGACCAAGTCTTCATCCTCCAGTCTGGGTTTGGGTGCTGCACTGGAGCAGGAGTCAGGGCTTACACTGAGCACTCCGCCTGTCACCTTGGTGAATGACTCCAGGAAGGTCCCTGCTCCCAGTTACACCACCATTGCTTTTGCCACCAAAAACCTGCCTAGGAGCAGTGACGCTCCTACCGCACGGTTTCCCCCGGGGCAGCGAGGAGGGGGGCACCCCCGCACCACTGCAGGCACATCTGAAGCGAGGATTGCACCAGCAACGCCACGTCCCCAAAAAATATTCCCAGCCCTTGGCACTGCGCAGTATGACAGCCCACCGAGCCAAAGTGGGGTCTGGCCCCATCCGTGCGCTCTCCGCCACGGAGCTTACTGCCTCAGGGAGTCTGCAGCCGGCTGCACTTAAATTTCTTTAGCAGCACATTGGGCTGTTGTTGAACAAAGAGAAGGTTTCTGTACAGTGACAGGGATCAAAATAACAGCCTAAGCAGCTTGAAGATGGGGATGAAATTCCCTCCCGAGTGAGGGCCCCAGGCCAAGCCAGCGCTTGGTTTCCCAGGCTGCTGCGAGGCTCTGCCCGGCCGGACGAACCAACACCCCGCGACTCCCTCGGTGTGCGCGTACACCCGGAGAACGACAACGCAGAGTCTTGTCTGATACGGCCATGGCCCAGGAAGCTTCTGAACAGCCCGTGAAAGCTGAGGAGCTGAGAAATCATTAGGTTGCCGAAGGAGAAGTAATCCATCCTTTAAACGCGTGGCTAAGGTTATCAGCGTGGCTTGGAGAGTGCTTCTCCGCGTCTGTGTTTGCGTGCTGTGCTGCCAGTGGTGGCAAGGGAGAGCCACAGCTTTCCAAAGCAGTATCTCGGGTACTTCATTGCTTACGAGAATGATGAATTTGCCCTATTTGAGGAGGTCCTGGCTGGTCGTGGGGAAGGAGTCGATACCAGGTCTGAAGATCTTGGACAATACTGATCCTGAGGGACTACTCCCTGTTCAGATGGAATAGTTTGGGGATGTTATAGCTCTGCTCAAGTTAATTCAGCCCTATGGGTAAGGTCCGGATGGAGCTGTGTAGTTCTCTGACTGGAAGGAAAGGGGGCTCCAGGGATACCCACAGGGAAAGGAGGTAAGAGACAGAACCCAAGTGTCTCCAGTGAGAAGGATATTGCATGCCTTTCCCTATCAGCAGCCAGACCCAAACTGCCCCACAGTCCTCCAGCCACACCGCAGGGCTCACCAGCCTTATTTTCTAATGTGCGTCAGGCTGCGTACAAAACGCATCATCACAGGGCAACTCCAGAGGCTGCAGAGCACCCGTACAAAGTAATCGCATGCCTCCTGTTGCCATTGTCACCAAAAGTGCCTTCCTCGCATCCCACTTGCTGGCAAGGCCACCTGCACAGCTGGAAGAGGTGCAGTCGCTTTCTGGATGGAGCTGCATCCTCAGACGGTGGATGTAAATCCTCCGTCACCTTACTTCATTCAGTGGTGTCGGGTCCCATTTGTTGCTATTGCTCCTGTTGTAGGACCAGAATGTGGGTGAAGGTAACTGATGTAGGGAAGGATGGCGGAGGTGGCTTCATGGTTTACAGCTCCTGAGCACGCTGCTTTGGCAGGGGTGATGGGTACCAGCCACGTGCGTGGAGGCTGCGGGCAGTTGGAGGCTGTCTGGGAGAGGGCAGTGGGCTCTGAAATGGGATGAGGGCATTCAAACTGACTTTTTTGGAAGAACTCTCTTTTAAGGATAGCGGTACAAATGCTGGCAAATCAATTGTTCAACCATTAAGGCCACCATTACAGCTCAGACCTGCTCCTGAAAAGGAGCTGATATCTATATGGAGAAGATGCATTATAGCTCAGTGCACAAAAGGTGAATGTTTGTACTGTGGCTATTTCTAAGGGCTGGCAGGGGGGGTGGGAAGGGGGGGGGGAGGAATCCTGACCAGTGCTCACAGCCACCACGTTTCTCTCTCCAGCGCCTGGTGCGGATGAACATGCCGATCTCGCCTGAAGATTTAACTGTCCACTTCACGTCCACGCTGATGGCCTTGATCCGCACTGCCCTAGAAATCAAACTTGCCTCAGGTGAGAGGGAGGCGATGTCTGACAGCACATGTGGGCTCAGACCCCAAATTCTCTGTTGGCTTGGTGTCCTCCCAAAACCACCGAGACCCTGCCCCAGGTGGAAGCCCTGTTTCCCTATAGCCTGCCAGCCCTCTGCCAGCACCCGAGGACCAGGGAGCCTCAGGGACAGGCAACAGAGAGGGGTCCTGAGCATCACTCTGCCTTCGGGGCGGCCGCATCCTGGCATCCCTGTCGATGACATGTGGAGAGCTTTGGCCATCCCAGTTGGGAGCTCTCAGAGGAGAAGCCCTGTGCTTGTGCTTGTGGCTGTGTGACAGAAACGAGAGTTTCCATGCCTCTTTTCTAAACTATTCCAGCCCTTCCTCTCCAGTTGCTGTCTGCTGGCAGCAAAGCAGTGACTCCAAGTGCCATGAACCACATTCCACCTTGAGATAAAATTTAATTATATAAGTGTTTAATCAGGCATTTACTTGACTTCCCAATTAAACATTGCAATGTAATAAAATACATTGGCCTTTTCTCTGGGTCATTACACTATTTAATCAGGCTGGCTGGGGTCAGAATCAAGGCATGATTGGCCACAGCACTCTTATACCTAATTTAAAAGCTAATAGGAGGTAACAATGCTCTTACGAGCAAAGGGCAGGGCAGGGTTAGGATGTTGTTTTCCGAAGCGGTATTGGGCCAGCCGTTCAACCTATCTGTATTAATTACCTCCCTCATATGTTGCTTAAACTTTGTCCTTGATGTTTTGGGTAGGCATTGCTGGAAGAAGACAAAATTTTGAGGTCACTGGGACTCCCCTAGGGACTGACACCAAATATCAGACACCCATTTCTAAGGATGCATTTCGGACTGCCTGGGATTTTTAGGGGCCAGCCCTTTATTTTAGTAATAACCTCCGGATAAGGATGTGGAGAGTTTGTGTTATTTTAGGCTTCTAGTTACCTGTCGGCAATGGTCATTCAAACAGCCTTTTTCAACTCAAAAAGGCTCCCCCCGCCCTTTTCTTTGGCCGCGCACTGGAAGGGAACCAGAGAAGGGAGCTCAGCTGATAGCGCTGGATTCTTTCTAAGGTTTATATCTGCTATGGGCTGTGAGGTTTTGACCTGTTTTGTTGTTATGCACATCGTTTGAATAGGTTTTGTGTGCTACATTTAATTGAGTCTTTAGTGGGACTAACAGGCCCTTAATAAACCCTCCCTAATGAGCTTCCATGTGGGAGTTCAAACCACCATGTAGCAGAGTACCCAGAGCCTCCTCCCATTACTTTTCTCTTGGAAAAATAATCTCTGTCATTCAGATGAACTATTTAATTGCCTACTGTGCGGTGCATTCATTTGGGAGCTGGCCTGTTGGCTTACATGTACTTTAATCACTTACCACTCGCATATTAAGACCTCACTTTGGCCATTTGAATAACGCCGCTGTGTTCGGCTCTTTCCGCTTTACCTTGTGATATAGCTGCTGTTGGATGCCACTGATCCAGAACAGCGTGCTTATGTCTCATGGCCAAAGGCTTTGGGAAGAGCTGTTGGTGGAGAGAATCCCAGACCGGTGAGGGTTGGAAGGGCCCTCTGGAGCTCCCCCAGTGCCACCCCCTGCCAGAGCAGGGGCACCTCCAGCAGTGGCACAGGACGGTGTCCAGGCGGGTTTGGAATGGCTCCAGAGTGGGAGACTCCCCCACCTCTCTGGGCAGCCTGTGCCACTGCTCTGCCACCCACACAGCAAAGGAGTCCCTCCTCACATTGAGATGGAACTTCCTATGCTCAAGTTTGTGCCCGTTACCTCTTGTCCCGTCACTGGGCACCACTGAAAAAAGACTGTTCCCATCCCCCTGGCACGCTCCCTTTGAGTGTTTATAAGCATTGATAAGATCCCCCCTCAGTCTTGCTTCTCCAGACTGAAAAGCCCCAAATCCCTCAGCCTTTCCTCATCAGAAAGATGCTCCAGTCCCCTCATCATCTTCGTAGCCCTTTGCTGGACCCTCTCCAGCAGTTCCCTGTCCTTCTTGAACCGGGGAGCCCACAACTGGACACAGTACTCCGGCTGTGGCCTCCCCAGGGCAGAGCAGAGGGGGAGGATGACCTCCCTCGCCCTGCTGGCCACACTCTTCTTGACGCAAGAAGAGTGTTTATACTCAATCACAGCACTGCTCATAGTCCAGCACCGCAGTCCAGGTCCTTTGCGTCACACCTGGGAGATGCAGGTGCCTCCTGCTGGCTCTGGCCAGCACCCCAAATGAGCAGGCGCCTGCCATTGGGTAGAAGTCTGAGCTTAAGTTGAAGCCCCAAGTAACAGCGGAGGCTCAGCACATTGAAGCGATGACGGTCCTGCTGAGGTCACACCCTTTTGTCACAGGGGAGGTCACCAATTCCCTTTGCAACATCCGCTGCAGCTGGCGTGGGCTTGCCCTTTGCAAGAAATGGGAGTGGGGAAATGCCTTCTCTGGTGCTTGCTGTGCGACCAGTGCTACGCGCTGACAGGACAAGGATTTTCCCTCTTCATCATGTGCCCCTCTCTCTCCCCTCCCTTTCTGCAGGGGGTGTTAAACAGCACCAGTGTGATGCTGAGTTGAGAAAGGAGATCTCGCTGGTTTGGCCCAATCTGTCCCAGAAGACTCTGGATTTGCTGGTGCCTCCTCACAAACGTAAGTGGTTCATCAGCGAGCACCCGGCCCGTCCTTGCTGCCTAAGGAGCCGAGAGGATGTTTCTCCCTCCTTGCCTGCTCTGTCCCTAGCCCCGTCTAGGTGCATCTAGAGGATGCTGCCAAGAAACCAAGTGCAGTTCAGCTTCTTGGTGTCCTCTCCGCGGGGTTCCCAGCCCGCACCTCCATGCCATGGTCAGGCAGTGAGCGGGGAAGCCAAGGTTGTGTCTAGGCATGTATTTCATTATGCTACAGTAGATTTCCTGTACTTAGAAAAAAAAAACAACCCAACCCAGCACCAAGAAGGGACCGATGCCCTGTGTGGCCTCTTCCAGAGCTTTCTCGTAGCTGTGTCTGCCTCCAGCCTGTGCCGTACAGGACAGGAGAGCGATTTCTACCACCTGGGCTTCAGAAAACCAGAAGGAAATTAAAGTTTGCTGAGAACTTTGGAATCAGAAGAGAGGTATTCTGGGCTAAAGGCCTTTGTGTTACTTGGTGATATCCTGGGTGAATGTGTGGAGAAAATGGAAAGTTTTCCTTTATTTTGATTGACCCAGACAAGGGCTCTGGACTTCTGATTAATGAGAAACAGTGCAGAGCAATAAAGGCATTGTTAATTAAGAAAAACGAAGGAGCCGAGGAGGTGCGAATCAGTGAGTAGTGACTGCTTAAGACTTTTCCTCCCCTCCTCTCTCGACGCCTGTATATCTGCTGCTTTAACTCTTTGCTCTACGGCAAGCGCTGCGGTGCCGCGCAGGGAAGGGCTGGTAGCGGAGACATCTGGAAAAATGAAATTCGCTTTAAATGTATGTTAGCCCGTTACGCCCCGGTTGACTATAATTCAAGGAAATAGGAATAAGGCTTCTTTGTTGATAAAAAGCTGGCTGTGGATCTGGTATTAATTTAGCAATTCTTCTGTCGGCAGTGCTTACGATGCCACAGAGTTTTCCTGCCTTATTTTTTTCTTCTACAGGATCTCTGTGAATGTTTGCCACAGAGAGCTAAGAGACAGGGGCCATCCTCCTCGGATGGGAAAGGCAGCAACAGCCAACGATCTGAAAAAGTCTGTTGTAACCTTGTCTTGCTCTTTCCGCCCCCCCCCCCACTTCCCTGTGTCTGTTTTGCCTCATTATTCTCATGTCGTCTCTTCTTTCTCCGTGCTTTTCACATCCATTTGTTGTTATTTCTTGTGTTCTTTGACTTATTCTCCTCTTCCCCTGACCCTTTCCCATTCCTCACCTGAACGTCTCTGCTGCATTTCACCATCTTCTGACAGCCGATGAGATGACTGTGGGGAAGGTCTACGCAGCGCTGATGATATTCGACTTCTACAAGCAGAATAAGAACAGCAGGGAACAAGTCCACCAGCCGCCCGGAGGCCTGTGCCAGGTACTCAGCCAAAAGGTGACCTTCTCTGTCCTCCCTCTTGGGCAGCCTCTTCTCCAGCGTTGGGCAGCTCTCAAGAGAGTCACTGGCACATTTCATCCAGAAAGTCTGGGTGTTTCTCCAGGCAGGATTTGAAAATGTTGTCTCAAAAATGGAGACCTCTTATGAAAGTCTGTCTCAAACAAACAAAAAAAGTAAAAAATTGTTGCCGTTGCTTTTTCCAGTAGGTCTGGAAAGGTCTTCCAAAAAAGTCAAACAATATCTGGCAGTCTATTTTCCTCTTTGGCAGTCCTGTTTTCAGAAGTGGCCTAGGGACTGGGAGACACCAAAAGATTTCTTTGGGACACCAAAGAATTATTGAAAGCTGATGATAGTTTGGCTATAAAATGTTTAAGTTACTTTGGGAATTATTCAAAATCATTTTGGGTCTGATAGATTTGAAGATTTTTACAATTTGTTGAAAATATTTCCACGTAACTGGCTTGGGATTGAAACCCAATGGTTTCCCATAGGCCACTGATTTCGGGATGGTCAACCTGCTGACCTCCAGCATGGTTGGTCTGTCCGTCTCACAGATGGGAGGCTACAGCAGACCCAGTGTCACAAGGAGCCACCTGAATTGCACAGCCCCTTTGGTCCCATCAGTGGATGAAAGCCCTGCTGCGCTCTGGTGACCGGGGAATACTTTGTTAGAGGGAAGGGGGATTGAAGCACAACTTTGGCTTGCACAAAGCTGAGGGCAGCAAGTGTCCTTCAGAGCCTCCTCCAGCTAGGGGAAGGCTGAGGGGTGCTTTCTGCTGGGCTGATCCCTCAGGGTGACAAAGTGGACTTTTTATTAACTAGGAAACACACTGCAGCCCATCCTCTCTGTACACAGCTCTGTCTCTGACAACCTCTCCTTCTGCTTCGCAGCCCGGACCAGTGTCACTCTTCCACCCCCTGAAGGCCACTTTGGAGCAAACCCAGCCCGCGGCATTCAACAACGCAAAGGCATTCCTTCGCCAGAAAAGCTCAGCCTCCCTCAACAACGGGGGCGCGTTGTGAGTATCTCACGACCTCCCCACCAAAGCTGCGACACAGAGAAGGGTGTATGCATTGACCCCAACCACTGCTGGTTCAGTTGCTCTGGAGGTGGGGCAGTACAGCTGGTGACACCAGGACCAGCAGCCGCTTCACACCACGGCTGGGACAATTTCCAGCCGGTGGCTACCAAAATGCCTCTGTGTGGCTCTGCTTCCCTCTGCTGCCCCAGGTGCGGTTATCCATGTGGTGGTAGCGTTGGGTTCTCCAGAGCTGCATGTTTTCTTCATGGTCTCCTCTGAATCTTAGTTGGAGAGCTTTCCATTGGTTAGTTGTAAGTGTGAGTTTGCTCACAGGAATTTGGGATCATTGCAAAACAGTCAAACCCCCACCCACCCACCACCACTGCGGTGAGTTCTTGGGAGTCAAAAGGTCCTTGGGAGCAAAGTCATCCCTCAAGCTCGTGGCACTTGGTAACAGCAAGGGCTTCTTGAGACTTTCCAGGACAGAATCTGGCAAAATAATACCTCCACAGAGAGCTTACTAAACGGTTATAGTAACAGTGATCCCTAATCAATTCTCTATTTCCTGCTCTTCTTCAGGTGACTTTCCTCTGGGTCACAAGCACTATGGATTTTTAGTAATAGACATCTGAAGTTTAAACATCCCAAAATAAACCCAATGGGGAAACCAACATCAGACCCAACGATGAAACCCAGGGCCACCTGTACCACTGTACATGCAGTGCATGCACTTTAGCATGGCCGCAGCTGTGTTTGACCCATGTCTAACTGGCCTTGCATGCATAATTTGCCTGAACTCCAAAATTCTTCATTCTTCGTCAGAACATAAGCTGCAGAAGTTGTTTCCCTCAGTTACTGGGGGGGGGGGAAGGGATGTCTGGTTTGATTTCCTCGTCGCTCATGGGATCTTCAGCCTGTATAGGGAGTGGCCCTGGCAAAACCCGGGGGACCTTAGAGCTTCACCCACAGCTGTGCCTATCCTGCAACTAGTTTTGCAAGTGAAAACTCAAAGGGTATCTGAGCAGTTTACCTTCACCACAATAAGGTCAGCAAAATATCTTTGCAAAAGAGTTAATCTTTTTTTCCTCTCTTTTCCTGCTGACAGGCCAGCCCCAGAGGGTGGGATCAGAGAGTCCAGTTCTTGGGGGACCCAACGCACCCAGGATGTGTTTTATGAAACCAGGACACCGGCTTTTGAACGAGGCCACTCAGAAGAAATCCCCATCGAACGGGTGAGTGAACAGGGCGACCATGTGAAGGCAGGGTGAGACGCAGCAGACTTTAGAAATGCAGCAGATTTTTAGAGATTTTAGAAAACATTTAGAAAAAGCAGGTGAAGACAGGGTGCAACGCAGTAGACAGTGTATCTGTTGCTTGAGACAAGCAGTCTCTTACAACCCCAAGTTTGCTTGAACATTATGGAGAAAAAACAGCTTCTATGCTGTGATAGCTGTACATGTGGACACGCTTTTCAAGGAATTATGCGTCTGCTGCGATGCATTGCTCAAGGTTACCTCTTCCTAGTTGTCCCATTGTCCCAATCCCATTGCCATCAGTGTACAAACTCAGATGAGGGGTTTCACTGGTCACAGCTGGGGGTCATTGCCATGGCTTGGCCCACGGTTGACTTTGAGGACAGATGGAGTAACCTGGGCACTCCACAGCCCTTAATTTAGTCTCTTTTCCATACTAGCACCTCTTCACAATTAAATCAAACTTAGCAGAAGCCTGCTCAGTTGATGGCCTCAAAGCTGATGTTCATGTTCTTGCTACTGAAACCATTTCTTGTTTTGATCAGGTGGTAGAAATGAGGGAAATGAGCCCCACGCTTGCCAACGGAGAGCACCAACCAGGCCTGGAGAGCCAAGGGCGGGCGGCTTCCATGCCGCGCCTGGCTGCCGAAACTCAGGTGAGCAAGGGAGACTTTACTGGCGGTGGGAGACTGAGAGTGGGTCAAGAACTCGGTATCTTCTCTCTGCTTGCCGTGTTGTTGGAAGTTGCTTGTGAATATTTGGTTTAAAAGGTTTGCTGAGCCTGGAGACAGGTAACCAGCCTTTGTGCTTGGGTGGCAGGTGGTAATGTGGAGACACAGCACTGTCCCCAGTTTTACTCATCCCTGCTTGCAGCAGAAAGCAACCCAGAGAAATCCCTCTGTCTGGGTAGCTAACTGATGGCTACCTCCCCAAGGGTGTCTGCTCTGATTAACTGGGGACAATGCTGTTCCTGGAAGGCATACGTTTCCCGTTGGCAGCTGTGCTATCTATCCAGCCAGCCAGTCAAGGCACGCTCCTGTGCCCGAGCCATACAGAGGGCTGGAGATGCGCTGTGACTCTCTTTGAATGTAGCAGATACAGAAAATAGCAGGGAGCCTGTGCCTGGGAGGCTTCATCGAGACACTATGCATCCTTCCTGTTTTGTTTTTCTCTTCCCATAGTATTCAGCACATGCTGTGTTGTGAATTTGGTCAATAAAATGTTGTGGATTTCCCTCGTTTAACTTGTAAAGAAATCTCATCGCTAGAGTTGCCTTTTACAGCGACTCATGGATGCTACTTAGTGCGTAGGCTGTCATGGTTTTCACAGACCGGTTTTGGGCATTTCCCATGTTCGTTGCTAGCTTGTTGTCCCAGATGCTCTCCAGCCGCCGTCCTGCCTCCTGTGTGCCAGAACATCTCACCACTCATAGTGGCGTCTCTCGTTCAAAGGGCCTGATTCATGCAGTCAGGAGCGAGCAGCCCGTGGCTGTGGGCTGTTTCCATTGCTCTCCGTGGGAAGCAGAACCTGAAAAATATGCGGCACCCTAAAACTAAAAGCCTGTGTACCGCATACGCAGCGATAGCTCCAACAGATATGATCTCTGTGCTAACGTGCTCAGGCTGGCACAGGCTACGCTTCAGCGGCTAGCAAATTTCCCAGCTGACTTCGGAAACTGCAGTCTTTGTATGAGAGCTGGGATTCTCTGCGTTATCAGGAGCACTACTCAACATGCTTAATAAAAGAAACAGACCCCAAAGCGAACCCATACTCCCTCCCTCCCTCCCTCCCCCCTTCCCAGAACAAAGTTGTCCTTTATTCTAGACCACAAGTAGCATCTCTCCTTCCAAGGCAATGCAGTTGGCAGCAGCCCCGCCAGCAGCACCAGCCTTTCCTTGGGAAACTCCTCTCCGTTGCAGTTGGGTATTTGCAGAAGTGAGTGTCTCTCGCAGAGGCACGGTACGCATCCCCCCCAGGGCACAGCTGCCTCGCAGGAAATCTGTCTAATCTCCTTATGAATCAGGCCCCTAATATCTGAGTGGCTCTAACATCATTTATTAATACAATGTTTTGGTGGTTGTAGCTTCAGCTGAGTAACTGATGTACTTTCTGTGTGTGTCTTCCCCCTCCATGCCCTCCACCCTCCCTCTCACGTGCTGCTTCTGCTCCCCCTGAACTTTGAGTTCTGTATAACTCTTATTTGCAATGCTTTCTGTTTTGGGATGTCTCCCTTTCTCTTTGCCTCTCATTCCTCTGTCATTTTATGTTCCACCTTTTTTGTTTTGTTTTGTTTTTTAAAAAAAAATATCTTCCTACGCTTTCAATCTCACCTCCTCCCTCCCTCTTTGCTGCCCTCCTCCCCCATCACCTCCCCTCCCTTGTCGTCATCGTGTCTGCTGCACATCTGCCGTGATGTCTGACAATGGCTGTACTGTGGGGCTGCTTCAAATAATGTCTCTCATCTTGTCCGAATTGTTTGCAGAGGAGCAAAGCACGGTCACCTGGGAGTTACCTAGCAGTATGTAGTTTGCACTAAGTTGTATCCTATTAAATTCATGTTAAGAGATAACTTAACCTTCCTTAACCCTTTACTTTTCTCCCTTCTCATTTGGAGTCCAGTGTTGCACTGACGCAGCCGCTATCTTTTCCCACTTTGCTGCAGTTCCCTCGATCCCCAATTGCACGCCGCACGCTGCAATAGCAGGGTTTTTTTTTGTTTGTTTGTTTTGCTTATTTATTTGTTTTTGTATGCCTTGTTGCACAGGAATTTAGGAACCGAAAACAACCGGTTTGGTAATGAAGAAGCAATTAGTAACTCTCCGGAGGGTTATGGTATAGTCTCCGGAGGCTTGCGGGGAGCCTGTGCATGCCCCGTTACCGTAACGAGAGCATTGGCAGGATTTATGGAAAGGGTATTCATTGCTTTGCCACTTCCCATTAGTGTCAGTGGGGACTTCTGTCCCTGGAATAAGCACAGAATCAGGTCCAGAGTCCGAAGAGAAATGTTCATTTCTCATCGATTCGGCTGGCTTTTTGTCGGGAAGTTTCGGTTGTCATCTTCCTGGCAGCTCCGATGTGGATTTGGAGAATCTGGATAGGCGTTTTTAGAGGGAAGCATTTTCGTGTTTTTTGCCCATTAAGACCATCCAGTTTACGGGCGCCTCTGCCTTCCTTCATCTTCAGGCTCAGCAGTAAGCAAGGAGGGCAAACGCGAAGCTCTTCAGTGTAGTGTCTTGCCCACACAGCAAGGAGGCGAATGCAGCCCAGCCTGGTCCCACTAACAGACTGGTGCGGCCACCGGTGCGCCCCGATGCCACAGGCTCTGCTGTGCCCTCCCACCCCTTGTGCCTCTGACAAGCCTTCCAGCTCTAACACTTCCACCTTGCCCCCAGTGGGAGGCACCAAAATTTGGGTAACTGCCTAGCAAGAAAGAGAGTACCAAATAAAAATTCCGCCTGGACCGCGTCTTTGCACGCAAGATAATCCCCCGTGACAGCCCGCTGGGAGGGAGAGCGGTTCTTTCCACCCAAAATAACGAGCAGAGCTGCGAAACCACTGGCTTTGCGCTGTGTAAATATCACAGGGCAGCAGAGGTCTGAAATTCAGGATAAGCAAACAAAATAGCATAGACAGTAAAAATAATACAGGGCTCTTTGGAAAGGTTACAGTGAACAAAGTAAATGTTCTGTGGGAACCCTCGTTGGAGGCAGATATTGGATTGTGAATTCAAAGAAGTGTCAGCGCTGAGGGACCAGAGGACATCCTGAGCTCCTTCCCCGCCAGGCTGGACCACCGAGGTCTTTCTTCTGGCACACAGTTTTGGTGTAGTGGTAGACCCAGGGAAGCCTCTGGAGGATGGATGAAGCCCTGTCTGCACCACAGACTCTTTCACCAGCTGGAGGCCAGCAGAGTGAAAGAGAAGGGAATTGTCCTCCTTTTTCTGAGCTTTGTACCTGGTGATTGCGCAGTAGAGAAGAGAGAGGCTGTGAGAATAGCTGTCTTGCAGTCCACTTGGCTTGGTTTCTGCAGAGCATCTTTGTAAGGTTTTGAACCTAAAGGGAAGGGAGCAGAGTCTGGAGCTGCCGCTGGCACAGGGACAGGGTCCAGCAATGCCCGTGGGAGGCTGTGTTACTGCGCTCAGTGTCCAGATGTTTGGCCATGACTGATTTGAAAACAGCGACAGCAAACACAAGTAGTCATTTTTGGAGATGTCCTAGTAGAGTTGCAGGACACGCACACTATCCTGCTTGTCCCAGCCACAGGGGCTTCAAGGGAGTGATGGTGGGACGAGAGAGGTGTAAATGTTTGATGGGAGACATCTTCAATTGCAGGGATCTGCTGGAGAGGGTCCAGCAAAGGGCTACAAAGATGATTAGGGGATTGGAACATCTTTCATATGAGGAGAGGCTGAGGGATTTGGGTCTCTTTAGTCTGGAGAAAAGAAGATTGAGGGGGGATCTTGTTAATGCTTTCAAATACTTGAAGGGAGGATGCCAGGGGGATGGGAGCAGTCTTTTTTCAGTGGTGCCCATTGATAGGATGAGGGGTAATGGGCACAAACTTGAACATAGGAAGTTCCATCTTAACATGAGGAGGAACTTCTTTACTTTGAGGGTGGTGGAGCACTGGAACAGGCTGCCCAGAGAGGTTGTGGAGTCTCCCACTTTGGGGACATTCAAAACCCGCCTGGACGCTGTCCTGTGCAACCTGTTGCAGGTGACCCTGCTCTGGCGGGGGGGGTTGGACTAGATGATCTCCAGAGGTCCCTTCCAACCCTGACTATTCTGTGATTCTGTGAGATAGAAGTAATTTCTCGGTGGCTTGGCCTGTACCTTGCCCACTTGTTCCTGATTTTTCTCCCTCTCCATGTGACGCTCAGCAACGCTTTCATGCTTTCTCCTCTTTGGAGTTGCTTTGGGATGACCGCATGCCCTGAAGCAGCTTTAGGTGAAGCTAGTCTTGGAGAATTATCTTTGTGAGGCGCTTGGCTACTGTGCTGCCCTATGGCCTTGCTAATCTACTGCTGACTCCTGTGAGCGCTGTGTTTGGTGTGAAGTGCTGCATATCGCTCTGCGCCCACGGTACCTGTGGATTGGCACTCTGCTAAAAGTAAAGCCCATTTCAGCAAATGGAGATCCCATTTGCTCCTCAAATTTAGCACTCAGTCTACCATTCCACAACTCCTTCTGCCCATTCCAGTTATATCCAATTAACCTTTTTTCTCCTTCCCCTCCTTCTCCCTTTCTCTTACTGTATAACCCTCCCCATGCCGGGAACCAAGCAGCTGAGCACGGTGCAGCACCTGCGCTCACCCTGCTCCGTGTCCCTCCGTCTGCCTTGCAGCCCATCCCGGACACCAGCCCCATGAAGCGCTCCGTCTCCACGCTGACCCCGCAGCGCCCTCACGCCATGCACCTCTATGAATACTCCTTGGAGCGCGTGCCGCCGGAGCAAGGGCATCACCACCATCACCACCGCTGCCACCGGCGGAAAGAGAAGAAGCAGAAGTCCTTGGACAGGTCCCCCCATCAGCTGGCCGATGGAGAAGCTGGTAAGTGCTTTGCAAACAAGGATTTGTCCCTTGTTCTCCTCCCTTCAGGACGCACAGCAGTCATCTGATGTGATTTGGGGTCCCGTCTGCATGGAATGACCTCCCCACACTTGGGGGTGACCCCCAACTGATGTTCTTCTTTCAGTGGCCCAGTCTGGTGAGTCTTCTTCCAAGGACAAGAAGCAGGAACGCGGCCGGTCCCAAGAGAGGAAGCAGCACTCTTCCTCCTCCTCCGAAAAGCAACGCTTCTACTCCTGCGACCGCTACGGCAGCCGGGACCGTTCTCAGCCCAAGTCTGCCGATCAGAGCAGGCCCACCTCACCCAACGGAGGGCCGGAGCCAGGTCCACACAGACAGGTGAGGAGATGCAGGGTAGGAAAAGAGCCCTAAGTTCTTCCAGGGATGCACACACCTTTTCCACATTTTCCTTAAAATAGAGGAGACAGGAAGGGAACAAATAAAGTAAAGGGAAAGGAAGGCCAGGCAGTAGGAGGTAAAGCCATTGAGGTCCTGCTTGGTGCTTCACATCCTTTGGATGATTCTGTGAAACGTCTCCAAGTAACGCACAGCCACTGTGCTGAGAGGGGAGGCGCTGGCCACTCTCCAAATGCCACTTGATGGTTCTTTAGTAGCCACCTACTGAGCGAGTGACTCCAGATACCTCAGCAGAGACCCCATGGCCAAGGACACTCTTGCTTACGGTTTCAGCAGAGCAGCCTGGGAGACCTGCGAACTGGCAGCTCTTGGTGCTGGTGGAGAAAGTGTGTCTGAGCCAGGGCAGACTGGTAGCGTGGCGCGGGACCTGGGCAACTGAGCCGAACCTGTTCCCCCGGCAGCTGTCTTCATCCAGCACCTACATCTGGTGGTTGCCAAAGAAATCCTTGCCATCGCGGTAGAAGCCAGTGTAACACAGTAGAGGGACTCTGGCCAGCCAGAGCTGTGGCTTCAGCAGGGGTTGCTCTTATTAGCAGGATTTTCCAACTGCCGTCGTGTGGGCTTCAGAGCTGTCCTGTATTGTGGAACAGGTTAATCATCTGAAAATTGAGGAAAAAGGCCTTTTTCCCTTGTGTCAAATCAATCTTCTAATGTGCTCTGTAGCTGGGAGGAGAAATCATGGTAAGGGGAGAGGAGGAATGCAGGAGAAGGCAGGACCTGGGTGGAAGGGGAGAGAGAGCTCAGCCCCGGGCCAGCATGATCCCTGGAGAGGGACTTTTTCCAAGGGCGTGTAGCAACAGGATGAGGGGGAATGACTTCAAACTGGAAAAAGGTAGATTTAGATTAGATATTAGGAAGAAATTCTTGCCGGCGAGGGTGGTGAGCCCCTGGGGCAGGTTGCCCCGAGAAGCTGTGGCTGCCCCATCCCTGGAGGTGTTCAAGGCCAGGTTGGACGGGGCTTGGAGCAACCTGGGCTGGGGGGAGGTGTCCCTGCCTAGGGCAGGGGGGTGGGACTGGATGATCTGCAACGTCCCTTCCAACCCAAACCATTCTGTGATTCTATGAAACATCTCCAAGCAATGCACGACCGCTGTGCCAAGAGGGAAGGCTCTGGCCCAAATCTCCCTAAACTTGCAGCCCACTGGTGGAGTGGGACCAGAGGGGCTGAGCCACGCTGTCAGCTGTCAGCAAGCTCAGCTCATGGGGAGCGACGTCAAATCCAGCCTTCAGCAGGAGTTAGAGCCCAGGGGAAGGGTTTAAATGAAGAGGCTTCGTAGTGTCCCACCAGTGAAGCAGCTTTTTGCCTCCTTACCCCATCCCGTGCCTTTCTCTCTCCCTGCGTGGTCCGTAGCAGCATCCAGGCTGCAGCGCCAGAGGCGGTGTGCTGCCGTGGGTGCTCAGGGGCTGCCGGAGACACCCAGGGTGTGGGGACACGCTTTTGCACTGTCATTCAGTCTTTTTTCAGTGGTGCCCAGTGATGGGACAAGAGGTAATGGGCACAAACTTGAGCACAGGAAGTTCTATCTGAAGCTGAGGAGGGACTTCTTTGCTGTGTGGGTGGCAGAGCAGTGGCACAGGCTGCCCAGAGAGGTGGGGGGGTCTCCCATGCTGGAGCCATTCCAAACCCGCCTGGACGCCATCCTGTGCCACTGCTGGAGATGCCCCTGCTCTGGCAGGGGTGGCACTGGGGGAGCTCCAGAGGGCCCTTCCAACCCTCACCAGTCTGTGACGCTGTGGTTCTCAGCTGGGAGCAGATGCAACATCAGTTTGAGGTCTGATGCACCCAGGACTGTGCGTGACCATAGCAAGAGGGAGCTGCGGCCCTACAGGTCTTTTCTGTCTCTTGTTGCTGCAGTCTCGGACTGGCCTTCATATTTTTTTTTTTTTCAGATGNTTTTTTTTTTCAGATGAGTTTTTCATTCTGTTTCTTAATTTCTCCCTCTGCTTCAAGAGGCAGGAAGATGGCCCCGTTTTTTAGCAAGATGTCTCTCCTTTCTTGCCTGCTCACCTTACCAGAACTCTAAATATCACGTATGTTTTAATTAAAAAACCTGAAACCTTCCCAGAGTTAATAGCCTGTTGGCGTTAGAGCATCAGCTGCCTTCTATAAACCCGTCCTCCCAGTTCCAGGGAGGTCTGTATTGTCCCCCACATTCCATGTGGGTTTAGTAAGGCAGCGCACAGAAAGCCTGGTGTATTTTATCCACTCACATGTTATCTACTTTGAGCGGAGCTGCTAATACATCCTCTGGTTGTTTAAAAAAAACCCAACCCAACACCACATTAAAGAAGACAGCCAAACCAGCATGTCACTTCTGTCCCAATGAGCTGAAGCCCCTTCTCTTAAGGTGTCTGCGAGGAGCACTGTCAGCTCATTTCCTGCATTATTTTGGCTCGATAACAAGGTGCTCATTAACTCTCAAGTATTTTCTTAGTTAGTCGGTCCCTCTCCTTGGGAGACGCACCTATTCCCAGGAGCACGGGGCCCAGCAAGTTTCACCAGGTCCCCGGGGGTCCCTGGGGACACCAAGAAGAGGGGCTGGCTTGAGCTTCACCCTGCCAACAAGGTGGCTCCGTTCCAGCTAAAGCCAAGCCAAAAATCAGGATGGGTTTGGCTCATAAAAGAAGTTCTTTGGAGGCATTTTTTTTTTTTTTTTTTTAACACAAGAAGAGGAGACAAGAAAACCAAGCTATGAACATTTCATTGTAGGTCAACTCACAATGCTGCGTTTGACCCACATAGAAATGTGCATCTGTGAATTATTTCACTGTTTCCTTTTCAGTGCAGGTGAATTGTTAAATCTAAATCCCATTTCATGGTGAATCTGGGGGAAAAAAGAATAAATTTTAATGAGATGAAACTTCTTGGAATTTCTAAACATTTCGGCAGGAAGGAGCTCGCTAGACATTTTCAAAAAAGACCTCACTTTTTTTTTTTTTTTATAATCAAGTCCATTTCCTGAATTGGTCCTGGCTAAAAGAAGTTG
>VZSZ01003589.1:483292-516351 GCA_013398815.1 Ibidorhyncha struthersii
AAAAAAAAAGAAAGTTTGAAAAGAATAAATAAAAATCACCTCTGAACCTTTGCATTCAACTTTTCATGCTTGAACCATTACCAGTCAGGTTTTCCAAGCTTTTCTCTATAACTGTGAGGCTCAGGAAGGTAAATTAAAGAGAGATTCAGAGCCATTTGTGAGTCCGGCGGCTGGAGCATTAAGTCTTTGTCTGTGTCAGCAAATAGTGCGCTCTACCAAAAGCAGATCTGCAGAGCAGCAGGTCCAAGGCCCCTCTGTCCACTTTATATGGGCTCTGTGCTTTTTACCTTGGGCTGGTCTTGGATTTTCAGTCCACAGGATCCTCTCGCGTTGGAGAACATTAAACATCCTCCGCAGCACTCCTGGCTTCAAGTCGCCAGACAGGCGCCCGTTTGCGCGGTCCAGGACCGCTCTGCCGTGTCAGCTAACGCGCAGTAAGTGGGGAGGGTTGGGGCGTTCACGCTGAAATGCCTTTCTGATCCTAATTAAAATAACTTGTGTGTTGTCTTTTTTTTTTATCATTTGCTGTGTTTATCTCTCCCCTTCGCAAAGAGTTTGCACAGGCACGTTGTGAACACGCCTCTGCTGCAGCTCGGTAGAGTATGGACTGACATCGTCCCAAAGGAGCCCTTTTCAGCCTCCCTCTCGGAAGCAGATGGGAAGCGTGGAGGTCCTCACCGCACACTCGTGTCTTTAAAGAGGTGCAGGGGTGGCCGAGCTAATTTTCAAGCAACTTCTCCTAATCTGCGTTAAGATTTGTTCCCGACTTGTGAATCTTAAATGACAGAGAGGCCCCTGGCCCTGGGCTCCCTCCCGCCTGTGACGGTGACTCACGGTGCGGTGGCAGACGTGCTCTGGCTTGTAGGAGTGCTCTGTGCCTGTGGAGCACACGTGCAGCACACGCACGTCTCCCCGGGCAGTGGGATAACTCCTTCGCTCAAACCTGGCCGCAGCATCGCGGTGCCCCCCTCCCTGCCCCCGGCTGCTGCTCACCGTGGGGAGCCCCATCCCCGGGCTGAGCTGCCCTGGGGGCTGCCCCCCGCTCTCTCCACCCAGCGAGATGTGAGAAGAATGAACCCTGCTCCTTTTCACAGCACACGGCCTCCTTTTCCCTGCTTTAATCTCCCTGAATGTGTTTTTCTTTCATTTTTATATTCCTTTCTGGCTTTTGCTGGAACGCCCACAGGGCCCAGGCCAGGCGGGCAGGGGATGCTGATTGGAAACAGAATAGAGCTGGAAGTAACCGAGATAAATGGCCCAACAAAACAGCCAGAGCCTGGCTGATGTGCAGAGCCAGTGTGGGACTGTCCTCGCCCCTTCCTCCCTGCGTGGAGAGGGCTTGCGCCAACCAGAACCAGGAACCAGCCCGCTCCTATGCTCCTCTTTTTTTTTTTTCCCCACTTTTTCTCTCTCTTTCTTAGTACTGGTGCAGAAACATTGCTGCAGAGAGCAGGGGTTATGCAGCTCAAGCCCTGGCTCCTAAGCAGCCTGAGGAAGGCCCCTCTACTTGACGGGGTTGTGCCCGGTGAGGTCTTGGTCCGTTACTGCCCCTTTACACCCCTGCCTGTGTGGGAGAGTTGATGGGCATCGAGGTTTTCCACAGCGTAAAGGGATGCGTGTTGCTCTGCTCGGATAAACGAGCAGATTTTTCTTCTTATCTCAAACCCGAAAGTGGGTTAAGCGTGTAGGAGAGGAGTTGTCTTTTTTTGAAGCCTGTAACATCAACAGTTGCCGTATCATAGACAGCACAAGAACTGCTTGCTCAAAGCAGGGGTGCAGTAATCAGGAGATCACTGACAGCTCCGGCTGATGGTTGCTGTTGCGTTTGAAGCGATGCCCTGGATTTGTCGCTTTTGTAGCTCCTTCTGCACTTGAGCAGAGCAAAGCTTCGTCTGTAGCTCCCCAGGGACCCCCGCACCCCAGCCAGGGCTCCTCTTCAGCTTCATCGACACCAGGGCGTGGGGCTCCCCAGACCTCGCCCAGGACTGGCGGTCCTGCCTCCTTCCCCGTGCCCTTCCTCTGTGCTTTTCTGCCCGTTGCTCCTTCTCCAGGAGGGATTAGCATCCACAGAGCTGCCCAATCCCTTCCCCCGTGCCAGCCCAGCCCTTGCGGGTACTGACTGCATTTCACCAGTATACAGTGAACCAGTATACCAGTGGTAGCTGTATACAGTCTGTCTCACCGTACCTTAAGGCAGTGATGCCAGGAGGGGAGGGCGAGCTCTTGAAATGTAGGAATCAAATATTTTAGAGAGGTATTTAACCCTGGTTGTCCCACACCTTAAGGCAGTGTCCTGGTCGCTGGGCTATGGCAGGGGGGGAACGGCTCCACTGACTTCGTATGTCTGCGATTTGGCCCTATCTCTTTCAGATTTTGTAGAGAATTAAGTATTTAGGGCTGAGCTGATTCCTTAAAGTATTCATTTTGCTGGAGGTTTGGTGGGAAAGGTGCAGCAGTTCAAGCCAGTTCCACTTTTTACGTTATTTTTTTGTTTGCTTCTCTTCCAAGCTAGGGGAAAAAAAAAAAAAAAAAAAAAAAAAAAGAAGGAAAGTCACTCCTTCATGTAGTCCTGCTGCTGACGGAGCACTGACGTGTGCCGCAAAGGCTGGAAGCACTGCTGCAAGCCCAGCGTGAGAGACTGCCGCAGCTGCCCCTAGGACATTTCATCTGATGACTTGAAAACAAACTCACCCCGGTTAGTTTGGAGGAGCCCCGCGAGGGTTGTGCTCACAGCAGTCTGCGCGTTGCTCGGTGAACAAATCTAGTGGGTATTGCTGGAGTTAGACGGGAAAGTAATGTTCTCTGCCCTTAGGGAATACAGGTGTGGAGAGCAAGAGCAACCGTCCCGTGGTGGCTGCAGCACACCAGCCTCGGAGAGGTGTTTGTGGTACCTTTGTAGAGTTGTTCCTTGTTAGGGCTGTTTTGGGGAGAGCCTAGAGGAGCAGAGGCGCAGAGTTGCTCCTTATTAGGGATATTTTGGGGAGAGCCTAGAGGAGCAGAGCCGTGCTGTGGCAGGGGGTTGTCCACGTCTAAGGGGCTCACAAATGAGATGTGGAGAGGGTTTTTGGAAGTGTAGGAGATTTAGGTCTGATGGGATCCCAGTTTCTGTAGTCCTCTCCTCCCCCGGGGCCGTGCTCTCTGCAAAGGCACTGTTGTCAGATGCTTTGGCCGCCTGTGCCTGTGCTGGGTGTCTGTTCTGGGGAGAACTGGGCTTCCTTGGCACACACCGGGGAAGAAAATGTGGTGGAGCCTGGGCCTGGGAAACAGGGGTTTGCCTTCCCCGAGCCCACTGCGGATGCTGGACATTGCCACTGACCCTCCCCGGCCCAGGAGCTGCGCGAAGGCGTAGGGGTTTGCCTGTCTCACAGGGATGCTGCACGGGTGCCTGGAGGTGTCCTACCGCTCCAGCTCCTCCACGCAGTGCCTTGATAGCTGTGCCGGTGTAGGTGGGGCCAGCAGACTGCCCAGACCAGCCCCGTTCCAGCAATAACCCTTTTCCCTATCTACCTTCTTCACCCTCCTCCCAGTTTTCCCACAGACTGGTCCATATTGGCGAAGACCCTGAGCTTCACTGCCGCCGGCTCCAGCTTGCCGAGGACGGGCATCTCTTCAGCAGCTTGCAAAGCCCAGACCCTTTAGAGGGTCGCTCCCAGGAACCACATAAAACCCCCTCGATCTGCAATCTGTTGTGGCTGTCTTACACGCTGGCAGTGAGGTGCAAGCCCAGGTGGCAAGGATTGCTTTTCACAAGCTGGGAGTCTTTTAATGTGTTGGAAAGAGAAACCTTGAACCCTTCCTCCGAAAGGATTTCTCCCATTGTGATATTGTATATAGTATATGGCTTAAAAAATAATTCCTGGCAGTTTTGGAGAATTAGGTGATATATTGTTGTAGTTTAGCAAACCCTTCTTTTACAGTCTGGGAAGTTAACTCGTGGGTGTAGCTTTTCTTCTTTTCAATCGTCGCACAGAGGTGGCAGGACAGCGCTATAATGCACTGCTCACTTCAGAGAAGCCGGAGAGATACCAATGTGGGTTACGGGTAAAGCTCAAACCGTAGGACTAGAGGAGTTCTGGTGTCTTCCAACCTGCGTGTGTCTGTAAAGATGGTAGTTTGAGTGGTCCTCTTGACCACTCCAGGGTACGTTGTACTGGAGGTGATGTGCAAGTGAGGTGGAGTAGGGATGCAGCAAAGCGTTTGCCACGGAGGTTATCAAGCATGGTGCTGAGGCACTAAACCAGAAGATATGTCTACACAGAGGGGAAATATACTTGGAGATGTTTTTCAGGTTGTCTGCTTCAAGGTAAAGGACCAGTGCGGTTGGGAGAGGGTGGGCTTGGGGATCTGTTTGATGGGCCTCGATGGACTTGGTGGAGCCTGAAGCTGAGCTGGTAGTAGAGAGGTGTCTCTCGGTGACCTGGGGCGTGTGGTGAGAAGGGGGGTGGATGGAGCAGGGCTTGTGAAACTGGGTCTCGTCGGGTGAATAATTTTAAATCGGGAAGTGGGAGTGAAATTCAAAACCATTAAACCAGTTAGTTTTCCTGTGTTTTGCAAAGAAAGGTTTGGGTTTGTTTTTTTCTTGTTGTTGTTGGTTTTGGTTTGTTCTGATTTTTGGAAATGTCCTGACATCTCAGGGTTTTAAGAACAAAATTTCACTTTCAGTTTCAAAACAGCCATCTGTGTTTCAGTTAACTAAAGTTAACTTGCACTGGATAAAAGAAAATAAGAAAGAGGTAACTCACCCACAAAGATGGAACCCTTCATTTCTAGGCTGACTCAAAATGACTCATTTTCCTTCTTTTTTTTTTTTTTAAATCAAATACTGGAAAAGTTTTCTGTTTGACACCAATTTCTTTCCAGCAATTTCGTTTAACCCGGAGACCTCCCCCACATCCCCACTCCAGCATTTTCTCGGTGTTGTCTGTTCAGAGAAGTGGTGCATCTCTAACGAATATGTTTTCCCCCACTCAAAGGCAGCGGGAGGAATGAAGAACACTTTTTTTTATTTTTTTGCAAAGCAGATACATCCCTGCTGTTAAAACAAGACTTGTCAACTCTGTGTCTGGGGCTCTCCCAAAATCGGCGCTGTTATCTGGGCTGTGCAGAGGCAGCGTGCATGGGTGAGTGTGTGTGACTTCTGTCTTTCTCAGCTTTACGTGTGATGAATAATAAAGGCTTGAAAACTGTTGTGGTGTTTTGTTTTTTTTTTTTGTGGGAGAAGATAGGTTTTCCTCTGGGTTCTTCTGCATAAGAAACTCTGTTTTTTCTCCCAGGGAAATTTTCTAGGTTAGTAAAGTAACGGAGAGAAAGGAGAACTTAGTTTGAGCTGGGAAGCAATTGTTAATGGGCATGATGCTCCAGCGCAGCCTTACAGGTAGATGATACAGGAGTGGGCACGAATGAGCCTTTGGGCAGTATGCTTTTCACAGGGAGCAAGAGGATTTTGAACTCTGGGGAGAAAACAGGGGTGGAGATCTCTGCATCCCTGGTGGTGTTCAAGGCCAGGTTGGACGGGGCTTTGAGCAACCTGGTCTAGCGGAAGGTGTCCCTCCCCATGGCAGGGGGGTTGGAACTCAATGGTCTTCAAGGTCCCTTCCAACCTAAACCATTCTATGATCCAGCAATGGACTTTTCTATAAAGGCTGATAGTCGTAGAGGTTGACCCATGCCCATGTGCTGAGCATGCCTGTCTGGGGACCTCATCCATAAATGAAGTTGCAGGAGGCTTCTTCAGTCCCACTGGAGCATCTGTGCCCATCCTCACCCAAGCTCGCCACCTGCAGAGCCCGCTCTGCCCGGGACCTGGCCACGGTGAGCCGGGGCTCAGCCTCGGGATGTGGGGGAGCAGTGGTGGGTCAATATCTGCTGAGGGAGCACTGAGAGGGTCAGCACCTCCTGGGGGGTGGTAAAGTGGTGCCTCCAGTGCAGTTTGGGGTTTGACAGCTTCTCCCCACATGAAGGAAATCCCAGTTTAAGTTTATTTGCCCGGAGCTTTCCGAGCTGCGGTTCAAGCATTATGGGCTGAACCTGACCTGTGAGGCTTTGGTGAAATGAGAGTTTACAAGAAGAGGACATCTTTGTGCTTGGGGGGGTCTCAGGGTCCCTGGCCCCGGTGCCTGGGAAAGCAGCAGCTCATGGCACGGAGCAGCTCCCGCGAAACTCACAGGCACCCAAAGGGACTTGGGCTGAAAAAGTACTAGGGGAGGGGGAGAGGTGGGAGGTGAGCAGCTCTGCAAAACACCGAGCATAAAGAACTTGGAGGAGCGTTTGGGAGTTGAGTGAAGGTTGAAACCGCAACAATTCGATAGTTTGTGCAGGAAAATTGGCAGCCGCCGAGTGTGGAATGAATCACAAATGTGCACATGTTTTGCCCGAGGTGAAAATCAGAGTGCTTTTTGGCTGTGAAATGTCAGCTTGTTAGTCTGGGAAACACTCATTTTTAGTTTTTTCTTTATTCTTGTGAGCTGTGTTGAAGGGAGCACGAGGGGAAGGTCGGGACTGCTGCTCCTGCCCTGCTCTGCCCCAGGCTGGGCTGTTGCTGCTGCATGAGGCTCTTGTGCTTCTGTCTCTCTCACTCTCATTCCTGCTCCATTTCTGCATATCCCCTGGGGCAGGCGGCGCGCGGTAGCTAGGTACAACCTCCAGAACATTGTTCCTGATCAAATGAATTTTAACACCAGGACAGAGCCTGAACACTGACCCTTGCGACAGCATACCTGAAAAAGAAGCAGAAATAGATCCCTGCAAAGCGTTGTGCCTTCCTGCAGTGGACAGCCTTCCCTTTAATTAAGTGCGCTGGTGCTAATTTTGGTTCGGGCATTAGTCATATGCGGAGTAAGAGGAGCGGGTAGGGCGCCTGCGAGGCGCAGTGGCGAAGCGGAGCTCAGGCAGGTCCAGGTCCCACAGCCTGGGGCTGGACCGCTCACGGCACCAGCATCTCTCCATCACCTCTCCCTCAGCCTGGGAGCGACCCTTGCTGCTGTGCAGGGAGTGCCAGGATCTCCAATTGCGGCATGAAGTGGCTGTATTTTCGTGAAGGTAAACCATGCGCTGACCTGTGGCCATTCTTTTCAAGGGGAAAATTGGCCTTGCTGGATGAAGGCATGGCTAGGAAAGAGTTCCCCTGCGTTAGGATGGGTTTGGACAGAGGTAAGAGGTTTGCCAGACGCTTGTGCAATCAGGAGTCTCCTGCATTAGACCCTGAGCTTTTGAGAAAAGTGGACAGGAGTCACCTCTGCCAGCAGTCGGGACCTGCAGTCTCCAGCGAGCTCCTCTGAAGCATCCCTGGTCCCGTCGCTGCCGGGCGGGCAGCTGGAGGAGCCTGGCAGGCAGCAGACCGTGCCTGGGAGCCCGAACGTGGCTGGGCCCTGGCTCTCTGCCCGCCCTGCTTGGCACAGCACGGCAGCGTGTCCCTGGCGGCCTGGTGTCCGGCCCCGTGTCCCCTGCCTGTCCCCTGCCTTTTGCCCTCAAGCTCTCTTCCCCGAGTGCCAACTTCTCTCCAGAGCCAGGCGCGCGGGACGGGCAGCGCTGGTCTGTGTCCAGCTTCAGGGGTGGAAGGGTCACGTTTGCCCTGTGCTTTCGGGACCATTGATTACTCCGAGGTGATGGTTTCGAGGTTTTCTCTGCAGACTGGCGTGCTGGAAACACAGCTTTACACATGAAATCACATGTCCTCCTCCTGCCCCAGGAGGGGTTTCTGGCTGGGGCACCATCTACCGTCACAACCACTGCAGCCTTGTGTTCACCACAGAGAAGTTGGTTGTGAAGTCTCTGCGGTTGGCAGCCTGCGTCGCCCCTGAATGTGTGAATTCATACAAGTCAGAAGAGGTTTGAGTGTGAGCGTGCGTGCTCCGTGCGTGTGTACGCGCGGGATGGGGCTGGAGGGCGTCTGCAGCCGGCTGCCGGGCACTGCGCGGTGCGAGGCCGAGGGCACGGCAAATGCTGGGTAGGAGCTCTGCCCGCCCTCCGGCTTCTCTTGTGGGGATGCGAGAACACGAGAACATGGTATTTCCTAAGCGAGCGAGGTGGCAGTGATCTGAGCCAGACCTTTACAGTTGCATTATATGATTTCTCCCTGAGTGAAGTCATCGGCTCTTATCGCGCTTGGAAAATTAAGCTATCTGACTCCCTCGCCTTCCCCAGCCAATTAGTCCCACGGGTCACTGCAGGGAGGTTGATAAAACGTTTTTGTCATGAATACATTGAGACCCAGCAGAGGAAGAGGGCTGTGATTGCTGGGGCTTGGTGTTAGGAGCAGAGCAGGCAGCTCTGCAGAGGACCTGCGAGCGCAGGAAAGGTGAAAGCTTTGGAAAGATGCTTTCTGGCCATCTCTGGCTCATATGGAGGTTACCCTTCTGCCTGCACCTCTCTGCCGAAGACTCCTGCCTCTTGGGTCTGCCAGCAGCAGATGAAAATCAGCCGGGATAGGGAAAATTCCCTCTGATTTTTCTTTGGACTGCAATGAAGAAAATAGCAATCAGTTTGGTCAATGCAAGGACTGAATTGTAGGGCTGCTGGGGTTAAAAGCTGCAGCATTTATTGCGTTAGCTGGGGTGTAAGAGATCCCTGCTTGGCACAGGAGGTCTCGATGGAGCAGGGAGGATGGGCAGAGGAGAAAACAGGCAAGAGCTTCTGTGGCAAGCTAATTCTCCGAACCTTCCCTTCAGCTAGGATATGCACATGTACCTCCTGCTTGTCTCAACACACGTATCCTCGCGGTGCCTCCCAACGTTAGCTCCACTTCATTTCTCCACCTGTACAAAAGGAAAATTGATTTACCCATGATCACGTAGAAATAGAACCACAGAATCCCAGACTGGTCAGGGTTGGAAGGACCTTCTGGAGCTCCCCCAGTGCCACCCCTGCCAGAGCAGGGGCACCTCCAGCAGTGGCACAGGACGGCGTCCAGGCGGGTTTGGAATGGCTCCAGAGTGGGAGACTCCCCCACCTCTCTGGGCAGCCTGTGCCACTGCTCTGCCACCCTCACAGCAAAGAAGTCCCTCCTCAGGTTCAGATGGAACTTTCTACATTCCTATGTTTGTGCCCATTCCCTCTTGTCCCATCACTGGGCACCACTGAAAAAAGACCGTTCCCATCCCCCTGGCACCCTCCCTTTGAGTGTTTATAAGCATTGATAAGATCCCCCCTCAGCCTTCTCTTCTCCAGACTGAACAGCCCCAAGTCCCTCAGCCTTTCCTCATCAGAAAGATGCTCCAGTCCCCTCATCATCTTCGTAGCCCTTTGCTGGACCCTCTCCAGCAGTTCCCTGTCCTCCTTGAACCGGGGAGCCCACAACTGGACGCAGTACTCCAGATGTGGCCTCCCCAGGGCAGAGCAGAGGGGGAGGATGACCTCCCTCACCCTGCTGGCCACAGTCTTCTTGATGCCCCCCAGGATGCCATTGGCCTTCTTGGCCACCAGGGCACACTGCTGGCTCGTGGTCATCCTGTTGTCCCCCAGGACTCCCAGGTCCCTTTCTGCAGAGCTGCTCTCCAGCGGGTCAGCCCCCAACCTGTACTGGTGGGGGGGGTTATTCCTCCCCAGGTGCAGTACCCTATAAATGAGAGCCTGGCAACATGCTGAATCATGAGGGTGAGCCACCACACAGGTAGATTTACTTAGGCAGAGCGGGTTACAAAGCAGCATCCATTTGGATGCTTAAGAAAATATATATTGTGCTCAGCCATCATTTTTCCTGGGGATCTCAGTCGGCAAGGAGGTGTGTATACAGCCCTGCTCCCGCGTGGCTGGTGTGAGGACACTTATCCGCGCAGTTTATGTTATCCTGAGAGTCCTTTCTGTGCCAGCTGGGCAGATCTGCTGTTGCTCCCTCCAGTTGTGACCACTACCAGAAACGAATCTGAGCTTGCAGGTGCTGTTGCCTGACGTGACGGGGCAGCTCCAGTGTTCGAACGTAACGGTCCCCTGGGTCTGAAAACACAAAGGACCTTTCACTGCTTTCCTGCTGCTACTTTCCCGCAGTTGTTTGATAGTTTGATTGTAACTTGGAAAACAGGAGCCGCAGAGATCCTGAGCCAACGTGCACTTTTTCGCGGTGTGACAGATGGCTGCTGGCACACGATCAGACTCTTTCTGGTTGCCTTTCACCAGTGGCTAACATCTGGGTGTATCGCTTTTGATCTGACTTGCCTCGCGCATCACCAGTAGTATCAGGTTTAAGCTTCAGCTTTTCAGCCTTGGATGACGTTACACAGACAGTTTAAAATCGCTGTCAGACTAAAGCAACCGAAGCAATTCATCACTAGTGGAAGGAGCAGGAGCAGGGGAGTTTGGAGGAAGTTTTTGGTTTTGGGGTGCACCAAGCCCTTATTTGCTGAAATGAGAGGAATTCCCAGGATGGGCTCCCTGGACATATTTATTTTTATTTTCTCAGGCTGTAATTTCTCCCAGATGTGTATGTCTGCAGCAGAAGATAATACTAACCCGACCATTTCCCTTGTTACTCAAGACACTTTCAACATTGTTGAAATTATAGCCTGAGCTGAACCTCTGCCAGACATTAAAATAACTCGTCTAAGACAATGGGAGGTTAAGCTGGAGAAATATTTGTGAAGATCAACTTGTAATGGAGAAGAGGAGGACTGAGGTATTTCAAAAGTAGGTATTTCCCATCAAACTGCTGCCTCATTCCAAAACTCTGAAATTGCATTTCCTCTTGCAAGAAATCTTTCTGCCTTACTCACCTCCACCGTTTCAGTTTTGTAGCTTCTGGTGTCTCTCTTTCGTGGATCCCCCTGCCGTTTGGTGAAGAAAGGGGAGTTGGGAGCTGAACAAAACCCTTCCAACCTCCTTCCCTTCCTACCGCCGCTCAGAGAACGTAGCCTGCAAAGGGGCTGCTTGTGTGCTGCCGTGCCACCGCTAGCTTTCCTACCCCCACAACGTGTTGCTGGGATTTTAAAAATGCATCCCGTTCTGCTTTAGGAAGAGTTCAAGACTTCACAAAACATCATGAGAGCTCAAAAAGGAGACAAAGCAAGGGGTGTGCACCCAGGCATCTCTTGGGCAGCCCGGCCAGCTGAGCAGAAGTGTCCTCCGATGCTCCCCAGGACAGGAGAGACTTGAGTTCACGTCTCTGCCAACGGCTGCTGACACGGATACTGCCTTTGGCTCGGCAAATCCTTACGCTGCAGGGAGCTGGGGGGAAGCGGCAGGAAAGGCTCGCTCTGTTCCTGCCCTCTTCCTCTCCTCTCCTGCAAACATCTGCTGCTGGAGCCAAGGATGGGGGCTGGAGGGACCTCCTTGTCACAGTCCTGACCCTGAAGTCTGTTAAATCCAGACAAGCCTTGGCCATGGGAGCTTGGAGAGCGCGTGTGTGTGTGTGCACGCGCACACACCACTATGCGTGTGCTCTCCATCAGCATGAGAGGATGCTGCAAATCGGGGGTAGAAAGTCTGGCCATGCCGCGGGCTGCCCTGCTTGGCGCCATCTGTCCCACCCAGAGGAGGTTTTTCACAATGGGCCCTTCGTTGCGTTTCTCCGGTGGCTTTGTGTGTATTTACCTGTGTGTCTTCCAACCCTATGAAACAAAACGGCAGAGAGGGAGGCTCCTGGAAAGCTTGTGCTGGGAACAAGCCCCTGGAGTGTGGTAGTTTGCAGAATTTGCTATTAATTTACTTTGACAATGGAGCAACAAAAAGAAGCTTATTTACTAGCGACAGTGAGGGCCAATGGTGTTGGGACCTGTCCCCACTCAGTCTCACACAAGTTTTACTGGTGTGTGTTTTAGTTGTTTTTAAATTGACCCCACAGAATCCTCTGTATAGGCATTGTAGACCAATTCAAATCTGGTTTATGCTGATTCACTGTAATTCAGTAATTAAGTTTAATCGGTGTGAGGTAGACTTGAACAGATTGAAGAGCGGCTGTGCGGGGATTTGCACAGGTTTAAATGAAATCCATTTTAAAATACCCCTCTAGCTAAACCTATTAAGCCCTGAATATAGATAAAACGTCAGTTCCACAGCGTTTGGCTCTAGTAAAGGCAGGGTTTGAGCTCAACCCAATAGTATTTGCTGTTAGTGCTCCGGGAGGGGGCAGGACATGCACGCACAGAGCAGAGAAGGGGGGAACTGGGGAGGACACGTGGAGAACAGGGGACAGGAAACATGCCAGGGTGTGCGTGTGGCCTGGGGGGGGTGAGGGGTGTGCAAGGCTGGGGGCAGCATAGCACCTCAGAGCATTTCCCTAGAGACCAGGAGCTTTGGGTTGAGGTTAACTCTCTTGGTTGCTCAGGAAGGAGATGGTTGAAGAGCTCTGCAGGATCTCCCGGTATGTGTTTTGGGAAGGTTAGAAGTGGCTTCTATTTTGTTTTCTCATTAAAAAAACACAAAACAAAACCAACCCAAGTGAGGCCACCAAATCCTGCAGAGCTAGCCGTTGTGGGCTTTCCTCCCAGCCCTTCCCCCTTCAAGAGGGTCTTCAGATTCTCGTTTCTCAGCTGTCAGGATATTGATTTCCTCCATGTTTGCAAAGCCTTTCCCTGTCCCCACGAGGGCAGGAAATGTACTCTTCCAATTAATGGGATGAGTTTTTCACGCCGCCTCATGGCTCGGGCAGCTGGGATTTGCAGAGAGAAGACCCACTGAGGATGGTGAAGCTGAAGGCTGAAATGCCCGCCAAGCCCATTTCTCCACTCCTGTGGCCACTCTGGTTTCATCGTCCCCGTTGTGGGTTTAGCAGCTCTTGAACTCGTCGCTTTCCTGCTCCCGTTGCTCTTCTCCCGAAAGCTCTTTCACAGGCTCTCTTCTTTTTCTGCCACTTGGCCTACTTTTTCTTGTAGCCAGTGTATCCTTATTTGGGGTCACCCTCAACTTCCAGCAGCCCTTCCTCCTCCCCAGGCTTTGTCCCCAAAAGCCCCATCCCCATCCCGGCAGAGCCCCCCGTGCTGGGCCCATACAAAGGAGCGGCAGCACGCCTGCAGATCTGCGTAATGAGCTTGAAAAGAAGCCTGTGCTATGATTTTTCCTGTCTAAACAATGTGTACGGCTAGCTCTTTCTTCTGAAAAGGTTTCGCTTCCCTGAAATTCTCTGTCCTCTCTGTGGGTGGGTGGTTGCATTCATTCTTCCACTAATAGGTACAACGTTCTCCGTGAGAAATGTGCTTGTTCTTTTTTTTTTTTTCTTCCTGCTTTGGCTTCAGCCACTGGGTCAAAACCAAATTATCTCTGCTCTCCGGAGCAGGGAGGCGAAGGCTGGAATGCCGTTGCATACCCCTTCGAGCGTGGGTCCGTCACTGCGAGCTGTGCGCGCTTCAGCATAAACCTCATCTCGTGTGCCTTGCGGTGCCACCCTTAAAAAGAAATCATTAGGTGACAAGGGAAATGGGAACAGTAGGAAACAAATGTGGCGCAGGAGGTGACACGGATGGCTGCCGTGAGCATTATTTACGTTACAAGCAATGCTAGGGTAGAAAAAGAAGCAGGAAGAGCCGCTGGAGGGCTGATGTCCTGCAAACACAACACTACCGAGGTGTCCTTGACCTTGTCCACCCAATGAGCACAGTCATCAGGCAAGTCCAAACAAATATGAAGCTGCCGCCTTGGGTCCCCTTGGTCCAGAGAAGCTCAGGCACAACCTCCAAGCCAAGAACGTCTTTCAATAGGCAAAGGGTGGAGGAGTGTGAGCTGTCAAGAGAGGAGTGGAGGAGCATCTGTGTTTTGGGAGGGCTGTCTTGTTTGGAACACTTGGCTACAGACTGTGCCTGTGCTAATGTGGTGGTGTCAGTGGTGTGAGGTGCCAGGAAGCCCTTGCCCCAGCATAAAGTCCTCTTTTTCCATCACTTAATGCTGGGAGCCTTTATTTTTAAATTCTAGCTGTGATGTACAAGCCTCTAATTCGGAGTTTGAAGTGCATGGCCTGTGATCCTAAGCAGACTCCTGGCAGGACATTTTCATAAGGCACTCAGGAGGAGACAAGACTTGTTAGGTCATATGCTCCATTCCCCAGCCAGCAAGCACCAGGGCTGTCCTCTGGGGTTGTCCCAAGGGCTTGTCCAGCCCAGTTATTTCAGGTCCCAACCAGTGGTGCCACATCCAGAGGAAGTGACTCAGTCTGACAGACCCTGTTACGAGCTCTCCCAGGGCTCCAGTTATGTTTTACGTTGTTTAACATCATGACTTTTTCCCTCATTTCCCTCCTTGGGGGAGAATATAAAGCCAAGCGTTAAGTTTCATGTGTGCAGAGGAAAGCGCGGATAGTTGCTTTTCTGTATCTGCAACCCAGGGTGTCCCCCCAGGAAGCACCTTCCTCTGGGATGCAGTCCCAGGGTTGGGACGGGGTGATGGAGGATTACTGCTGAACCCTGTCTGGTGCCTGAGAGCACTAATGGGCCTTAACGGCACTGCCCAGCCTCACCTGGGACCTCCACCCACACCCTCATCCCAGGAGCACCATTTAAGCTCAGCCCTGTGCCCCCAGACCTCCCCTGAGTTCTGGGGTGTTTGCCTCCAGTCCCACCTCTGGCTTTGCCTCCTGAATGGACCATGGACCATGGACCTATGCTGGATACACCTTGTCTCCTGGTAGGACCACTCGTATGTTCATGTCCTGCCCCATCTTTGTCTCTGTCTCATGGGTGGACTTTGCACCTGCGCTGTAGCCTTTTAGCCAGACCAGGTTCTGCCCATGTCTCCCTATCACATCATCATGGACTGGTGAGGATTGGAAGGGCCCTCTGGAGCTCCCCCAGTGCCACCCCCCGCCAGAGCAGGGTCACCTCCAGCAGTGGCAAAGGACGGCGTTCAGGGGGTTTTGGAATGGCTCCAGAGTGGGAGACTCCCCCACCTCTCTGGGCAGCCTGTGCCACTGCTCTGCCACCCTCACAGCAAAGAAGTCCCTCCTTTGCACTTGTCTGTGCTCCGTGGGGGACGCTGGCCCTGGTTCGTGGCTAGCATTGCCTGGGGCTGCCCGTGGACCCCGTTACCAGTGACCTGCTCTGTCTGTTGTGTTTGCCACCCTTGGGACTGTACCTGTTAGCTGTGCGCTGCCTCCACTGGGGTCCCGCAGCTCAGCAGCCCCTGGGGAGCAGCTGGCCCTTGGTGCTCCCTGTCACCTTCCCTCCCCGCTGGTGGGTGCCCGTACACCCGGCGTGTTCCCAATTGGCCTTGCAGGGTAACCAAAATCCCTCGCTCCAAGCTTCCCTGGCTGCCTGCCCTCCTTCTTGAAGGATGGATTTGCCTTCGGGGTTGTCCTCTGAGTCCCCAGTCTGACCAGGGAGTTGTTTGTGTTTCCCATTTCTCCTCTTGTTCCTTGGGAATTTAACGTGGGGCCAAAAGACGGATGAGGGCGGGAAAATCCCATATTGAAAATATGGGGCTTATGGTCTGATGCAGGTACATTGAGAAAGTCCCCAATGCCAAACCGTGCAGGGGCACACGCAGACCCCTCTGCCTTCATTTCTCCTTTATCCTGGAAACGTTGGTGCTTTTTGTGTGCTTAATATTTGAACTGGAATTTGTTTATAACTTCTCAGAGTGGTGGGGTAAAGTCTTTAATCCCTCTTTCTGTGTGTTTTTCTAAGTGACTTCATTTTGAAAAAGGGATGCGTGCATTTTTTGGATGTACTGTTTAACTTTTTTACAAAGGAAACAAACAAGAAGTCATAGTTTTATAATAAGCATCTCTTAAAGTGCACCAGCGTGCTCAGCCCAAGGCAGTGGAGGTGATGGTGGTCCAGCGTACACGGCTGATAATCAGAGAGCGCATCTTCTTTTGCTGAACCTTGTAAGGTTCTGCTGGCTTTGTTTTCTAGCCCCAGCTTAGGATTGCTGGGCCATTTGCCCTAAAACACAAGGTCAGTCTGGGTGTTTCTCTTGGGTTTTGGGCTCTTGGAGGCAGAGACCTCCTGATGCAACACCGAGTACCGCAATGGGTTCATGGGGTGTGATGCAGCAGCTCCACGCTGTATCTCTAATAGCTCTTTATAGGTGTCCCCCATTCCGCTGGCTGCTGTGCTCCCCGTCCTTGGAAGCATTTCTCCCAAAACATGACCGTGGGCTAGCTTCAGCCTGGGGTGCCATGTTCCTGGCTCTGGCTCCACTGGCCGGTGCTTGTCCTTGCTGAGGTTGGCCCGTTCGCAAGTCTCGCTGGCACTGGGCTGCCTGGGAAGATTCCTGTGCTGCTTTAGGAGCCCGGAGGCAAACTGAATTTGGCAGTAGCTGTTGAACTCCAGGAATCTCCTTTCCAGCATAGAAATAGCCATTCTGCAGGCTTTTGGTTTGAGGCTGAATAGCAAAGATGTTGGTTTGGCGTGCTGAATGTCTGAATGTGCACCACGGGCGGTCCTGCCTGGCTTCTCTGCAGGTGCGCAAGGAAGAACCCAAGTCCAGAGCCCAACGCCACCACAGCTGGACTGGGAGCTCGGCTCGGTGTGAGCCCTGCCGCTGGCAGGGTGCCTGCAGGGTGGCGGTGGGAGCGTGCCGGTGGTGAAGGTCGCTCAGCGGTGGTAGGAAGAGCGTTTGTGAGCAGAGCTGCTCGCTGACGGCCGCTGGAAGGAGATGGGGAAGCCTGGCTGTGAAGCAAGGCAGTGGGGTGAATGCCTGTGGGGATAAGGCACCTGAGCCCTAGGAAAGCTGAAAGCTCATGAGAAAATGTGGGGTTTTTTTGTGAAGGAAGTATAGAATTACTGTATCAAACGTAAGGGCTGTCCGGCCCCTGACTCTGGTTGCTGCAGTGGCTGCACTCGCTGCATCCTCAGCATCCACCTGCCTGGGATTAGTCAGCTCCCAGCAAGGCTGTGACCCTCGTCTCTGCTAGCTGGTGACTCAGACCCCGCAGCTGAGAATTGCTTCCGCAGGTAATCCGTGTCCTTGAGAAGCAACGCATCTGCTCCCAGAGGTGAAGGCAGAGAGAGAAAATAAACCTGCTTAGAAATTTAAAGTAAGTCCATGACGTTCTTGTAACGCCCAGAACCCCAGCAGTGTCAGGATGGAGAGTTGGCCCTTAGTTAATCCTTTTCCGAGCAAAAGCTTTGGTGTTGAGGCTGGTTGAGCACTAAATCCGGTGTTGCAGACAGCCTTGCTGTGCATCAGCTGCTGCCCCAGGATGAGCGAGAGGTGCCATGAGCCACAGCTACTGCAGCAAGACGCTCTTCAAAGTCTCCATAGTAGCTGGATCCCCTCTGATGCTTTGCTGGTGCAGCTGTGGGTTTCTGCTTTTCTGAGCCCCCACTGGCTTACCCCAGCGGTGCAGAACCTAGCCAGATGTGGCTAAATTAAACACATGGAAAGCTGCTTCTGGAGAACAGGGAAGGGGGAGAAAAAGCAGTGCATGTGGAAGAGCTGCAGTCTGGAACTGGTAAAGTAGGAGAAGAGAATCTGCTTTGCAGCTTCCCCAGCTCTGCGTGAGGGCTGCTGGCAGAGAGGCACATCATTTATTTCAACTTTCCTCTTTTGGCTTATGGGGGAAAGTGGTGTTTGCAGTGGCTGATCTGCCCCGGGTATAGCTGTGCAGCTGATGGTCAGGGTTTAAGTGCCCCTTTAACCCCTCTCTGGGGTTTGAAAGGACCCATTGTCACTCGGTTGTCCTTGCTCGTCTCCAGGAGAGGTTTGGCATCATCCCCTGAACTGCCCGCATCCTGCGGGGGCTGTGGGGCGGCTGTGCTCAGCTCTCGCTCCGCCGCTCCCACTGCGCGTGCAAACATGTAGGGAGGTGTCCGTAGGGATGGGAACATGACTAAATCCTTCCCGTGACGCTCGGGCTCTGAGGGCTGAGAGGCCGCAGCAGGGCACAGCTCTTGATCAGCTCCTCTCTGCCTCGGCTGGGAGGCGCAGTGTGCGCTGGTGGTCCGTGCTGTGGACTGCTGCTCCCTCGGCTATGATGGGTCGTGCTTCCTACCTGTCCCCTTGCCTGGGACTTAAGTGATATCATTAATTTCACTTCTAATTCTGTTTTTCTTTTATGCCAAATTCTTTTCTCGGGGTTGGTGAGGGGGCCAGAGGCAAACACCAGCCCTGGCTGTTTGACCCTGCCGGTGTGGTCCCTGTCCCTGTCATTGCTCTCCAGCTGCCTCCAGTTCTCGGGCCATGGGGAGAAGAGTCTCTGCTACTTTCTTTAGGAAAGCACCAAGCACACGCTTAACTTTAACCCTCGATGCACACGTTGTCGTGAACCACGCTTTTAACTTTCAGCAAATGCTCAAGTCATGTGTCAAGGCCATATCCTGCCTGGGAAAACTTCCACGTAAGCACGTTGTTTCTGGTACTAAGTCCCCAGCTGCAGCTGGTGGGAAGGCTCTTCACCTGATAGTCCACTGAATTCACCCTTGTCTGCCTGGAATGGGCAGCAAAGCTGATGGGCGGTGAGGGCTGCAGCCCCTGGAGATGGAGCGTGCAGGTCTTGGCACATCCATTGATGGCAGCAGCTGGGAAATCACCTCCCAGAACTGCTTGGGAATGGGTAGGGACAAACATTCCTGATATTTTTTCCCCTCCGTCAGCTGTGTTTGGTCTCAGATTAATTCCCCGTGCTGTTTATGCATGTCATTTGCAACACTGATAACCTCAGGACTGTCTCAGGGTTGATGGCTGCTCAAGTCTGAGGGGCTCAGCTCTGCACCCTGTCTGGATTGGTACCAGTTTGGCAACGTTCCTGCTGCCCAAGGCTGTTGCACATTCATGTTGCAGAGCTGAGAGTTGCCTGGGAACATGTTGATGCTGTGACCGTGTGGGGAGCTGGGAAAATACCAGGGGAAATCCCAAGTCACACAAATGGCCGCGTCTCCTGCAGGACCCCATTCCCTCCCCTCCTCCCCAGCACGGGGCTCTTTCCCTTGCAAAATCTTCTGAGGACAAGGTGGCAGGACTGCTGCGTTAGCATCTGAACTGGATCAAAGCAGCTTTCTGCTCAATTGACTTGTGATTTTTCCAGAGCAGCGGATCTATACAGCGTGTATATCTCCCGTCAGGCTGCAGCACGCCTGAGGCTGTTCATCTGCCCTCAAATAAATCTCGCACCTCGTCGACAGTGGGAATTAGAGTGAATGCAGAGGCTGGATGCCTCCCAAGTGATGGCAGATGCTAGTGCAGATGGTACTGGCAAGATTCCCATTGACAAGTCACCAAGTGGGATTGTCCAGGCCCTCCCAGTAAAGCGGCTGTGGGTCCGGAGTGATCCAGACCGCTCCGGCAAGGCTGGGCCCGTGGGATGCTGCCCTGGGTCCGTCCCTTGTCCCACCCCTTGCAGGTGGCAGGGCTACTGCCACACTGCCCAGCAGAAGAAAGTGATGACAAGAAAGGAGGGACCTGGTTGTAGATGTCTCGGAGGTAGAAAACATGTGTCTGGGTAGAGCCAGATGTCTGCAATTTTTCTTGCTAATGGAAAGGAAGAAGAAACCTGGTGGGTTTAAACAAATTTTTGTTCCGGTATTTCTGTAGTTCATTTAGTTAAAGTTCTTTAAAGAATGAACTTGGAGAGGGAATGTCTCTGTTCACCAAGGGAATTAAAAGCTCCTGATGAAACTGAAGTGATGGTGCTGCCAAATAGCCCAGACCAGGGGCTCTCACCCAATTCAAACCACCTTGCAGGTTCACAAGTTCACATAATTCCAAAAGTGGGTCTTCCAGGGGAAGGGGGTATTGCGTGATGCACGGCTCCCAGTGGAGCTCCTGACCTTGTCACCACGATGAACCTGGCTTTGTGCAGAGGGGGGTGCCCTGGGGGTCCGGTCAGGACACCTGCCTCAGTGAGGGACACAGTAACTTCATCCCTCTCTGTGGTCCAATTCTTTATTGCAATTGGGCAAACTTCAACAAGGGAGCTTGGGAAAGGACTGAGCAGGGTTTTCTGTATCCAGATGATCTGGGACTTGTGTTTTAGGACATTTGTGCCCCAGGTTCTGCTTTACAGTCCTGAGCATCCCAACTACATGGTCATAAAGGTACCACTGCTGCTGGGGTAGCAGTGGCCCTTCGTGCCTCTGGGACACTGGCCTCAAAACGTGTATTCTTCTTTCAGAAAGATCACCCGGCTACTTTTGAGGTTGTCTGAATGCTTGTTTTTGTCCAAGTTTACTGAATTTGTGAATTATTTTGATTTCCCCAAATTGCATTCCTTTCTTCCTGGGGGTTTTGTCTGTTGTCTAGTAGGTAGAACATAGAGCAGAGCCCTGTAGTGAAGCTAGCTCAGCTACTGAGCATCTTTCTTCTCCCCCAATGCAGATGAAGTGAATTTGCTGGACAAAATTACTTCCCACGCGCAGGAACTCAGCAATATTTCCTTCAGCTATGACGAAGCCAACTGCAGCATCCTGGAGATTGGGCAGTACGCTACCCTCAACATCCCTACGCGGAAGGCGTTTGGGGACAGGTAGGCCTTCAGGGGCATGGGGTTGGGGTGGCAGTGCTCGAAACCATCTCGTGCATGCTTGTTGGTTTGAGGGGTTACTTTAAGACCCCATTCCATAACGACATGAAGATAATGCATCCACTCTGTGCTCTTATGAGCTCAGTGCTTCTTCCCTTTCTTCTGTCATTCTTAATTGTGTGCAGGGAAGACACACTGGCACAGTGCTTAATTGAGCGTTTCCAGCAATGTGTTTTCTTGGTGTTCCCATCAGGAAGACCTCTCTGCTCCAGCACAAAACTGGAGAGAGCAAGAGAGACAGCACAGCCGTATCCCTCAACATTGCTTGATGCCCAGGAACTGGTCTGTGGAGGCATAGGCCAGGTTGGACCTTTGCCGTACTTGATACGGGGCTGTAGCTTGCTGTGGACAAGAACACTGGGTGTGGTGAGAGAAGGCAGCATCAAAGAGCTGCTTGTAACAGGGCTACCATCCAGTCTCAGCAGAGTCCCGTGGAAAATCATGCACAGCCACGTAAGCAAGTGCTGAGATTGCACCTGAGATTACATTAAGGTTATATGGGCAATGCTAACTTTGGCCTGGCTGCTGCTTTCGAGTACCTGACCTTACAACCTGAATGACTGGTTGTTTTTTTTTTGTTTGGTTCTTTTTTTTTTGTTGTTCTCACTGAGCTCATTTGTGCTGTGACTGGGTTGGGTTTTTTTTTGTGCTAAGAGGGCAGTTGATGGTGATACAGCAGCTGGTGCAGGATGCCATGCGTCGCGTCTTTCTGCTAGGTTTGCAGATGAGCTGAGTGTGCTGATGAAGCTCAGGTACTCACTGAAGGAGGACACCAGTCTAGTGACCATCCTTAGCCATCGGAGCCACGTGCTTTTCCAGATCAGGATTAACCCATACGCCTTGGTCTTTGTCACCACGAGAAGGAGACACTATGAGTAAGTTCCAGCTCAGGTGCTTTGTCTTCTTCCTTTTCATACTTCCTTTTCTACTCCCAAGGCCAGAGTTAAGGTTTCCCGCTATGGGCTTTGAGTAGTGCTGCTCTGACCAAGGTCATGTCCCCCCACCTGGGTGATGGTCTCTCAGACCTGGTGGTGTGACTGTACAGGTAGTCACTGCCGGACTCCACTCTATCAAAATGATGCGGATCTGGAAAACAAAGCAAAGAACAAAAATGTTCAAATACCTGGGGACAGATCAAGTGGGTAGAGACACAAATACCAATGATGTCCCAAACACCTCTACTGGTTGTAGATGTGCCCAAATCCATTGGATAGAAATAGTGTTCCGGTGCTGGAACAGAAGTGATGGTGTTTCCTTGTGACAATAAGGTAAACTTAATTTCTCTAGTACTGTCCTTTGCATCTGCACTAAGGATGGATGCCTGAGGGACCCTGGGAGCTGCTAAGGGTGAAGCCTAGACCTGTGTAAGGTGTGACACCTAAGTTTCATGTTGTGCCTCTTCCCTTCTCGCTCCGGGGCATGCAGGTTCCCAGTTTCCTCTCTTGGCGATGGGCGCTGGCACCAAGTTGCTCTCAGCATCTCCTTGGAGAGACTGGAGTTGCACGTGGACTGTCGGCTGGTGGACAGAGTGAGCTGGTCCAATTATTTCGGGATGGGAGTGAACACTGAGGGGCTGATCATCATCGGAGGCCTGATCGAGTCCTTCGAGATCCCCTTTAAGGTGAGAGCTGGGCAGACCTGGCAGGGCTGTGTTTGAGGACGTGGTCTGCGCTAGCTGCATGAAGTGAGGGAGGAATCCATTGCCTTATCTTCCTAAAACACACTATTTTTACGGTTGGGGAGGGTGAGCTTTGCAAAGGCTTTGGATTGTGCAGCATGCTTGCTTCTGGGGTCAGGGCAACACAAGCGCAAACAGTCAGGTCAGTGGTAGAGACCTCTAGGTTACAGACCTACACTCATCCTCTCGTGTTGACCATGGCTTGTACCACGTTATAAAGTCATCTGTGCAGTCAGAATGCAAAGCATTTGGTTGGGGAGCTTGTCCCATGCATGTGTTGAAGATAAAGTCCCTTCTCTGAGGACTTTAGAAGCAAAGGATTCCCAGTGGGTCAAAGTAGATGGCCTTGTTAAAATGCCTGATGAATTCAAAGGCTCTCAGGCTTTGTGTTGTAATGTATCTGATGGTCAGCTGCAAACTGAGGGCATCAAACAGATCTAGCTCCTACAGAAGTCCAAGTGGTGTTTCTGAGACCAGCCCCTGGTTTGTGTCATCAATCTGAAGCCCTTCCCCATTTCTGTGGGTTAGCTCTCTCCTTGTCCCCGCTTTATAGCGGGCTGTCCAGCTGCACCTCCCGCCCAGGGAGGAAGATTTCAGCTCATTTAGTGCAGAGGTCAGCTGGCAGCTCGAACATGCTCCTCTCGGCATTTGCTGCTGCTGGGAGGTAGCAGAGGACCACTGGATGGACAGAGCCAGCTCAGATGTTCCCTCTGGATAGTTGTGTCATGCAGAAAAGCTGCTTGAGCATCAGTGGTGCCGTGTTGCTAATTATTTCAGTCACCCTGAGCTTAATGAAGGAAATGTGAAGGCAGCCTAGAAAGGTGGGGAAGCCCTTTTTGAATCAGTTTTGCTTCTGACAAGTGCAGAACCTTGGAGGCTGACATTTTTGCCTTCTGCAGACAAACGGGCATCCCTGTGTATCTGCCTCCCTCCCTCCTCTGTCTGGTGGTCTGTCCTGGCAGTCCAATACTGTGCTTTTTCTTCTTTGTAAATCTTCTCTTGTACCAAATATTTCCCCTTTGGTCTCTCTCCTGGTGCACCCTTCTTTTCAAGAGGGCCTTTGCAGTAGGAGAGCAGCTCCCTGTGCTGCGCAGCACCCAGCCGAGCCGTCCCGCTGCCTCCCCGGGAGCTGCAGGGCCATGGGTGTGCGGGGAGGTGACGGTGCAGTGGCAAGGCTTTGCCACCTGCGGGCACACAGTTGTCAGCCCGTCGAGGGGTCCCTTTTGGTACTGGCCCTGCGCCGGGGTGCTGCTCGGGCTGGGCCAGGGGAGGATGCTCTCCTGGAGATGAATAGCAAGGGCCTGATCCTGAAGTGTGCTCAGCACCTCTCGAATCCTCACTGTTACTGAACTGAAGAGTAGCTTGCACATTGCTGGCTCTTGGCCTTTGCTCCCAGGATCTTTGCATCCAGCTCTTGAAGATGGGGAGTGGATGTTGATTGCCTAAGGCATCCTGTAAAGCAGTCCCTGGCTATGTGAAACTGGAGATGCCACCACCCTCTGCCCCCACCCCAGACCTTACCCTCCGCTCTGGAGGAAGCATGTGGGTAAAGTATGGTTTCTGTATCTCTTCCTCCCCAGGGTGCTCTACAGCAACTGACCTTCGTGATGGGAGACCCAGCAGCCGCCGGCGAGCACTGCCGCAGCTACAACTCCACATGCACTCACTCCTTCAACCTCCGCCGCTTTGGTTCCCCGCAGCCACTCTCACCAGCCTGGCCAGAGGTGTGGCTGAGGGCAACTGACAAATTTGGGGGTTGCTGGCCCGAGCTCCTCTCTACTGTAACACAATTCAAATGAAAGGACCGACCCAGGGCATTAATGCAGCCTGGAAGTTCTTGGGTCTCCAGTTTGAGTTGAGATGCAAGGAGGTGATGGTGGCCAGTACGTGGGGTGGTGGTTCTTTCACCACCCAAACCCTCCCTTCATGTCATAGATGGGTTTGGTGCAAAGGGAGAATGAGTTAAAGGGAGAGTTTCTGAGCCAAAGAAAGCCTGGGTGTGCGTATGACTATATGTGCTCATGTGTTTAACACAGGGAAGTTCTGAGTAGCTGTTGAGTAACGCTGCAGCTGGAGCTTTGCTTTTGGGAGGGGGTGAAAGCTGTACTTGGGAATTGTACATCACCTTGAAATTCTTGCTCGCTCCCAGCAAGACCACTGCATTGCACCCTTTGCATCGTCCTTTCAAAGGTTGTCTCCTCTGTTTTGTCAGCGTTGCTGGAACATGGAAGTTTTGTGGATTTTACTTTTATTACAGCATTCAGCAATTTTTCAAGAAATATATCTGTGCCAAAAACACAAATCACATAGTTACATCCCCAAAGACATGAAGCACCCAGGCTTTCCACAGGAGGTGGAGTTGGCCCAGGGAGACACCTCATCTCTGTAGGCCAGGTATCTAGGGGGACTTCGTAGCTGCCTGGAAAAGGCTTGCTGAAGAGGCAAGTGCCTAATTTCAGCGTTTGGCACGAACCTCCCCTGTGTAATACCCTTTTCTGATGGTCTAGTGAGGGGCTGGGAGAGCTGCTGGGAGAGAGCAGCCTCCGGGGAGGGAACTGGGTGTGGGATGCAGCATCTGCCCTGTCTGGGTCCAGCCCAAGGTCTCCTTCCCCTGGGATGCCCAGGGAGCAGGGACACCCCCCTGGTGCTGCCGCCTGCCTCTCCCTGCGCCTGGAGCAGCCCTGCAGTAACTGCTCCGTTCCCCAGGGTGGGCCGCATCAATTTCCGTATTTATTACTTTAAGAGGAGGATTTTAGGAAAAGCCCCAGTCATAAGGAATTAAGTAGGAGCTGGCTTTGCCAGGGAGTAAACGCGGAGAAGGCAGAGTATGCAACGCTGAGCAGGTCGTGCTGGTTGTCTGCCTGCTCTGGGGGAGATCGGTGCGTCTGAGTTCCCAGCAAGCGTAACCCGCGGTCGTCCCCAAAATGATACCTGGCATTTCTCATGCTGACAGCCCTTCGGTATTGGCTGTAGCTCTGAGATAAGCTGGACTCGATCCCTAGAGCTAAGAAGTAAGGACAAATCTCTCATTGAAAAACTACAAGATGCATCCTCTGAGCCTAGAAGGCGACAGGTTCCTCTTAACCTGCTCTTAATATCTGTATTCTCCTGTGCTCGTAGGCCTGGAGCACTCACCTGAATGGCTCCAGTGCCTTACCCAGCAGCGAGAAGGTTTTATTTTAAACATCAGTAAGTTGACTGCAAGTGGGAACCTGCAGAATGATTCTGCCCCACATCACACCAGTTCCCATCCCTGGCTGGCCTTCCTCAGGACTGATTAGCTTCAAAACCACAAGAAACTGCAAAAACCACCCAAAGACTTGAGAGGTTTAATCAAAAGCTATTCCTTTATGTCACTATGAATGACTGGTTCCCAATGGGCACTCCCTGGATGCTTCCCGTGCCATTGGAGGCAGCGTGCGCTTCAATCCTGGAGCCAACAATAAGCACACGCTTCAGGCAGTGCAGGTCCTTGGGCAGTGATATTTTTCCTCTTTCTGTCTCCAACTGTTTAGGTGCCGAAAGAAACCAATGAAATCCAGGACTCGTCTGCTCAGGTATGACTCTTCTGCGTTGCTGCGGGAGGTATGTGCAGGGAACACCCCTCCCCGTGTCCCCCTGGTATGTCTCACCACCATAATGTTTCCTGGGGAAACAAGATGTTCTAACGAGCAATCAGGTAAAAAGCCAAAATCATAGAATCACAGAATGGTTTGCGTTGGAAGGGAACTTGAAGACCACCCAGTTCCACTCCCTGCCCTGGGCAGGGACCCCTCCCCCCAGCCCAGGTTGCTCCAAGCCCCGTCCAACCTGGCCTTGAACACCTCCAGGGATGGGGCAGCCACAGCTTCTCGGGGCAACCTGCGCCAGGGGCTCACCACCCGCACAGGAAAGAATTTCTTCCTCATATCTCATCTCAATCTCCCCTCTTTCAGTGTAAAACTGTCCCCCCTTGTCCTATGATTCCCCTCCCTGATCCAGAGTCCCTTCCCAGCTCTCCTGGAGCCCCTTTAGGCACTGGAAGGGGCTTTAAGGTCTCCCCGGAGCCTTCTCTTCTCCAGGCTGAACCCCCCCACCTCTCCCAGCCTGTCCTCCCCACCGAGGGGCTCCAGCCCTTGCAGCATCTCTGTGACCCGCCTCCAATAGGTCCATGTTTTTCCTATGTTGGGAATACCCAGCAAGGCTAGTAATTATTTTCTTTATTGCAACATCACTCTTTAATGGTTTGAATGTAACTTGATGTGTTTCGGAGCTGGTGGAGGTCAGGGTGAGTTTAGGTGACCTTCCCGTGCATTTACGTTGAGGCCACGAGGGGCGGCTGGGTGGAGGTGGTGACGAGGTGGCTCAGGCCACTGCGTGCACAGAGGTGTTTGTGGATCTGCCGGCGAGCCTGGCTGCAGCTGGGTTTGCTTGGAGGGAAGGAAAGGGTGAGGTTCGCAGGGTGGCAGGGCTCTGCACGGTAGGGGAAAAACTGCCCACGCGTGGGATGTGGTGTCTGCCTGGGGAGGACTCGCTGCGGCTGCTCCCCGTCATTGAGGAGGTGGGAAGGGCTGAAGCTCTGCAGTGGGAGGAGGCGGTTGTGATTCTGGGGGTTCCAAAGCATCACGCTTCCTTGGCATGGCTCCCCGGGGAAGTCCGGTGGTGGGAGAAGGGTGGCTGTTCCCGAGTCCCACTGGTGCTCATGGGGCTGGGGGCTGCCATCCCCTCGTTGGAGCTGCTCTCACCCAGCAGGAGCTGGGAGCACATCCCCAGCTCCTCTGCGTGCACTGGGGGAGATGAGGGAACGCTCTGAGCGAGGCGAGCTGCAAGTCCTTTATGTTTCTACTTTATTTGGGATTTCTAGCCAAGGTTTGTTGTTTGAGTTCATGCAAACAGACGTCCTGAGGGGGAAACCTGCCAGCAAATGTAAATTGAGATTTTTGCGTGTGTGTGTGTGTGACAGCAGTACAGACTCCTTTCTGTATTCCCCTCACCCTCCTAAGTGTTAACCGTTTGGGGGTAGTGCCTGTTCTCACGCCTGGCTTAAACTGTCTGGTTTACCCCTTGTGAACTCCTTCGTGCAAACTACGCTTCGTGTATGGCCAAGCGGGCTCTTGCAGCGGGGGTCGTACCGTCGGCTCCAGGGTTTAATCGTGGCTCAAGCGGGGCGGCAGCAGGCGAGCTCGGAGGTGAGCGTGCTGCCGGTGTGCTGCTGGGGGTGCTTATGGATTGGGTTTGTAATGATGATAATGAGCTGAGATGGCAAAAATCGCTCCTCCTGAGCACGTCTGCAAGGTGGGCTCTACCTCCTTGCAATTAGTCCTCAAGTTCTGATGGATCCTGTTTAGGACACGCTCCCTCATCCGATGCTCATTCGCCATCCGGCTTCGCTGGCAGCGGTTCTGCCGGCAGCGGGTGTGAATTGGTGAGGTGTTGCTGTAATAAGAAAAGTGGGGAAATTCATACGTCTACAGGGGAAGACTAACATTATTCTGGGTTTGGGACAAGCTTATTTTTCAGGCACTTAATCAGGACCAGAGACGCCTCAGGATCTTTGACGGTTGGATTTATTAAAAGAAAAAATGCGCTACTAACTCGTTACAGTTTGAAAATAATGAAGAGCAGATCAGCTCTGCTGCAGGGAGGATCCAAAGCTGTGCTTGGTAGTTACGCTTTCTGTGCCTTTGTTCATTTAGACACAAATTAGTGTATTGGTGAATTCCTTAATTGCCAATTAGAGCTAAATAATTATGGAGGGCTAGGGCAATGGTGGAGGAAGATGTAAATGGATGAAGGCAATAGATTAGTTGTTTATTACTGGCAGCCGAAATTATACCTGAATTGCTGTCTACTGCTTTTGTGATTTTTTTTTTTTTTGAGAGAGGTAGATTGTAATTTATGAGCAATCTTTGAGACATTGATGGCATTGAGCCACTTCTCCTTCCTTTTGTCTTCTCTTTGTCCGCCTCAAGTCTAAACATGAGTGAGAGGGCCGGGTCGATTACTAAACCGAATGGCTTTTTCCAAAGCAATTTAATCTGGGATCCTAAAGCCGTTCAACCAAAAGTCAAGTAAAGTTTAAATCCCACTGATTTCCAAAGAGACAAAATCTCACAGGTTTGATTATCTGGACAGTTCAAACTACTTCCCAGATTTCTTCTTGATATAAAAACGCTGTGAAAGCTCTATGAGCATGCTCGGTCCGTTCATGAAAGAACAGACATGCCACGCTCAGATTAGTTATTGATCAAAGTTGGTGTTGGGATCACTTTTTCAGTCTCATTCAATCTTAAAACTGCTGGTGGCTCCTTAAATAGCAACAGCTCAGTCCAGCATGGTCACTGTGCACACAAATACAGCATTTCTGCAGCGGGGATGGCTTGTTCCTCCTCCTTGCCATCCTTTTTGGTCTTCATAAAGGAAAAAAAAAAAAAAAAACAAGGTAGGTCTCTTATTAGCATCTGAGCGCTTCTGCAAGGATTTAAAGTTTTCAGCCTGGGCTTTGCCGTTAGAGCTTGGCAAGAGTCACCTTCAGCAGCATGGCGTCTTTCCAGTTAGCGGGTAGCCTGATTCCACAGTGATGGGCTGGGGGGAATCCCTGAGCCGACTTCAGGTCATCCTTCAGCCTGAGCGGGGAATCGCGGGGTGAGGCTGGCGTCACTCTTCCGGCTTTCTGGCACGTGTCAGTCAGCAGCCAGGGAGCTCCTTGCAAGTAACTGTTCAGAAAGGCTTCCAGGGAGCAGGAGGCCAATGAACCAGAAGAGCGTGCTGGGCAAACGCTTGGCTCTGCTTGGGATTTTGCACGTCCTTAAGCAGGGGGAGATGCTCCTGCACAGTACGGTTCAGGAGCATGGATTTCTGCTGGGTCAGGCAATGCTTGGTGGCAGTGCAGAACACGGAGCAAAATGAGCTTGGACATTACTATGACCTGGATGGCAAAAAAATTTTTTTTTTTTTGTGAGGTTTTGCTGCTTGTTGCCAAGTCTGAGTTTTAACTAAAAATTCTTTTTTTGTTGTTGAGGTTTCTAAATATTCAATGTACAGAGTAAAAGGTCTGTCTTGACAGGACTTTCTTGCTAGCTTTTGATCATACCAAGAAACATCCCAGTCGAATAAAGCGAATCACAGTGTGGTGCTCCTGAGGATTAGAGAGAATTCATATGAAGAGAAGGGGTGTGGGGGGCAATCTTCTTTGTGTGTGTGTGTGTCTAAGGAAATGCTGTCTGTACTTAAACTAGGAGAAAGGTCTGTCTTAAAGATAATTTTTGAAAGCAGTTAATGGAGATTTAGTTGCTAATTTCTTGTTAGCATCTTTGCCTAATGTCAAAGTACTTTTGTCAAAGTACTACCAGAGCATCATTCCTTTAAAATCAGAGCAGTCTGAACCCTGCCTAACTCGGGAGACCTCCACACTCTGGATGCCAGTCTTCAAAATACCTGTCACAAACTGCTTGCGCTTGGTCCATCCTGCCTGATAGAGACAAGCCCCCATGGGGGGACAGCCTCTCCTCCACCCCACTCATTCCCTCGGCTTTCGGGCTGGTGGCTCCTCGGATAACCTGGGATAATACCAAACATCCCTGTGGGTTGGTAGCGACAGCTGATGGGGGAAGTGTGACCATCAGCTTGAGCGCAGTGATGTCTCTGCCGCTCTCAGGCATTCTCTTGAGATGGGTGTTCTCATTTCTGACAGCTCTGATATCTCAGCCATCTGAAGATCTCCGAAACTGTTTTTTCAGGTAGGATAAGGTGTTTATGGATAACTTACTGCACCTCAAATCCCCTGTGCGATAAATGTAGTGAGAGGAGTATGTTGATCTGAACCGCAGTGGTTTTTAACCACCACCCTACATCAAAGAAATAAAGTGCTATTCCATCTAATCAAGCCATGAGGCATCCTCTAGCGAGAACTGCAGCTACTCTTCAACCATTCATGATCTGACCTTCTGCTGGGGTTCAGTTTTGGTGACCTTACTGACTTTTACGGCTTGCTCTATGCCAGAAGTATTGCAGCAAGGGCTTGGCTTGATCGGCCTCTTCTCTTCTCCTGCTCGAGCATCTTGCAGCCCCCAGCAAGGCTGCTCTCTGCTCGAGGGTCGCGTAGAAATGGGGTTTGCTTCGGCTTTGGACAGGGCTGTTGGAGGAGAGGTGCTTGTGCTCTTTGAGAGCGCGGCAGGGAGCACGGGGAGTCCCGCCCAGTCTTTCCAGTCTGAATTTGGCCCCTGGGTGTTGAGCTTGCAGGGCTGTTCAGGCTTTTGGGTTGCTCCGGTTTCCGATTGCCTGGGAAGGATACCAAGGAGCCCTGAACATCTTTCCATGAAAACAGCGCATTTGTGAGGCATGTCGCATGGAACTCCAAAAATACATACTTTATCTTGTTTGGTTTTTAGGCTTACAACGTATTTGCTTTGCAAATCCAGCACCTGGGTGCCATGTATGAAACTTGTGAGCAAACTTTGCTGCCTTGGGTTACACAAAGCAGTGATGCGGGGGATCACTGGGCTGAGCTATTCCAGTTTTGGCCGAGGAAATGTCTCCTGCACACCAGGTCCTGCGCTTCTGGCCTGAAGCACCTGGAGAAGGAGAGGGTGATGCCTCAGCTGAGGGCTGCAGTCCTCCGCACCTCTCCGAGGAAGCAAGGGCCAGTGTGGAGCGGAGGGAGGCTGTGCTGAGCACCAGAAGGGGGTTTCTCTTCCCCAGACTGCTGCTGTGGATGCTGCAGATCCAGAGGTATAATTGTGCCTGACCTGATCTACTGCTGAACACAGCCCATAGGATTTCCTGGCAATTATCCCTCCTTTAAATCAGTGCAGCTTGCTTAGTGAGGAGTCCGGCCTTGATTTTTTTCAACTTTCCCATGACCAAGCTTATTCCAGGGACTCAATGATAGAATGTGCTGGAAAAAAATAGTCTAAAATTGTCTTTCTCTGATCTTGAGCTTGTAAATCACATTGTACCTTTGCCTGTTGGATAGAAGCAGCTTCTATTAACAAAAATGTGTTTCCTGAGAGAAGGCACTAAGCTTTGAAGCTTACATTTTCCCTAGTCTGACCTAGCTGAAAACTAGGGCAGCGCGTCCCGCTAGTTGTCTGGGCTCCTGTAGACAGATATGTTCTGAGCTGAGTTTTAACCTGGTTTCCATTTAGGAAGTCAGTTGAGTTTTTGGATGATGGTATTGAGCCGTATGAACTGAAAAGCCCTACAGAAGTCTAGGAACATTACATCAGCACTGTTATCTCTGTCAACAAAACACTCTTAATCTCCTCAGGCAAGATACCAAGTTGGTTACACGGCAACTCTTTTCAAAACCATGGCATTAATTACATTATCTGTGGTTTCTTTATTAATGAGCCCCATATCAGTTGCTCTGTTATTTTGCTTGGGCTCAGCTTGAGGGAAGAGGTCTGTAATTACTCAAGGCCTCCTGTTTGCCTGGCTTTGGTGGGTTTTATTTCCCTTTTTTTTTTTTTTTTCATATTGGCACAACATAAAGCCTTTTCCCAGTCCCCTGGAGCTTCCCCAGCTTTCTGAGCCAAATTGAAAAATCAGTGCTCATGTTCAGGAGAGCCTGCTACTTTAACGCTTTTTAGTTCGAATTATCAGGATGGGACTGAGAAACCCCTCCTTCTTGTCACTTCGGGAATGGAAAGTACTTCCTTGTCATCTGGTTATGTCATCTGGCTTTTCCCAAACGTTGGCAGAAATGTGGCTTCTCCAGCTCTGTCTTCCCATGCCGCTGCCGGCGGTTTGGCCATTTCCACGTGGCAGGGGGCCACGACAGGGACCCCGTGCTGCGACCACGGATGGCTGGGTCAGAGACTTCTCCTGTCTTTATTTTCCTTGTCCAAGTTGATTTTCTACAAATCAGAGACTCTGCATTGCTTATCACATGCCGATTCCTTTATTTTTCCCTTCTGTTTTATTACCCTTAATGGCTGCTTTCAATTTGTGCTCATTCCCCACTTCCCATATCTAATTTCTGGGAGTTTTAAACCTGCGGGCCATCTGCCTCAACTCTTGTGCTTTTGGACAACTCCTGAGCTGTTTAAAGCAGTTCCCAATTTGTCTTTCTCAGCTGGTTCTTCTCTAAATTTGGCCTCTTTTAAAGGCGCAAGCATGTATGCTATTGATTTTGGCTTTTTGTCCTGTTTACACAGAACCAGTATAATTCAGTCGTGATTACTTGTGCCTAAGAGACCCGTAACTTTTAGCTGAGAGACCCATTTCCCCCGAGTGCACCAGATGAGAGTTTCCAGTGTAAACCTTTCCCATGCCGGACGTTGAAGTTGAATTAAAAGAAAATGCTCCTCTGCCATGCGTAGGAATTCCCCGCTGCGTTAGTGCGGGCTGCCGGGGCTGGAGCCCGGCTTCCTGCTGGGAGTCAGCATCCCCTGCCCGGCGCGTGTCCTATGGATTTGTTCTGCACTGGCTTCACCTATTGAATTACCTGAATGCTTCAGCTCCTGCCCCTGCAGTGCCTCGCAGCTGCTTTGTAATAAGATCTGGGCATCTGTTAAAAATAACGCTTAAACCTGGTGTTTTAGGAAAGCAGGGACGGAGCTCAGGCTGTGAGCTCTGGCTTCCCACCGTCCTCTTCCTCACCTGATGCCATCTGCACCAAGATGTCTTATCCACAGGTGACTCTTCTCTGAAGAACTGGCTTTTAAATCTTAGGCTTTGCGGAGTTGCTTTTACGAGGCAGGGTCTCCAGCATCTTTTTAAGCTGGGCCTCCCTTTGCTCCGTGTCTCTGGAATGCTTTCTGGCTATTGATGCCCATGGGCTTCGTGGGCTTAATCATCCAGCCCTAGCGATGCCCCATGGAGCAGCGCAGTGCTGATACTTTTCATTAATTTTCCTCTTCAAGATGTACAGAATGAGGCAGCAAGGTCTCTTACAAGTGGCCATCGCTCAAACCTTTCACAGAATCACAGACTGGTTGGGGTTGGAAGGGCCCTCTGGAGCTCCCCCAGTCCCCCCCCCCCGCCAGAGCAGGGTCACCTCCAGCAGTGGCACAGGACGGC
>VZSZ01003590.1:0-80223 GCA_013398815.1 Ibidorhyncha struthersii
CCAGAGGTCCCTTCCAACCCTTACTATTCTGTGATTCTGTGGTATTGCACAGTTTTTTCATGGAGAGTGTAATGAAGGTTTTCTAGCATACGTTAGCTAAACTGAAGGTGTATATGCATCATCCCAGTTCAGACAATCTGACAGCTTGTAGCTGCTGAAGGCTCTGGCTCCTCAAGCTGAGGAACCTATAGAGCCCTGCAGAATTCTTCCTTTTTTTTTTTTTTTTTTTTTTTCCCCTGGCTAGGACTTCATGTGAATATGAGAAGGATCAGACTGCTCCCACTTGATGACAGTCAACAGTTAGTCAGATTAACTGTTGTTTGTTTCACTCTAAATTTTACTGCTGCTTCTAGAGAAGAAAGAGCTACTCTTCTCATGCCTGTAAAGAATTAAATGTGATTCTCTCTGAAGTTAAGACATGACCACTTTAGCCTCTGTTTCTGTGATTTTCTGTGTTTCAGAATTAGTAAAGGGGTAGGGGCAGGAAAGTTATCATAAACTTTAGGAGGGGAACTTCCATTGAAAATGTTAAAATAAATACCAGCAGTATCTTTTTTTAGGAATACAATTAATTGATTTGCCTGTACTTATTTTTTGAGCATTTTTCTATTAATGCTAGTGCATGAGTGGCTAGTATTTATGTGTATATAAACTAATGTGGGTGTTTAATATGCAAATTACTATAAATAAATTTGTCTGTAAAGATTCTTGCACTCTTTTAAAAGTGGGAGGAAAACTGGGATAGCTTACTAAAAAGCACTGTATTCTAAAAATGAAGAAAAGAGAGACTGAACACACAAATATCGGAGAAGGAATTCTTTAACCTCCAATAGTCCCTGTTAAATATAATGCACATACATGAGGGTTATTTTATTATTTAGCTTCCCTGAAATAGTTGAAGTCACTTCCAGTTTTATCATGATTCGTTTGACTACAGCCAGATATAGAAATAGTATAGTCATTGATTTTAAAAAAGAAAAGATTTCTTCTGTTTTCATTAAGAAACAAAGGCAACAGTATATGCAATATTTTATGGAAGGTAATGCTTTTATTTATACATTTTTAATTTAGAACTTGTTAGTATTTTCCCTTTTAAGTGTCAATTATCTTGGTCAATGTTCAGAATTTGAGTGTCTGACTTTGATCATGGTATCGTTTCCTTGCAGCAATATTGCATAATGTTAAAGGAAAGGCAGTCCTAGCCATCTGTTAATGCCTACCAGAGCCATGTGTAGCAGCTGTAAGCAGCAGTATTTTCCTCCCTTCCTTATGTCCATGCAGGCATATTGACCTATTCATATCCTCCTGCTATATATAACTGCGAATTATGAAATTGCTATCTCAGAGTAATTCAGTCCCGGTCATCTTATTCTTTCATGTGTAACTTCTTAGTATTTTTTTTTTTTTTATGAATACTGTTCTCAGAATTCTCCTTAAGCTTTTGGCTTTTTTGGCATTTTGGCTTTTTTACTGGAAAAGATTAAAAGATTTGAGTACGAAGGGGAAATGAGCATAACTTTACCTGTGCGTTTGGTTATTAGGAGAACTGATTGGGAATGCCGGTATTGTTAATGCTCATTCCTGGGAGCCCTGCTTACTGATTTCCCTTCTCCCTGCACTTCTTCGTTTCCCTTTGGAGTTATTTTTCATATTTTGCTTTAACTTCTGTTTCCTCATCTTATTGGTTTTGTTTTCTAGAGGAGGTTCCTTTTTGTCCTCTACTGTGTTGTTTCTTTTTTCCAAAGTGCCTTTTTTTTTAGCCTTATTCTCACTCTTCCGAATTTTTGCTACCCTGCATTACTTACACATCTGTGCAAGCAGTCTGTACGTTTTGTGGCTAATGAGTAATGATGAACTAGTTACAGATGCATATGTGTGATTAGGGTACTGTCAAAGGATGGTCACTGACGTGGGAAGCTCATCTAGAAAGAGTGACCCTTGGTAGTAATTGGAGAACCAAATTTGGTTTTTATAAATAGGTAAAATCTGTCTGTCTTGTAACCTTCTAAACCAACCAACTCTACCACTTTATAGAAGTAGCTTCATTTTCTTCATCCTGTCAGCCTGACTTCCTTGGATATTTAAATGCTGGAGTGTGTTGTTCCATGGTTACTTAATCGGATTAACAATTGGCAGCTGCCAAAATGTTCCTGCCACCTTCTCTTCACTTGCTTTCCTTCTACCAGTGGCTCCAGAGCCTGTCTTTTCACACATTCAACTTGCTGTCCTAGTAAAAGAATCAGGTTTTTCTGTTTCTTAATCCTCCCCCCCNCAAAGCTAGCTTGACTTCGGCAGCAGGAGCACGGAGCCAAGAGCAGTGGGGGAGAGTGGGCAGAGAAATGACCTTTCTCTTTTAGCCACAGTATACTGCTAATTTGGCTCAAGTCATGCTTGGAAATGGCTCCTTGAAACAGGATGAAGTAAGTAGATAATTAGTGTTTGCAACCTGCTTGTTGTAGATCAGTGAAATCAGGCCCCTGCTCCACTACCTTCTATTTAGTTTTCCTCACTTTCAGCTGGGGAGGAGCCATTGTCACTAGAGATCAAAATATCAAAAAATAAATGTGTTTGGATTTCAGTTTCTTTGAATTAGCACTTAGTGGTTTTTAACAGTGGATCATCATTGTAAACTTAAATTTTCCTGGAATAAACATTTTCGTCATAAAAGGAAAAATATATTAACACTTAGGAATACTGTTGAAGCCATTTGTGAATGTGGTATATCTTCTAGGCTCAAAATGTTACGTTGTTACTTTATTATCAATCTGTCATATGTTTAAGAAAATCGTAGTAGGTTCAACAATTTTAACTATTTTCCTAAAATTTGTGTGAGGGCATATGAATTTAGAGATTAATTCTTGCCTATTTTAGGTGAGAACTTCAAGGCCAAATGGTGACAGTGAAACTGGCAGTACACAAAGTTCCATGAAAGGCATGATGTAAACATGATATAAATAATTTTTCACTTTTGTTTAATGCTTATTCCTGTTCCTTTAATAATGGTGGGCAAGTAATCTAGATCAGCATAGGATTTTTAAGCAGAGCTTTCTCTTCTGTCCAACAGGTTGGAGGAAATAATCTGTACTTTGTGTGTTTTAATCTTCTGTTGAACTCCAAAAATAGATGCTGTCTGAATGTCATACTTGTGATTTCTTTCCACCGCAGCTGCTGATACAGAATGACTAATGCTGGGCAAACTCAGCCCTGATGTAACACGGCTGTAGTCGGTCCTAGCGAGGCTGAATGGGATGTGTGATGCCTGGGCACAGGTGGCTGTGTTCAGGTAGCCCGCTGCTGACGTAGAGCCATGCCAGTGTGTATTATGGCAGCATTTGATGGTTGTGGCTGCATTGAAGCCGTTATATTTGGTAGAAATGCATATAGAGAAAGATCGTGTTTAATATCTGCTGCTTTTTAAGTAAGTGTCTTTTAAATTTCTATGCTAAACATTTAAAAATATAAAGCTTGCCAGAGAAGGTGGTGGAAAGGTCAAGTGTTTGCCAGTCCTTAACCTTTGGCATGGTTTTGTTCTAAGCCATGTCTTTTACATAGTTTATAACAGGTGAATATGTGCAAGCATGCATGGGTTTATGAGGAGTTTTCTTGTCTATACAAGTTTTATGAAGTGACTGAGTTGAAATCCTTGCATATTTAGGTTTAGCTTTTTCGCTTTTAAATGTTGGGTTGTGTTACTGCTGAGTCCTTGTTGCAAACTTAGTATTTAAAATATACTGCTGCAGTCCTTGAGACTGAGGAATTGCTTACCATAATAGCACTTGAAGATCTTATCTGTTTTTAGGTTATATTTGCAATAATGTAGTGTGGGCAAATGAAACAATCGTGATACTCTGTTTTTCTGAATCTTAGTTTCCAAATAACTAAGGACACATGGCAGAACTTGAGCACTGGCTGTGTAGTTCCAAGGAAGAATTTACATTTACTCTTCTGTCATTTGAACAACAGGTGCTTCGGAAGACATTTATTTTTCTGTATTGTAGTATTAGAAATTGTGGCTTTCAATTACAGGACTTTTTTTTTTTTTTCTCCTTAAAAAGGACATAATTTGAACTTCCTTGTGAGTTTTAAGAAGGTGCTTTGGGATTCCAGAGCTGTGCATTGAATAATTAACTAAGGAGAGCTTTTCAGTTCAGTTTGAAGTCACTGTATTGATAGGACCAAATATATGTCAGGCGTAAGGTTGTACTAGTTTGGCTGAAGACATTTGAAATCTGATTATTTCTTTTTTTTTTTTTTTTTTTTTTTTTTTTTCCCACTGGTGTATATATAGCCTTTGTAAAAGCAAAGGTAGCCAGCAGTTGAGTTCTGTTGACTAGATATTGGTATATCACAAGCCAGGACATCTGGGAAGGTTAATTGTGTTGAATACAACAATTTTAGCTTCCTGCCAAGTCGATGTTTAATCAAACTAGTAGGGTTTGTAAGCAGAGACATGAATAACCAAATTGTTTTCTGAAAAGCTAAGGGAGGTAAGGACTGCAAAATCAAAAGCTTAAGGTTCAAGGAAAGTGTTTGTTAGCTGTGTTCAGTAGACTCTGAGATAACACCTTGAGCACATATCTGTTGTGGATTCACTTGTAGGTCTTATAGTGGTCTCCTACTTTACCGTATCAATTGATTTTTCTGTTTACTGGCAAATGGCCCAGCTAAAATGGTGTAGACCCATATTAGACTTTATTAGACTCCCTTAATGCTAGTCTTTCATGATTTCTTTCTAAATCATTCTTTCTAGAATAACTAAGAGAAATTACTTTTCTGTATTTATAGTACTGTGACATAGCCCCGCACAGGATTTTTGGAACCCTGAAAAAAATTCTTTAGGAGTGAAGAGGCTCTCTTCTGTTCCTAGCTGCTGCCTTGTCTCTCTTACACACTATGCTTCGCTAACTAGGCCAAATGTAACAGTGCTGTTTGTAGTGACTTGGTCCAAATCGCCTATTGCCAGGTCAATCAAGTATTACTGTGATTCACAAAATCCAGGTTCTCTGGCAGCTTGTTGACTTAGGAACCCAAAAGTTATTCTGCAGCCATAAACCATGCACTTGAAATACCAGGTAAGAGTTATATCCTGGAGAATGGCACTGGTAGTAGCCAGCATGCTACCATTAGCCAACATGCAACTGTCAAGTTGTGTAGATAATACTAAGTGATAAATTTTTACTCTAAGCTTGGGAATCTGTGTCCAGGCTGCAGAGAACTGACTGTATTGGGTGAGGATTCAGATTTGATATGCTTTCCTGGAATTTGTCTTAAATTATTTACTTCCAAAATGAGCAGTATTTGCATCTTCTTTTCAGGTAAATCTAAAGTCATCCTATTTTCCACAAGTCACACTGTGCTTAGAAGACTACCATTGTATGTTGTTGGAGGCTGTGATGTTCTTATACCTTTCAGGATTTAGGGATTGTTTACACTGTTCTTAAATGTAAAATACAAACTCAACTGTCTTAGTAAACTGGGAAACATGGGGTTTACTTTAAGTTTATATTTGTGGTGAATCTTTACATTAAATAAATGGATTGTTATTGCTAGTGTATGTAGTGGGGGAAAAGGAGAGCTGTTTCTCACTTACTCTTTTTGTGTCAGGCAGTCATATTTGCCATCACCTCAAGTCTAACTTTTTAATCACTTTGGCTATTCTGCATTAATACAACAAAATTTGAAAGTTTCAGCATGGAAAGAGTAGTTCAGAGATGCAATCAGTAAAAAAAGGAAATTAAAATTAAAGGTTACTGTCATTACCTTCAAGTCCTTAGTAAAAGTAGTACACAAGCTGTAGGAGGGGCTAAGGAATATCATCTCTCGATTTTTTTGAATTTACATGGTTAATAGCTAATGCTTAAGACTTTGCTGTATTCCCATAAACCTTTTTGTGAAAGGATTAGTATCATAAGGCTGTGGTTTCATGGTCATTTTAGGCTGACATAAATTTACACTGCTTGTAAATGGGCAGCTCTCTTGACTGGCTAGTGTGGGCTTAAGGGAAGAGAAGCCTGGTTTGTGTGCTTGAAGCGGTCAGGAAAATGCAGCTTAAGAGATAGTGTTCCCTGGTGAATTAACATCTGCCTGAAAAATAACCCAAGTTGCTCAGTTTGCTTTTAATAATTGTTAGATAACAAGAAGAGAGACTTTTTCCCCTTCCAGGAGCTGGAGCTGGAACTACTATATCTTCATCAAGGTGCTCCAAGACATTGAATTTCTTTTGTTCTGGCCTCTGCCTACTTGACTTAACCTTCAGCTTTTCACGGTTTGAGCATTATAATTTCATATGTAAAATCCTAATAGGTGAACAGAGATGGTATAAATCCTGCTTTTTTTTTTTTTTCTAATATGATGGAAAAGAAAAAATCATGTGGGACAAAGTAATGAATTTAGCCTTCTCTTCTATTTTGCTCTTTCTTCTTTTTTTTTTTTTTTTTTTTCCTATGTCCTCTGGTATCTTTTTCAGCATCTTTACTCCAGATAACACTGGCTAATCTAGTAGCTGAGGAAAACAAAGGTTTGTTTAAGATGTTGTGTTCTTCAAATACAAAGTGAAGCTATGTTTCTGGATAGTAAGAGAATTGGTTGTAACGTGCGATTTGGATGACAGCAGATGCCCTGTTACACTTGTAGACATCTGTAGAGATTGCAGCAGAGCAGCCTTCCTGGAGGGCTGGCAATGCTTAATTAGTTGATATAGTCAGTTTTTCAGGCTTAGAAAGAAAAATTGAGTGCCACAAAATAATACTGTGGTCAAAAAAAGATGCACTCCACTGATCATTTATGTACTGTGTGAAATAAAAAAAATTATTTTTCTGAAAAAAGTATGCATAAGAATAAACCTGTTTTGAAAATGAAGACTTTTGCTGCACTAGTTCTGTGTTACTACGTTATGGTTTTAAAGCTCGAAAGACTTGAATTTCTTGAAGATTTTTTAAATGTATAAAATGTCATAAATGTTCTAACTATATCAATGACTATTAATTTAGTACAATTTAGTACTACAAAATGTACTTAATGTATTAGAATTATTCTTCATTTGATTCTTCTTGTCTGAAATAGCGTTGTTGTATGTAACAAATACAAACATGCTCAACTGAAGTTAGTCAGTTTTGAAACTAATATTGAGAATTTGGGGATTTGCAACTAGACTACCTTCTTGGTAGTTTACTCCGAGGTTATAAGTGGTGTAAATTTTTAGACTTCTGCCTCATTATGTTTACATCTGGAAGCAGGTATTTAAAATATGGTTCTCAGACTTAAATCTTTTCTGCCTCTCTAAAAGAAGTAAGATAATGCATGTAATAATTAAAAGGTAAAAATACCTTTGAAATAACTTTAATGAGAAAAATTTGTAATGACTGATTTGTTTACCAGCATCCAGTTATGGGGAAGGTATTGTGTTTATACAGCTGAGATAAGTAAGCTCCAGATTAAGAGAGTCAGAGGGGAGTTTACTTGAACTCCCATGGCAGTCAATAGAGAGCTGGTTATTGTTCTTGCAGGAAGCTGGAAAACGGTTTGGCTGACTAGCCACAACTGGACACAGTAAGAAGTTGCGTCTCATTGTGATCAACAGCTCCTTTTGCAGAAATTATTGCATAGCTGAGAGAACAAGAGAAATGGGGTGACCTGCTCATCTTGACAATAGGAGGTCTCCCTAGCCCTAATGTGTTTCTTAGTCATTTAAGCTAGCAGGGCAGCATATGCTTCTTGGGAGAGAAGGTGGTGGGAATTTGTGACTGCAAATCCTTGTTAAGGTTAGGTGTATTATATCATGGTTGTCCTGACTCAGGATATCATTATTTCAAAAAAAAAACTATGTCTGTCTAGTACAATAATAGAAAAGTTGATCACTTTTAATAACTAAGTGTAACTGGAATCTTAATTAAATACCTTTCATAAGGTGTTTAAAAGCATTTCCAGGTACTGATTAAAGAAACAAAGTTTCTGCTCATTGAACTGTATGTTGGGGAATACTGAGTAAAAGTAAATAACACATTTTAATAAAATAAATTGAAATGCATTTTTCAAACTTGCAGAGAACTTGCTGCTTTTTTTGCTTTGCTGTTGCAGTTCTCACACTCTTTATGTAGCTATGCTGAATTTAGGTTGATACACAGAGGCAATCAGCTATAGTATTTGTAACAAATGGAAAATTGTCTAGAAGCTGTATAAAATTCATCATTCAATTTCAACTTACTAAGCTGACTTTCACATGCATATCGTTTGTAAAGAAAAATGGTATGTTGCTTCCCTAGTGATCTGTCAATACAGTGCTTTAATATGAATTCTGCCAAGGGAAGCATTAAGGGTTGAAGTGTTGCCCTTCATCAAAAGAATTAAGTTTGTAGGGAGCTGTATCTGGTGAAGAACATGTCATGGTCATGTCATTTGTTTCTGAGACCCATAGGTTGAACATACATAGATCACTTCTGAAGCTGGGACTGCAGCTGAAGAATCAATGAAGTATCAGTAGGTTCTAGTCATTGGTATTAATCATTCCCAGTTATTTATTTTCTAGAAGGTGTTTGACTATGCTGTTTGAAGTATAACATTTATTTGTAGTAACAGAGTGAGACTTTGTCAGTTTATGGCAGATAGGTTTTTTTCAGCCATGCTATATTGCATTTATTAAAAACCAACAAACAAAAAAAATTGCGCTTACTTTTAGTTAATGTTCTATAAAAATACCTCAGTGTAGGATTTGGCAGAACTCGGCTATTACATATGGTGTTTTCTGGAAGGTGTTTGAAATCTGTGCCAGGGAATACAGTGGCCTGCTTTGCAAAATGTAGAAATGTGACCAATCAGCTTACCACCCTCAGATTTAGGTAATTTTATAGTATATTGAACTAGGTACTGGTTTTAGTTTTGCTTATAGATGTTGGTTTTTGGTTTTGGTTTTTTGTTTTTTTTTTTTTGAGAAACTTCAGTAATGCTGGTTTTAGTGTTCTAATAGCAAGTTTGTCTTTTCTAGGAAATAAAGCCTCAAAGCCATTACAACCATGGATATAGTGAATCTCTTGGGCGGAAAAGCCACATTGATGATTACAGCACTTGGGACATTGTCAAAGCCACACAGTAAGTTTATTTTTGAGTGTTAGATTTGTATTAGTTAAACAGTAAAATTGATTTTTTTATTTGCATAAAGTGGAAGGTGAACTGTATTTGTAGATACAGTAGTCGAAAGTTTCAGAAGTGAGCTCTACAAAATTACTGTTAAGACAAATTTATGAGCATTGTATGAAAATATGCAGGAGGAATTATGGTGAATTGTAAATATAGGTGGTTGCTGGACAGATTGTTGGAAGAGAATGCAGGATTTTCTTCCTGTTGGTAGTGAAGTTTATTTTCTGTAGGTGATGATTAAGAAGTAAGTAGGCAACATTGATATTCAAACATGAGGGTTTCCTTGATTTGTTGACATCATGTCTAGGTTAGAAGGAACCTGTCTCTGCGTAACTTCATTGTCTCTGATTCTGCAGTTTCAGTGCTGCTATGAAACTGAGTTTATTGCTGAGAAAGGATTGTAGGAATAAACTGTGTGCAGATTTAATAATTGCATTCTCAATGCAGATAAACTATACAAATTTGTCTTCTAAACAGTCCTGTAGTACCTACTAACAAGACTTTCTGAAGAATTGTCACAACACTACTTTTTAGCTTGCTGTTGTTTACTATTCAGAAACAACCACCACTGTCATTTTTCTTCAATAAGCTGATATGATAGTTTCCTAAAATTTTTATTTTTCTTGTATTTTTAATTTGAATGCTTAAATTATTATGTATCTTGCTGAGCTATTTGCCACTGCCTTCTCAAAAGAAAATTTTTCTTTCCTTCTTTTCCTGAAAGTCATCTCTTCCTACTGAAAGCAGCTTTACAGCTCTGCATGTGACACAGGCCCCATTTAGGTTTAGGAAGTAGATACTCTCCCTCACTTTTTGTTTTGAGTTGTGAGGAGTTGAACTTCCTGAAATAGATGTTGACTGATTCTGCAACTGTTGCTCTAAATACTTTAATAGTAATACTACAACCTATAATCCTAATATTAGGGGATTTTTAAAAATGAAAATATTGGCGTAGCACCAAAGTAGCTGCTTCTTAGAAGCATGGTAATATGACAGCAGAAGTGACTTTACAGGTTACCTGCTTCCCTTCTTGTATGCTAATTGCATGTTTGAAACCCTAAAACACATTTGCCCCTGTTAGCCCTCAAATTCAGGCTGATATATGCTTTCAGCTGAGTTGTTATAATTCTTTTCTGCTTTTCTCAAACAAACATCAAAAATGGCTGTGTTACTTGTTATGTTCCTTCCCAGTCATGGTGAAATGTGATTTACAGAGATTATGACATCTTACCAAAGAGGACTATAGTTTCATATCATAGCCCTAATGGTTATTATCACAGGAAGGGGGGACCATCAGCATGGGTATGTCATCAGGTGTTGGTATCCAGACAATACTTCCCCGACTAGAGGGAGAACTCGCCTTTATTTTTAAGTATTTACTAGGATTTGAAGTCCATTTTATATAAAACAGCTGTCTTCAAGGAAAAAATCTCTGAAATTTAAAGCAGAAAATAAACCCACCAAATATCATAAGGCTTGCAATAAAATGAATAATGCTGCTAATATCTTTTTAATAACACTGAATTAATATATACCGTTCTTATTAAAATGATGTATTCACTTTTGTAGCAATATAACCTCTTTTTTATATTTATGAAAAATAGATGATCTTATCCTCTACCACTTGTCCTCAAAAATCAATACTCACTTAGATTAAAATATTTGCTGACTTTGTTTACTTTTGTGGCATCTTACTTACAGAACTAAAAGTTCTGTAGAAAAGGGCCACTCGTCTGTCTCCCAGAACTCCCCTCCTCAAGCAGTTCAGTAAGTTCAAGCAAAACATAGCAAAATAGAATAAGAATTATTTTCAGTCTTTTAGTTTGGGTGGAGTTTTTTTCCAAGTCCAGACATGTAGCATTCAGCATGGAATTGGCAGCACAGATATTTTTTTTCGGAACACTTCAAAACTTCCCCAAGAGAATACAACAGGGTTTTTTAGTGTCGTACAGTAAAGTGGTAGCTGGGTGCTTACCGTTAGTTAAATGAAATTCTGTTGGTCTCGAGAATGGTCTGATAGCTAATTATAATAATCATAGAATGGTTAGAGTTGGAAGGGACCTTAAAAATCATCTAGTTTGTCCCCCTGCCACGGGCAGGGACACCTTCTACTAAACCAGGTTGCTTAAAGCCCCATCCAACCTGGCCTTGAACACTTCCAGTGATGTGGCAACATATTCTTGCAACATACGAAAGAATGGGGAACATAGTACCTTAAACTTTAAAGATGATGATGATGAAAAATGGGATGAAAAGGTTTAAAACTCATCTGTAAAACTTCAGACTGTAGAATTCTATTTTGAGATGTTGAGTTTATTGGCACTTGATTAGAGAGAAGTAAAACAATGTTAGTAAAATAATGCATTTGCTTTTATGTTTTTCAGTGAGGGGAAAATAAGAGCTTGCAAGCTCCCTGCATTTTTCCAGAAGTATTTGTTGTTTCATAGCTTGTTGAACTGTTTGTATACTTTACCTTAGAATCATAGAATTGTTATGGTTGGAAAAGACCTTTAAGATAATCAAGTCCAACCATTATGTAACTCTACCAGTCCCACTTCTAAACTGTGTCCTGACCCAGACCTTCTTAGTCCATAGATTGGACACTTACTAAATTAACGTGCTCGTACACTATAAGCTACAAATGTAATAACCTCTTACAATCAAATTAAGAGCGATTTAGCTGATGTTCTCATTGCAAAGAGTTTATCAGTATTTTTCTTTTTTCCCCACTACGTTCCTGATAAATTCTCTCTCAGATGTGGCAGCCTGGGTGTGCTTTATACCCAAAATAGTCTGTGTCTGTGTTTATTTTTCAGAAACTTATGCTGGACTAAAAATCATAGTGTTTGGTTTTAATATCTATTGATATAGAGGACACCTTTCACTGGCTTTGTTATAAACATGTCCAGGGGCATCTAGGTAGCATTAAAAGTAGTAGTGTCTTAGCCCTTCATCTTGCAGATGTTACAATATGTGTGTGATCTCTTGGCATCTTGTATTCAGTTATAGCGAAATTGTTTGGTTCATATAAAGTTTCCATTGTGTTTCTGACAGCAGAAGCAGGCCAGTCATGTGTATTTGAAAATGTGTTTTCAAAGCAGTAGTAAAATAATCATCCATTCTTGCCTTTGCTATTGCAATGGAGGAACATTGCATACTAATGCTTAATAAGTACTTCACTTATAACTGTGTAGAAAGTCTTTCAATTTCTTCTCCGTCTACAAAATCAGAGGGTGGGCTGTGTGCTGTTTTTGTTCCTCTGATATTCCAGGCTCTCACTAGAGCTACAAGGGAATGGAGTGTTGTTTTTAAAAAAAAAAAAAAAAAAGGGAAAAAAAAGNGTGAAATTTAGTGGAGGTATGTTGGGTGTGTTTATTTCTGTCTCTTCTAGCATCAGTAGCCCAAGGCTGGAGTCATAACTTTGAGTATAATGTCTTGGGAAGGGTACTGTGTTAACATAATAACTTAAAGTTGCTGCCTCTGTTTTGTTTTTAAATCTTTTAAGCTGTGAAACTAATGAAAAGTAGCTAATGTTCACAGGTAGAGAAGTATATCACAGGTTATGACTAGGAGAACAAAATCTGAGGCACATTAATCCTCATGTCATGATTTTCAGTTCTCTTGAGAGTGAATAAGCACTTTCTGCTTGTAGTCAACTTCAGCAAATTCCAGCGATGCTGAAAGTATGTTAAAAAACCATTATGAACATGGGTATTAAACATTAATGATAGTAACAAGTGCTTCTGTGACCTCTGGAAGATTGATTCCTTGTGCTCAAGTGTAAGGATTTCATTATTGCAAGATTAACTTTTCTGTTAGTTTTATTCACTGAGATCATTCAAAATGAAGTTGTGTGCTGTGAAATAGTGCAGCACAAAATATGAAATATGCTGAATTTTGTTCAGGAAAATAAATTGTTGGATACATTTGAGAACATGCGTTTTTCCTCACTATTTCTTTTCATTCACAGGGTAACTGAGAAGAAAAAAAGATACATATGGAATAATTCAAATTGTTGAGGGTTGGCCAAAGTGACAATTACTGCTGGCTTTTTTCAGCTATTCACAGGAGAGGATGGGCAGACTGTGACACAGGGTACACATTCTTTATGCCTGGTCATTTGTGCCCTTGGAGCTTGATTATATTGCTGACAGTGAAATGTACCTGAAGTACACCTGAAAGGGTGGGATTTTTTTAGCCACGCTAGTAGTATAGGCACAACTGTCTAGACAATTTCAGGCTTTGGAACATATGCAAGAGCTGAATTTCTCTTGTCTCTCAACGTCACTGTTAGTTCATTAGGCAGCTCTTGAGTTATCCTTCTGCTGTTGGAAACAAAACTGTCTTACTGTTTAACACAGAAAAACATGAGAATGTATGAAAAGCTTTGTTGGTATTTAACCGCCACCATTCATGAGAATGAGACTTCAAAAGATAAAAAAGGTAATTTTTCGACTAATTGCATTTCCAGTTGAAACAGCTTTGATTTGAGTTATAATGATAGGAAGATTGAGGGAGTGAGCTCCTGGCTTACCTGCTGTTTGTTGGCATGGTGATGTGCTCAGTGGAGAGAGATTCCTTTCTAGTATTGTGGCCAAATTTTGTTAATCATGCAGCAAAGCTGGCAGTGTCTATTTCCAAGAGTCGATGTGCTTGCAGACAAAAGATTAAAAAATGAATTACATTTTAAAAATGTAAAAGGCTTCTAGAACACTATTTTTGAAGGTATTAAATTCAGACTATCTTTAACCCGTGATGACAAATACAATGTTACAGGTTAGTTACTGAAATGGCATAGAGACTGCTGTAGTGAAATACTACTTGCACAGTGGTATTTTTGCCCTGGAAGAAGTAGTCCCATTTCTTTCAGAACAAGGCAAGCTCAATAGTATGCTTTAATTATACTCCATATTGATGTTCATAGCATCACCTTCTAGAATTCACCCAGATGCTGAAAATTTGTTGGGTTAATACATCAGTGTCTTGTGAGAATTTGAATCTTTTCCCACATTCCTCTTTCTTGAAGGGCATAGAGCCCTTTATAACATTATAGCACAATTATGCTGTCTGACATAGGTAACTTTTTCATTTTGTAAGCTAACAGTGCATCATGAACCTTTGGAGAAGGCAAGGTGAAGTCAGCTGCAGCAAATTGATGGAAGAAGACTGTAGGTAGTATGTGAGAGAAGAATGCTGCATTTCTAGGACAGCTCAAGAAACCATGACTGCATCAGATCCAGTGTTTTATTTAATTGTAAAGAGCCTGCTGTTTCCAGGAGGAGGAGCAAATTGTTGTAAATTCCTAACCTTTTTTTGCCAGGCAGATTTTGTCTGTCTAGATCCTCAAGTCCTTGTGACAATTTAATAAATTGAAGAGTTATTAAATTATACCTTGTGTGTTACCTCTTTTGTAATCAGTTATGATTGAGTTCAAGATGCCAAAATAAATTGCTAGGAACAGACAAACCGATGGTGACTTAAATAAAAAATTGCTATGTACCTCATTCTCAGTATAACATTCAGAAAGCATTTTGTTTTCCTGGGAAAGCTCTTCTGATTTATTGCAGAACTTCATGATTTGTTTTGTGGCTAAGTGGTAGGAAGTACCTGTGACTTGCAGTTTGCCTTCCGGTGGGGAGGCGGGGAAGTCTATGATGCCTGGAGAAGGAATTTATTCCTACTTCTGCCTGTTATATCTGACCGCATGTAGTAGTCTTTGCCCAGGGCCTCGCAGCAGTGTATCAGTGAATTCTAGGGGTTGGTATTTGTAAACATCAGTGGCGGAGCATAATTAGGGCATCCTATCAGAGCTTCTGCAGGGGCATTGGTGACAGCGTTCTGCCTTGACAGGCTGCAGAGTCGATTCACATGCTTGCTACAGCTCTCCTTCATTTACATGTCTCTTGAGCAAAATTCTTCAGAAAGCAGCGTCACATTTCTGCAAGACTAGAGATTTGCTTTAAATAAAATTAAAAAACCCACACCCCCTCCTCCTCAAACACCAAAGAACAAATATCCCCCTGTCCCACTCCCCCAAAGACTGTGACAGTGCTGCCTGGTTATACCTATCTTGGTAAGATGGTCTAACAAAAACTTGACTGGGTATGAGAGGTTACTTTCAAAGAGGTCCATTTTGTGTTGTGTCGTTAACTTGGTAGGACACTCATCTAAATCATTTCTGTGTTTTACCATAGCTGACCAATAGCAATGTTGTAGTTTACCCTGGCTAGGCAGATAAGCCCCACACAGCAGCTCGCTCACTCCCCTCTGGTGGGATGGGGAAATGAGTCAGAAGGGTAAAAGTGAGAAAACTCATGGGTTGAGGTAAAGACTGTTTGATAGGGAAAACAAAAGCTCCACGTGCAAACAAAACAAAATAAGGAATTAATTCACTACTTCCTATTGGCAAGCAGGTATTCAGCCATCTTCAGGCCAGCAGGGCTCCATCACACCTCACAGTTACTTGGGAAGGCAAACACCATAACATCAAATGTCCCCCTTCCTCCTCTTTCCTCCAGCTTTTATTGCTGAGCACAGTGTCATGTGAAACCAGATATCTCTTTGGTCAGTTGGGGTCAGCTGTCTCAGCTGTGTCCACTCTCAGCTTCTTGAGCACCCCCAGCCTTCTCACTGGTGGGGCAGTGTGAAGAACAGAAAAGGCCTTGCTTGACTCTGTGTAAGTGCTGCTCAGCAATAGCTAAAATATCGTTGTGTTATCAACACTGTTTTGGTCACAAATCTAAAACATAGCCTCATAGGAGCTACTATGGAGAAAATCGACTTGATCCCAGCCAAAACAAGAATGTGTAAGGAAAATCCTAATCAATTGCATGAAAGGTTTATATGATTGCCTCTTAGACTTTGTAGGAGTTAGCATTATTTTGTTCTTGGGTTCTTTGTATCTTTCCAATAACTTAGAATATTTTATTAACATAATTCTTGCTTGTTGTGTAGTAGTACTTATTTAAGCAGGATGAGAGTCAGCTAAACTCAACCTTAGGCAGTACAATTTTTTCCATTGGTGACTGTTAAACATAATAGCAAGGCTGTAGGTCAATAATTTCTTGTTTTATGGCTTTAGTTAGTTGTTTTAACCAAAGGCTTGTCTTCAGTAGGAAGGGTTATCATAACAGCTGACAGGAGTAGAACAGCTTGTCAACAAAAGGCTGTCTTGCTATTCTTTATGAATCACTTCCCAGGTTACCTCCAGATGTTGTAATGTGCTAGCGTGACATTGTACTGCAGTAAGATCACAATTTGCTGTCTTGATTTCAGAAGTCCTCCTTTCCCTCATCTCTTCTGTGTCTCTTCTCACTCCTCGTTCTTGGCTGACCTGCCTTTAATGTAGTCCTAACCTGTTTCAGTGGCCCTTTCAGCTGGGGGTGGGGGGAAGTCCCGAACAGTACCCATTAAGCCATTTGAACCAGCATTTGTCAGGCTGCACTGCTGATCTAGACTGGGACTTCGAAGATGATGCACCTCAAGATTGGCTGGACTTAGAACCTTACCAGTTTCCCTGGCAGTTATGTGTGTCTGAGTATGTGTATGTTATCTAGCTGGTTGCATATTTTTAAGCTTTCGTAAACCAAACCTCTNACTGCTGCTTTTTTTACTCAGTCCGAGAGACCAAATTTTATAGACATGTTGCCAGTCGGTATGTGCTGCACACAATAGTTTTTGTTCTGATCTTTTGTGATGTTTGGAAAGACTATGGGTATGACAGCAATTTCTAGCATTTTTCATAATTTCTAGTGCAACTTTCCTAAGAAATTGGAAACAACATGATCTAAATAGGCAGTTATGTCTAGTACTTTAATAGCGTCAAACTAATTTATGTGCTTCAAGGCTGTGATAGACTTGGAAAGCATTCCTGAGCTTTGTTGATTTGAGTCATTTGAGGCTTCACTATGGGATTGCTGTCCAGATTGAGTAGCCATTCAAATATGTGAAAAAAAAAAAAGTAAGAATGATAACTACCCTGGAAAAAGGTCTCGGCATCGGTTATTCAAGTGGAGCAAAGGAGCCTTAAGTTGTCTTAAGGCTGTCTTTTCTGCAGAAAGTAGAACACACAAGCAGCATAAGGAAAACTTGCTTAAATTCCAACTTTGAGCGGCTGTTAACCTTCTGCTCTAGCAGAAGTTGGATGTCACAAGGCATTGATCTTGATATCAAGGTTTGCCCACACATCAGTCTCCACCTTCAGACTTGAGAAATCCCTGTGGGTTGTACAGACGTTGAAATGTAATCTTTACATGCCTTTAGGCATTTCTTTTATTGTCACTAAAAATAGGTGGTAAAACAGTGTAAGCATCAAGATAAACATTATTTAACATTGGAGTTAGTCCTACATTAGATGTTTAAGTGGTGTTTATGCTTCATGAGTTGTTTCAACTTTCAATATGTATGCAGAATTTTTCCAAATGAAGGTAGCTCACAATGTAACAGTGATTTTTAATGAAAGAATTTATTTCATATTAAAGTATAGAATTTTGAAGTGGTTTTAAAAAGTAGATGGTATTAACTTAACAAACAAATAGCAATTTGTCTAATATATCTGACAAGAAAAATGGGAAGTGTTTGACCTCTGGTAGTATTTGTAATTGATCTGATGATCTTACCAGAATTTTAGGAAGGTACTGTCAAATTAGTTGGCTAAGCTCTTTTGGTCTTCAAGAGATGGAAAGGAAGGAGAACAGAGATGGAAGAAACAAATGTAGTGGAGTCCCTAGGAAGAGAAGACTCTTATTTATACTCAGTTTAATATTTATCTATATTTTGCCTTGCTCTACTGTATAGTTAGCTGTGGAGACAAGTTTTCTGTAAAATCTTGAATTGGTTACTATAACTTCTGCCAGTGGAAACTTCTTGTTGCAAGAGATCTGTAATCATATAGAAACAGAAAGTAAAGTTTCTGCTTCATTTTTCTTCTGTTGAAGCTTTTGTCTTGTGACCGTAAGTATGGTGTTTGCTGAATGCTTTTTTATCCAAGGGAACAACTTTGAAAAATCTTGTTTTCTTCTTCAAGGTATGGAATATACGAACGATGTAGAGAGTTGGTGGAAGCAGGTTATGATGTACGACAACCAGACAAAGAAAACGTAACGCTTCTCCACTGGGCTGCGATCAACAACAGGATAGATCTGGTGAAGTATGTATTACACTTCGAGTTAAACATAAACCAATCATGTCCTTAAAAATGTTGATATCTCTTTTTAAGTTGTTAAATAATCTTAATTCTTGTAAAAACTCAATTATTAGTTTTGAAATTTAGGGGTGGGGGGAGTAGTCAAAAGACCTAATTTGCATTTTGACAGAAATATTTTGATGTTACAGTTAACAGAAATAAAACCTATTAAGTGTCCACAAGTCAAGCTCAGACACTTCTCAGATGAGATAAAACTGTGGAACAGCTGTTCAGCTGCACATGCAATTTCTTTATACTGTGGTATACTTGTTGAAATGCCAAATTTCTTTTTTGAGGAGGGGAAATGTGATGCTAGATGGTAGTGAATGTTTTTCAATAAGCAAGATTGATATGATGCAAGGGGCAATTTCTACTTCATTCAGCATTTCAAGAAGTTCTAACTTAAATTTTTGCATTTTAAAAACACAGCCGTTACAACAGATAACATTGCAGCACCTCTCCTTTCAAGTAATAACAGTCTTTAATAGTGGGATTCGGGGTATTTTTTTGCTTTTCAGTTTATAAAATCTGGAGCATATACTTGGGACTATGTTCTAAAACCTATTATTATCTTTTGGAACATGGAGAGCTTAAATACTGAAGTTCTTAGTACTTGCTGGTTTAGAGTGTATATAGAACATGTTTGGTTTTTGAACCTTGAACACCTCCAGGGATGGAGCATCCACAGCCTCTCTGGGCAACCTGTTCCAGTGTCTCACCACCCTGACAGTGAAAAATTTCTTCCTAATATCTAATCTAAATCTTCCCTCTTCTGGTTTAAAACTGTTACCCCTCATCCTGTCACTGCATTCCCTGATAAAGAGTCCCTCCTCATCTTTCCTGTAGGCCCACTTTAGGTACTGGAAAGGAACTATAAGTTCTCCCTGAAGCCTTCTCTTCTCCAGGCTGAAAAACCCCAGTTCTCTCAGCCTGTCTTCATAGGAGGGGTACTCCAGACTTCTGATCATCTTTGTGGCCCTCTTCTGGACTCACTCCAATGGGTCCACATCCTTCTTATGCTGGGGGCCCCAGAGCTGGGTGCAGTACTCCAGGTGCGGTTTCATGAGAGTGGAGTCAAGGGGGAGGAGAATCACCTCCCTTGACTTGCTGGCCACGCTTCTTTTGATGCAGTCCACTATAGAGTTGGCTTGCTGGGCTGCAAGCACACATTGCCAATTCACGTTCAGCTTCTCATAACCAACACCCCCAGGTCCTTCTCCTCAGGGCTGCTCTCAATCCATTCTCAACCAGCCTATATTTGTGCATGGGATTGCCACGACCCATGTGCAGGACCTTGCACTTGGCCTTGTTGAACTTCATGAGGCTCTCACAGGCCCACCTCTCAAGCCTGTCCAGGTCCTTCTGGATGGCATCCCTCCCCTCCAGCATGTTGACTGCGCTACACAGCTTGGCTGTTGTTGGCAAACTTGATGAGGGTGCACTCAGTCCCACTGTCCATGTTGCCGACAAAGATGTTCAACATCGCCAGTCCCAGTACTGACGCCTGAGGAATGCCACGCGCCACTGCACACTACTTGGATATGGAGCCATTGACCGCAACTCTTTGAGTGCAACCATCCAGCCAGTTCCTTATCTACCCAGTGGTCCATCCATCAAATCCATGTCTCTCCAATTCAGAGACAAGGGTGTCAGGCGGAACAATGTCAAATGCTTTGCACAAATCAAGGTAGATATCTATTGCTCTCCCCTTACCCACCAACTCTGTAACTCTGTTGCAGAAGGTCACCAAATTTGTCGGGCATGATTTGCCCTTGATGAAGCCATGTTGGCTGTCACCAATCACCACCTTATTTTTCACGTGCCTTAGCAAAGTTTCCAGGAGGATCTGCTCCGTGATCTTGCCAGGCACAGGAGTGAGACAGACTGGCTGTAGTTCCCCAGGTCTTCCGGTTTTCCCTTTTTGAAAATGGGAGTTATGTTTTCCTTTTTCCTGTTGGTGGGAATTTTGCTGGACTGCCATGACTTTTCAAATATGATGGATAGTGGCTTAGCAACTTCATCCGCCAGTTCCCTTAGGACCTGCAGATGTATCTCATTGCATGGACATCTGCACCTTCAGGTTCCTCAGATGGTCTCAAAGCTGATCTCCTACAGTGGGCTGTACCTCATTCTCCCTGTCCCTGCCTTTACATTCTCTGACTTGGGCAGTGTGGTTAGAGCCCTTCCTGGTGAAGACTGAAGCAAAAAAGTCATTGAGTACCTCAGCCTTTTCCGTATCCTGAGTGACCAGGTCTCCCATTTCCTTCCGGAGAGGGCCCACATTTTCCCATCTTCCTTTTATCACTGATGTACCTGTAAAAGCTTTTCTTGTTGTCCTTGACATCCCTAGGCAGATTTAACACTATCGGGGCATTAGCTTTCCTAACCTGATCCCTGGCTGCTCAGACAATATCTCTGTATACCTCCCAGGCTGCCCATCCTTGCTTCCACCCTCTGTAGGCTTCCTTCTTCTGTTTGAGTTTGTCCAGGAACTCCTTGTTCATACGTGCAGGCCTCCTGGAGTTTTTGCCTGACTTCCTCTTTGTTTGAATGCATCACTCCTGAGCTTGGAGAAGGTGATTCTTGAATATTAACCGGCTTTCTTGGGCCCCTCTTCCCTCCAGGGCTCTATCCGATGGTACTCTACCAAGCAGATCCTTGAAGAGGCAAAAGTCTGCTCTCCTGAAGGCCAGAGTAGTGATCTTGCTGTGCACTCTCCTCATTGTCCTAAGGATCCTTAACTCCACCATCTCATGGTCACTGCAGCCAAGGCTGTCCTTGAGCTTCACATTCCCCACCAGCCCCTCCTTATGTGTGAGAACAAGGTCCAGCATGGCACCTCTCCTCATTGCCTCCTCTGTCACTTGGAGAAAAAAGTTATCAATGCATTCCAAGAACCTCCTGCATTGCTTACGCCCTGCTGTGTTGTCTCTCCAACAGATATCGGGGTGGTTGAAGATAAAGATAGGTAAATAGATAAAGATTTAGATCTGATGAGAAGGACCTTGTGGTCCTGGTAGACAGGAAGCTGACTGCGAAGCAGTAATGCAGCCTTGCAGCAAAAAAAAATCCATGGTATACTGGGCCTCGTTAAGAAAAACGTTGCCAGCATTTTGAGGGAGGTCATCCTTCTGCGTTATTCAACTGTTGAAGCTGAACATCTGTGTAAAGTTGTTGGTTCCCCTTTGCAAGAAAGATATGGTCTTACTGGGGTGAGTCTGGTGCAGGGACATAAAGATGATTAAGGGACTGAAATGTGGCATGAGGAGAGGCTGCAAGAGCTTGGACTTCTTAGTCTAGAGAAGAAAAGATTTATCTTGTCAACGTATAAGATCCTCAAAGAGGATCTTATGAATGTATGTAAGTACCTGGGATAACTGGTAATATAATATCTGGAATCTTATCAATGTATATAAATATCTGATGGGAGGGAGTAAAGGACAGAGACAGACTTTTCTCAGTACTGCACAGGGGCACAATAAGAGGCAGAGGGCACAAATTGAAACACATGAAATTCCATCTGGACGTCAGGAAACACCTATTTTACTGTGTGGGTGACTGAGCACTGGCACAGGTTGCACAGAGAGGTTGTGAACTCTCCATCCTTAGAGACATTCAGAACCCAACTGGACATGATCCTAGGCACTGTGATCTAGATGCTTTGATCAGGTATGGTTAGACCAGATGATCTCCAAAGGTCGCCCCTTCCAAACTAAATGATTCTGTGAAATAGCTCAGTGTTTGTGAAATTTTTTTTTTTTGTTATATGCAATAGATAGCACAACAGATTTTATGTCTTTATTGTGGGTAGAAGCTTATCATGGAAACCATAATTCTGTATTTGGTATCTTCCTTTTATTATAAGATAGATAATCAGTGTGCTTTCTGACACCCTGGATGAGAGCCTCTTGCAAAAGTGATGCAGGACCCTGGTTTATCAAAATAACCTTTTTTATGAGAGTACATTTTAGACCCTGTTGTTTTCTTCCTTTTCATTCTGTTTTCCTTACAACTTGATGTGAAATAACAGAAATGTGTAAAATTTTTCAGATAGCTGTTTTTCTTTAAGAAAAGTACAGCATCTAAAAGCATATTTTAAGCTCACATTTTTTTATCCATCTTGAATGCATAATGAATTATGTGCAATGAATTGTTCATCTTGTTTGAGCTGTTGGAAGACATATTTCTATTACGGATATTCCATGTCATTTGATACGTCTTTATAAGGTCTGAAAAGTGAATGGCATTGAGACAACTGTCATAATTTAAAAACATCAGTATGACGTGAGGCATTTGAAAAAATAGGCCTATATTGTGGATAATGGTTCTCTATTAACTTATGTATAGTTTCTGTATTAGCTTCACAGTGCAGTGAATCTACCTGTGTGATACTTGATTATGATATAATGCTTTAGTTCACAAGCATTTTATGCATTCTACAGCTTTTTCTTTAAAAATAACCAAACCAAAACAAAAAATCCCTGCCCCCAAAAATTTGTTTGGGGACCTTCTGTCATTCGCAGAGTAAAATCGGAACAAATTTTAAATTCCCTATTAGTCCTCTTTTGAAGCTAAATTTGTGAAAGAAGTACTTTAGCACGTGAGTATTCAGTGTTGTATTTTACCATTTATATCCCCTCCAAGCATGTTGCTAACAATTTCTAGTTATAGCAATTATATTGGACGTAGAGGTGGCTCAAAATCAAAATGCCGGATTCAGATAGGTGGAAGTATGCGCTTAAATCTCTGTCTGAATTTCCAGTTAGGTCTTTATTATGTGTTAGGGAGATCTCTCCACCTATGTTTGAGTGCTGGAAACTTGTTCTGAGAATTTTAATTCAATGTAACTTTAATTGTACCAGCCATATCTCTTTCAAGTTATTTTAGTATGAGTCTTGACAATTCAATGTTCTTAAATCTAATGTGTCTAATTTTTTCTTTTTCCTCAACAATATGTCAAATCTTTTGTCCCTTCTTGATGTCTCTCTACCACTGTGACATATGGCATTGGATTTTCTTCCTGCTGTTTACTAGAGTACATGTGACTCCTAACGTGTTTAACGGCATATGAAATTCATTCTTCCTGATGCAGTTCTTGCACTCCAAGTTCCTCTGTCTTTAGGGGGCCTTGATGTATTTTAGTTTATATCACCCAGCATATTGTGTGCTCTCTCGCTCTTTTGTGAGACACAGGATTATTCTGTTTCCTTAGAATGATATTATCTGTGTTTTTCTTTTTGTTTGATCCTATCACATCTTTCCCAAGTCTCAACTATTTGTGTCCGTTATGTGCAATGGATAATTGCATTAAATGTGTTGGCTAGTAAGCTTGGTGTCACAGAGATAGAAATGAAGTGTAAGTAGTCTGCTTAGGGACATAGTTCAGTGGTGGACTTTGCAGTCCTAGGTTAACAGTTGGACTTAATGATCTTAACGGTCTTTTCCAACCTAAATGATTCTATGATTCTATCTCAGTGTCTTGCTTACTGGGCATTGACTATATAAGGTCTTCCCAGTGAAGTAGCTTAGCAGCTTGTCTGTGGGGAGTGCAGGCTTAGAATTAGATTTCTCTTGTTTTTAGTATTTCCTCATCCTGCCTATTGTGAGACTTGAGATTCAACGCTGATACCAGTGAAGCCCGTTGATATTTTGTAAGGAAAATTACAGAACCTTTTCTGAGTTCTGTAGGATGAGGGATAAGTGCCAGACATCCATGTCATTCACTTTTCGTCATGACACTGATCTGTTGGTCTCTCTTCAACGCAATTTTGTAGAAATGCAAAAAGTGGCCTTTTATCTCTACAGTTGCCTACTGACTGCATTTCCCTGTTCCCTGTGTCAAACTTCCTCTAGACAAGGATTTCTCTTCTACTTCTTCTCCTTCTAGCAAACAGTGACTGCATACACTTTGATTCCACAAGCACTGAGTTCAAGCTGGGGCAGTTTTCAAATGGTAAAGACTTAGTGATCCTCATGTGGAGATCAGTGGAAGTATTTTCTTCTTAAGGCAACCTCTTATCAGATCTGCTTGCTTTGAATGTAAGTAGATTGCTTAAATAGGACTTGCACACCAGGCGTCTTCTAGTGTGGAAGCTTATATGACTCACTGAGACTAGCATCACCCCATTCCTCCTTTCTCCAGGGACATTCTTACCAAACACAAAATTGCTTCTGCAAGATCTACCTAGGCAAGGAGATTAAGTTCTCAGTCTGATTTTGCAGAAAAATCTCACCACTTATGTGTACTGAAACTCAAATGTAGCGATAAATCTCAATTTAGTCTAAGAACACACTTAAGGAAACACAAAGTATTATTTCAATGTGCCATCTGGCAGGAGATTGCTGCCTTGTCTTTTCCCAGTTGTCAAACTGCAAGTTCTTCCTTCTAAATAAAATGTACTAACCAGTAAGCAGTGCTGCTGCTCAGTAGAATCTGAACATATTCTGTGTTTATGCGGGAACCAGTATTTGAATGAAGACAATCTGTTTAATGTTCACCTCCCCATGAGTGGCTGTCACATCAGTGAGATGGATCCAAGCTTTGACTGTGAATTTCTCTGTGCTGTCTTTTATCTAGACAACTCCTTGCCAAGGTGGACTAAATAGCTTCTCAGTGTCTTTTTTCAAATTTGTTCTTTGGTAGTTGAGACTTCGCTTCACAATAACAAGATTACCTTATCCATCTACCTTATGCATGCCTTGTCTTTTCACCTACACGGGATCAAGACTGTTACAAAATCTTTGGTTATTCTCATTGAGAAATCCAAAAGCTTAACTTCAGCAGAGAGATGTTGCAATTTTGTTCTTTAGGTGTTGGAGAACAGTGGAGTAGACTGTCCTGCGTCAATCAGAGCAGATCTTGTTTGTCATACAAACCAGAGTCTGTATGGCTTTGGCAAGTCTGCTGAAGTACTTCAATGTCGCTGATGGCTCTAAAGCAACTGTATAAAAGGACTTCTCCTTTATATGTTTTTAGTGTGGACTTGGTTAGCAAATGCATTTTTCAGTTTCTCTTCCTAAAGGTTGCTTTTGAAGTTTCAGTCTGTGAATCAAAAAGCACTAAAAAAAAAGAAGGTAGTTACTTAACGTTTTTCAAATTGTTCTGTTTGTTGCCCTTCTTCTTGCCATGTCTTGAAACACTTAGAGGAAATTGAGGTGCGAAAAACTCAATGCTGAGGATTTGAAGGACAGTTTGTGTGGGCAGGAAAGCAGCATTCATGTATACGTGACAGGTATTTTGAAAGCAAAAAGTCTGCAGGCACAGGTACTTGAAATGTACAAGCACTTAGGAGTCTATAGCTAGATAGTACTTTTCAAAGATCTGTTAGTAATAACTTTTTTTTTTTTCTATTGGCTTATACAGTAGTGAATGAAGAACTGGGAAGTTCTTCCTTCTGGGAGGGCCTGTTTCTTAAAAACATTAATTTCTTCATAAGATGTGCGTTTTCTTTCAGAAAGGAGAAGTAATATTGCCAGTTCAGTGTCCCATATAAAACAGCAAGGAAGACAGTTCACAGAAACAGTACAAATGACTATGAATATGAATTGCTGCAGTTAAGTATGGGTAACTTGTTTTGTTCCAGTAGGTAGCTTGTCTTTTTATGAATGTTCTGGAGGGAAAAATAATTTCTACCCCATCATCTAGAAGTATTTTTTAAATACTCAGGTGTTTTTGTCCTTTGATTAATAACAATTGAGAAGTATGCAAAAAACTTAGTACTTGGCTAAACATGTAACTTAAGCATGAGCTCTTGGAACAATGACTTCAGCAGGGCCATTCCAGTGATGATACGTACTGCAAGTTGAATTGTATGCAATTTTGCCATTTCAGCTAAAATTCTCTAAATATGCTAGTCTTCTAGCAGCATATTCTTCATAATTCAGAATTCTTTTTAATGTAACAACCCCTAAATATTTTCGAAGAATCCATTTTATTAAATACTTTTGTAGTAGGACAGTTTGTACTAATATATAGAGAGCAATTACTGTTTTACCTTAGAACCCAACTAGGAAATAGCAGCACGTTTAAAACACAGTAGGAAGCATCCCTACTCTCCCAACCCACATCGAAAAGGCAAAAAATTGAATGTATGTGCATGATCCCTTAAAAGGAAGGTTATATGAAGGTAAGGAAAGGTTATGATCTTCTGTAACTACCTGGTTTTTATAACATCAAACATTTACTGTGTGTCCTTTATATTTAACCAAGATAAGCAATAATGTTTACTATTTTTGTTATTCCAGATACTATATATCAAAAGGTGCTATCGTTGATCAGCTTGGAGGAGATTTAAATTCTACTCCGCTTCACTGGGCAACAAGGTGGGGAAAAGCTTTCTGGAATTTCCTTTTTCTGTGTTTTTTCTTAACTTAATCTGCTACTGATTGATTTATGAAATTGCTGTGTTTTCTGGGAATACTTTGTACAAGAATTAATTCAGCCATTGATAACTGAGCACACTGTGAACGTGGTACATTTGAGCTACAGGAGCTTTCCGCATATAATTCAGTTTCTGTCTTATCTCTTTCTGATGTAGGGGAAGATGATTGCTATGATAGGAAAAAGAGTAAAGTATAAATAGAGTCTATAGTCACCGTGGTTTACTCTTCGAATATCTTACTTTTGTCATTCTTCCAAAATTCAGCAACACTTGTGCAGATGGGGTTTGGGATGATTTTGTGCGACATTGTCCTTGCAGTGTTCTATTACGTGTGTGGATTTTTTTTTAAGATGCACTTAAAATCAGATTTATGATGTAGAAGGTGGTTTTAGAATGATGAATGGCTGTGAAAATTGAAGACATCCTTCAGGTAGCAGCTACTCCTTCAGACAACTGCCTAGAAATAGGCGGGAAAGGAACACTGTCTATATTAATATTCTTAACTGTAGACTGCAAAAGGAAACTTACAAAATAAGCTTTTAGAACATTTAATGTATCAAAATAATTTATTTACTAAAGATGAGGATGTGCTTGTTAGCCTCCATTAAAGTTTTTAGCTTGTATATTTCTTTTTGTTACAGATCACACTCTATGTTCTGTGTTAGTAGCACGAAAGCTTGATTAAATTTGCTGGTGTTTATAGCTGTAATCTGTTCTGTAAAGCATTGTCTGAAGCTGCTTCTGACACTGAAAAGGTCTTTTTGCTTATGTCAGAAACTGTGTGCTGACAGTTAGGCACCATGTCAACAAGAAGGATATGCCTATGTTTATTATGCCAAAAAGATTCTTAAGCTTTTAATATAGTGTGGAGGAAGTGTAGGCCTTCAGTTTTCCTTTTTTTTTTTTTTAATCCTATATTTATTTCACTAATAATTTTAATAGTAGATGGATAAACCGTATGCCCCACAAAAAGCGAGAGTATGTAGCCAGTTTGACATTTATTAAAACAGCAGGCTTCATGTGTGGATTGGAAGAAGTCACAGTAGACTAGATTCCTAAACTAATAACTTGGGTTTTTTTATGGACTGGACTTTTGGTATGCAACACACTTAAGCCAATTTCATGTGATGCATGCGTTGGCTGCATAGAATTTGCTCATGTGAGTGAGTTTGCTTACTCTATTGCAGAATCAGATTGTGACAATTGCTGTTTTTAAAGTATGAGTCAAAGTGCAGAAGCTCTAGTAGTGTAATTAACTGCTAAATATATTTGTTGTATTCAAATATTAATAGTTTTTCTCTATATAGTTATTAAGTTGTTTGTTTTTTGTGTTTTGTTACATTTAGACAGGGTCACTTATCCATGGTTGTACAGCTGATGAAATATGGGGCAGATCCGTCGCTAATTGATGGAGAAGGATGTAGCTGTATTCATTTGGCTGCCCAGTTTGGACATACTTCGATTGTTGCTTACCTGATAGCAAAGGGACAGGTAAATTTTAAGTAATATGATATTTAAATAGATTCTACTCAAAATTAGAACAGGAAAACAATTGAAACCTATACCTCTTGTTCAGGAAATGCAAAATATTTGCCTGACTAAACATAAAAATAATTCAATGTCTTTTGTTGTAGACTGCAGTATTGATGTGCCACCTGCTAACTTAATTTCCTCTGACAGTGGTCTGAGTACTTTGGCTTTAATTTGTACCTGTCTAGTGTAGTATATGGAAATTCTAGCAGTTATTCTTTTATGATTCTTTATTTCTAATGAATTTAATCTTCAAATGTTAACAGTGACAATGATAGCAAATATTTTAGAATTCTTCACAGAATCATCAGTTTAGACATGGGTAAAGAATATAATGACAGAGTTGCCATAGGTCATCTCTTTTTTTACACCTCAGTCTACAACTTTTATTCATTGCTGTTACTAATTGCATGTGTGTGTAAATTAAAAAAAAAAAAAAAAAACAACAAACCCACCAACAACCAATTAATGATTGGACTAGATGATCTTACAGGTCTTTTCCAATCTAGGAGATTCTGTCATTCTGTGAACAACAACAAATACCGCCCCAAACCCAACCCAAAACGTTCTTGTTAGCTTCTTATACTATTGCTAGATCTGTAAAGTGTGTATGTAATGTGTATTCATTACTGTTCTCATTGTCTTCCATCGTTCATTCTTCTGTATGCTCAGAGACATGTCCACCTTTTTGCTACTCACCCTGCATTATAATTTGTAGATTTACTCACCCACAGATATGTGCCTGAAGCACAAATTTGGTTTACTTTGTAAAACATACAGAAAGGTCAAAGCATTCCTCTCTTTTTAGAGCCTTGCTAATGCTGTTCACACTTCTGTATTCTGCTTATTCTTTCAAATAGCGAGTTAGATATGATCCAATGAGTCAGGTAGAATATGACTATGGAATCAGTGGGTCTGGTCTGCGTAAAACAAATACTAAATTTGCTGCAGAAAATTATTTTGCCTATACATGTGAAAAAATAAACTATTGCTCCATGCAGCATTCAGTTTGTATCTGAGAACTGTTTGGTAAAACAGTATTTAGTGTATGATAGAGTGTAAGCTAGGCACAAGAAGAGGCTGATCATATATAAACACTATTTTGTAAGAGATAATGATTGGAGAGAAATGCTTTTTCATCAGGAGCAAGTTTTGTATTTTGTTCACAAATTATGTATAATTGTATGTGGGTTTTATATTACCAGAAAAATCTTGCAGATGTTATACAAGTGTGAACTTGTTTAAAGCATAGCATTAATTGAGGTATAAATGGCCTTTAAAATGTTCTGTTTTGATTATGAAATCTCCCTGTAAATGTTTGATTGTCCTCATGTTTATATACAGACTTGTCCTATTTATCTGAGCATTGTATACTTCAGTCCAAAAGAAGCTGTGTATCTTTACATGTGTACATGCATAAACACACAAAACTTGCTTTAAAATTTAAAATGTATTATCTTGGAAACAGTTCTCCTTATCAATAGCTTTTAAAAGGATGATTCTTATTAAATCCCTCAAACGTTATCAGCTATGATTTTGATGTCCTTTCTATGCTGTAATTTTAAATTAATTTTAACAGTAATTTTTGGAAGCACTTCAAAAAGTTCAACTTTAAAATTATGTATTGATTTGCATGTTTAAAATACAGTAATATCAATAGCGTTGTAACAACAATCCCTAAACTCATTGTTCTCTAGCTGTACTACATACAACTACAGAAGCTACATGGTTTCTGTAGAAGCTATGGGAAATACATGATTCTACTTTTTATTCTCCTTTAATAAGTACATATGAGGTCATTAATCCTTTTTTTTTTCACTTCCTTTGTGATGCAATGATTTGCATTTGGAAACTTGAACTGCTTTTGTTATATACTACTTGCAAATTTTTTGTGCCTTTTGCCTTTACAGAGACCAGGTTTTCTTATATTCAAAGAGTAGGCTTGCCCTTGTTCTGAACTAATTGTAGTACCTGTGTGGTAAATGACAACTAAATAAATGTCAAAATAAAGGTCAGTGTAGGCTGTTGTGCTTTGTTTGTTCTGATCCTGATGCCTTTGTGGACCTGCATGATCAGAGAGCCAGCTTTCGTAACTGTTTAGAGAACTGACTGGTGGATTAAGAAGTTGCTCCTAATTGCTTCTTTTCCCTTTTTGAGACTGAGCTGGAACCCAACTTCAGTGTTGCTGCTTCACTCTGTTCCTGGGCTGCAGCAGCCAATGGTAAAATTTCCAATCCGAGGTTTGAGTCCAGTCCTCTAGCTTCTGGAGTGTAGTGTAGGGGAAGAACTCTTGGTCAGATGCCCTCTGGTCTCGGTTGGAAGTGAACCCACTTTCATGCCAGCGACGACTACTCAGCCAAGAGGCAGCAGTGGCTGATAGCTGTTGCTTTCTATTTAGTCATGTCTGTTACTGAATTCTGAGAGACTAATACCTGGCTGCATCATAATTTGCTCATGTTGTTTGTGTCAGTAGATTGCCTGGGTCAAAATCAAGCCTGGGGCAAGTACATGGTATAAATACAATCAGATAGCAAGTAACAGAATCTGTTGCACAGTTCAAGTTTAGGTAAGATCATTATTTTAAAAAAATGTAAGAAAGAAAAACTGGAAAGAGCTTGAAGGCACTTAAAAATGTTCAAAATTGATGCTCGTACTACTTGACTGCTTGACATTGTGCTTACGCTACTTAAAATGCCAAAGGCGTATCAGGGCCTAGTATACATGAACGTGTCACCCCAGAGTAAGTTAAGATATGGATGTGGTATGTCAGATGGTTGAATAAAATGTGTTCTTATCCTGTGGCATGTGTGAGATAACTTGCCTCAGTCACAGATAACGAGTGACTATAAAGTTGCTAGTAGGGCAAAGTCATGTTGTAAGAAATATTCTGGAGCTGAAATTATAGTTCAACTATTTCATACCTATAGTTTCACTGTCAATCACTTATTCACCAAGTATATATTTTTTTATTCTCAGAGCTGCGATTTTGTGTGTTAACTACTGTCCTGAGCTACATAGGGCCTTCTTCTGAGCTATGGCTGAGGAGCAGCTGGCATCTAGGTTGGAAGATGCCAGTGTGGTACCAGCAGTCTTGGTTACTTTGGTGCTGCAGTTCATGAGTTGTGCTTCTAAGCACTGTTACCTCTGTTGGTGCTGAGGATTGTTCTCTCCACTGAGCTCAGGCCAGTGTAAGGCACCGAACCAAGTGTTTATTCCCTAGGCCCAACCTATAGCACATCACTTACAGGATTATAAGTCCAGTTGTGTTTCTTTCTTATGATTGTCAAAAACTGACTCTGCGTGTGATGGACTAGAGTATTCGCAACAGAGCTTTTGTTGTTTGAAAGAACGAGGTGGGTTCAGTTCTGTGTGTTACCTGGCTTGATGAGCCAACTGTCGGTCTGCACTCGGTTCATTTTGTAAGAATCCTACAAAATCTCTTCTTCTAGTGAATAGCTAGCACGTCTTTCCGAAATTAGGAAATGTTTTCAGCCTTACATCTCCCTTTCTGATAAATCTTCTTTACTATATGCTTTTAAATATATCATTTCTTTAGAAGCCTGTTTCCCTTTCCCTGGGCAACAGTCCATGTGAAAAAGATATTTTCCTTATGGTGAATAGGATTCTGAACAAGGGCAGCATGGGTCTTTATGTGAATGTCTGAATTTGTGAAATAACTAGTAATGGTTCTAAAGAGGATTAAATTCCTGGTCCCTTTCTGTGCAATTTAATGTGCTTCTAAGTGGAATCTCTTGATGTTTTTTGTGCTTTTGAAAGGGCTGTACTGTATCACAGTACTGGTTTGACCGTTGCTTGTTAAATGTCCTGGTAAGCTTAAATGCTGCTCTGATCTCTAGCTGCTGTTCAGAATCCTACCTCATCAGCTATATTGCTTTCAGAGTGTAGTGTTAAGCAGCAGAATAGTTGCTACAGCTCCTTTCTGTGCAGGAACGTCTTTCTCCCCTACATTTTTGCCTCTCCAAAACCTTTTTGTGGAATCTTGTATAAGTGTCCTAGGATTAAGTCGGGTTAGCTTTGCCTATGCAAAGTTGTTCTATTTCAGAACGAAGTGAAAAATTTGCCACTTATGGTCCACAGAGTTCATGCTTGAAATATGTACAGGGGGCAGTAGGATGTGCAATTTTTGGTCATTGCATCCCTTATTGTTGAAATCTTTGGTTCTTGTACTGTGTCCTAACAGCGTAGGTACACCCTTCCGTGAGCGTTATCAGATTGACCTATCACTGAGTGTTAAAGAAGAAATTAATGCTAAAATGCCTGCTGGTACACACCAGAACAGAAGAACAGTCTCCTAATATGTACCTGCTGCTGAAGGTTTACTTTTTTTGCCTCAGCCTGTTGGTAAAAAGCAGGAACAGAGCTTCCTTTCTGAAATGTCCCACTTGCCGTGTGGTTGTGGTAATGATCTGGCAAAAATAACAAAGAATTTTTCATGAGAGGTTTGTTAGAGCATGCGTCTGCTATCCACAACTACGTCATATTGTTATATCTATACAACAGTGGGCAAGTCAATCTTAGTTGCTTTGCCTCTTGTTAAAGTTCCTTTGAAAAGGGACCTGCCTCAGCCCACGTTGTAGCTTAATGAGAGTAATAGCTGTAGTCTGCCTAGGTAATTTATGTGCAGGGAATAGTCTGGAGCTCATGGCTTTTTTTTTTCTTTTTTTTTCCTTTTAGCTGAGTGTCACCCAGGGTGCAAAGTATAGTTTTGATTTGTCAGGTGGAATCACTGAAGGAATCGTTTTACTTGCGTCCAAACAATCAGGTCTCTGCTGTCATGAAGAACTGCTTTTCTATATGAAATCTAAAGATGAAAGAACGATTGTTCATGTATCTTCAAAATATGTTGTTCATGCAGTGTGACCTATGAATCAGTCATGCTTCTCAAGGCTGAATTAATATGAGGTTAGGCTGTGGTTTGAATTTCCTTCATGATCTCAACAACAGGAGGTTAAAGGGAGTGCCAATGGTTATGTGGTCCTAGTAGGCTTAAAAGGATCTACTCTATACAAGTACCATGGGCAAACAGATTTGGATCCTGGTCTCAATGCACGTAACCCTTTTCTGAACAAACAATACAATAAAGTAATGGTTCTTTTTCCTCTCCATCAACTGTTTTTTAAATTTCTGATATTTTTTTTTTTTTTAATTAAGCAACAGAGTAAAACCTCAGAAATGTCAAGTTATCTGCAGGCTAGGGATGTTTTAAAAGCAATTATTTGGAAGAACTAAATTGGGTTTTCTGGAAAACTTCTGCCAGGGTCAGGCAAGCAGCACCATGAGTGGGGATCCCAGGGTTCTGGGCATTTAGCAGACTACTGGAGTGGAGAAGGTGGTTCTGGGGGTGATAGAAAGCAACATCATCCACTCTCTGGGTTTCTTTCAGTAGTTTCTGTAGCAAAAGACTTTATTGGAACACTTTCAACCTAGTTTTTCTAATAAGGGCTGAGAGGAGTAGCGTAGGAAATACTGACATAGCTCTATTGCCTCTAAGGAAAACTGTTCATGTCTTGCGTTCAGTTAGCTTACAGTAATTTTGTTGGTGTTCTGTGCAGCTTTCCCAAATGTGCTTGAGAGTCCGATCTGCCTCAATGTATTTAGGAATTACCAACTTCTGTGTTAGTGAGGCAGGGATCTATAAGAGGAAAAAATGCTGTAGGTATTAGATCCTTTCTGATGGATCTAAGAGAATTGTCTGGATGGTGCTGTTTTGTCATTCTGTGGCTATGTTCTGTTAAATGTAGTAATGTTTTTTTTATTTTTAGTCACCACTTGGTTATAGATGTTTTATTTCTGGGTAGGTTGTTTTTATTAATGGCTTTTGTTTAAACTTAAAACATTTATGGCATCTGCTAACTTGATATCCAGATATGTAAATACCTTTGGAACTGAGTGAACTAAGGAAAATTGCTTTGCAAGTGGAAAAATAGATGCAGCTAGCATTCAGTAGCATGTGGGATTCAGGCCATGGTATTTGTGTTAATTTATCAAGTATTTTATTAAATATTGGTGCATCATTTTAGTTTTCTCCTGCTTTGGAGTGCAACAGTACAGTATCTATATTTATCTGTTATGTTGAAGATTAATAGTGAGATACAAATAACTAGTCATATACTATGACTGTTCCTTAGTTTCTAAAATAGATTGGAGTGGTCATATGTTTGCGATGGTGGTGTTAATGTCTGTTTTCATCTTTTAAATATTATTTTATTATGTAGTAAAAGCTTGCCAGTTTTTCTCCAATTCAGTTGGTTAGTCTTTAAATACTGCTTCTCATTGCAAACCTTGTATCTACTGGGTCTTAAGCATGTTTACTTATCTCACCAACTTTTTTTCTTTTCCTTCTTTAGGATGTAGATATGATGGATCAAAATGGAATGACACCTTTAATGTGGGCAGCTTACAGAACACATAGGTAGTATCTCACCGCAGTTTTGACTTTCTCTTCTGTTAACTAAGTGGCATATAGTAGTGACTGGTTTTGATTTTTTGGAAAGTTTTTTTTGGTTTAACTAGTCAACGTTCTTTCCACAATTGCCATTTTATCTTTTTTCATGTGTCATTGTTGTGAGTTAACCCCAGTAGGCAGCTCAGCCCCACACAGCCACTTGCTCACTGCTGCCCAGCGGGATGGGGAGGAAAATCAGAAGGGTAAAAGCAAGGAAACTTGTGGGTTGAGATAAAGGCAGTTTAACAGGTAAAGCAAAAGCTGCATGACCAAGCAAAGCAAAATAAGGAATTCATTCACTATGTCCCATCAACACGCAGGGGTTGAGCCATTTCCAGGAGAGCGGAGCTCCATCACCTGTAATGGTTACTTGGGAAGGCAGATGCTGTAACTCTGAACATCCCTCCCCGCCTCCTTTTTTCTTCAGCTTTTATTGCTGAGCACGATATTGTATGGTGTGGAATTTCCTTTTGATCAGCTGGGGTTAGCTGTCCTGGCTGTGTCCCCTCCAAACTTCTTACACCCCCCCCCGCCCCCAGCGTACTCGCTGGCAGGGCAGCGTGAGAAGCAGAAAAGGCCTTGGTGCTGTGTAAGCACTGCTCAGCAGTAGCGAGAACACAGGTGTATTATCAACACCATTTTGGTCACAAATCCAAAACACAGTACCATAGGAGCTACTGTGAAGAAGATTAACTTGATTCCAGCCAAAACCAGTACAATGACCTATTCAAGAGAGAGGATGTTATGCAGAAGTGCTCACTAACATGAACTTTTAGTTTACAAAGTAAATTTTCCTGTGGAGATGATTGGAAAAAAGTTGGTATAAAATAACACTTCTTCAAAGAGCAAATTTGTCTGAATTAGATTCCTGCGCGGAAGGACCTATCTCCATTGATTGCTGAGAGGAGCATAGGCTAGCTTTTACAAATACCTACCATTACTGACATTATCATCCCATTTTATTTTCATCTTTTGGAATGTGAAGTGGAAATATAAAATGTTTTAAACTGCCGTTGTTACCTGCCAAGTATATAACCATGTGCATGCTTTTATAAATCTGTCAATACTGTTAGGTTTGGTAAATGTGAAAACAGAATTGTAGAACAAATGTGTTTCATGACATCCCAGAACAAGCTGCCTTACTGAGATTCTTTAAAAGTTAACAGAATTGTGTGCTTTTGGGGAAGGGAATTTGAGCCATTCATAATCATCAGCAAAAAATGTCACTTTGCTGTTACATAGTGTACATGATCGATGTTCTTTATAGAAATTACTACTCATTAACAATAAGTTGATATGTATTTGAATTCATCTTATGTAGATCTAACAAGAGTTTTCTTTTCTAGTGTGGATCCAACCCGATTACTACTTACGTTTAATGTTTCTGTTAATCTTGGAGACAAATATCACAAAAACACAGCACTGCACTGGGCTGTGCTAGCAGGAAATACTACTGTTATTAGTCTTCTGTTAGAAGCTGGAGCTAATGTTGATGCTCAAAATATAAAGGTAAACACTTGGTCTGTTTTTATTGTAAGTGGTTTGAGGCAGAAATAATATGATAAATCTCAAGAATAGAGTATTATTGTGGGTATGGTGGGATCATGAAGATGGAGCAAAAGCCATGCCACTAATGTTTAATTTGGGAATCAGTTTTTCCTAACAGTGATGTATAACCACTAAATCTGCACCTTCAAAAGTACTTGTGTGAATAATTTACCAATGATGGGAGTGGGGTGCACAATTAGACTTCATGCGTGAAGACCCATGCATTTGGATGCAAAATTGGAAATCTCACTGAGTGTCTTCTGGTGAAGTTCTGGGGTGACTGTCTGTCTGTTGGAGGGAGATGTGGGACATCTCTGTTCTCTTCCAGAGGGATGACAAATGCTCTAGTGTATCTCCCAGTGGTAGCAGGGAAGTTGGAGGCCTAAAAATACCAGTAGGAGTAAAATAAGAAAATGGGCTCTTCTTTGCATCCAAACTTTAAGTTGCCTGATTACCAGAACCTCTTAATGATGACAATCGATTCAGCACTAACAGAGCCCGTCCCTAGCATATTTTAAACCAGTCAAGCAGCTGTTAGAATTTGTGCCATAGACTTGGAATCTCTAAAGCTTCTCTGGCAGTGGAAGGTGCGCCTCTTGAACGTGGTTTTGTCCATTGCCTCCAGACTATTCTGTGTATCAAATTAGATGCACTTCAACACCCAAGCTGTTTCTTCTGCAGTGTCAGAGAAGAATTCACTTTTAGAAAAAGAATTCTCTACTGAATTTCTCTTCAAATATTTGTATTTTCCACTTAATGAGTGTCACAGATGAAGTGGTTTCTCTGGAAAATACAGCTGTAAATCTACGTTTATAAAATACTAAATACTTAAGTAAATTTATTTGACCTTTCACCATTTTTCCTACTGATTAAGATGGCCAGGGCCTATTTTGCTTGATCACAAGTGATAGAAATATGTTTAAACATAAATAAATATACCCATCTGTTTTTTTGAACAGCATGGAACAGTCGTTTTAAGGGTGCAGTTTTGCTAGTAGCTTTCTAGGTCCTACATCCACTTTAGAGTATTAGAAATACTGATGATCATGAATGAAAACTCATTAGAAAAAAATCACATGGCTTTTCACATGTTTAAAACAAATCAAATAGCCTCGTGCATGTACTTGTGTGAATATATAATAATCATTCCTGGTCCGTAAGGTCAGTCGTGTGGATGAATTATGCTTCTAGTCTCACTTCTTGTAAACTGTTGAAAAACTTTTCTTCTATGCCACCTAATGGTAAAAATTAAGGTATTTTTGTGGAAAAAAATCAGTGTGTCATACCTTGCTTCCCTTGGCAGACTGATTAGGGTTTTCAAGTCATCACCTTACCTAAATTTCTGGACTCTTACAAAATCTGTAATAAAAATGCATACGTTTGGCCAAATGAAAAAAAAAGTATCTGCTAGCCTGAAGCAGTTCATGGTCTTCCTTTCTTTATTGACAGACAGCAGCAGTCAGTAGAAAAAGAGGGTTTTGAACCTGCTGGATCATGATACCTTTCCAGTCATGCCAGAGCACATGTACCTGGTTTCATTAGACTTGTACCTGGTTTCATTAACCACTATCTGCCTTCAGTGGTGGAGTCTAGGTTTCTTGCATGCCTTCCCAGGTTTCTAGGCTCTTCAGAGGATCAAAATCATTCTGCCAGTGGCTTTATACCAGATGCTGATTTGGGTGATAGTAAACCTACAGGCAACGTAAGAATTTGGTTGATTTTTATAGGTATATAGAAACTCAGTTTTGTGCTTCTCCTTTGACTGTTCAGCAAAAAAGTTTTCTTTGAGCCAAAAACTAGTTGTTAAGTGTCTGGCTCATGTTTCTCCAGAAATAAAAGGAATCATGAAAGACTCATTTCTGATGCAGTCAGTTCCAGATTTTTGCAGCATTATCTAGTGAAGTCTTTTCAGATAGCCCATGAAATTCACCAAAAATGATGGTAAGGCAGCTAAAGTTAAAGAAATGCATTGGCTGAAAGCTGCTCATCTTTTTCAAATTATGAAGTGGCTGAAATATTAGGTGCGAGCTTTCACCTTGTTGTTATCAGCTCTAGGCAGTCAGTCTTAGGAAGGTGCATGCTGCTGGCTGCCTGGGTTTGGAACAAACTGGAACCAGTCATCTCAGTGAGGTGCTTTTTTTGCTTTGCGTGACAGTTTGAGAAGCATGTGAACGATAGCATTCTTATTCTAAAATAAAGCTTGATAAAAGCAGTGCGTTTGTCCATTTGTGTTATTTATCCTCTTTATATTATGCTGTACAAGAAAATAGTATTTTTCTTTTGGTAGTAAGATACTTTCTTTTTCCTTTTTGAGAACTGGATTACAGTTGGAGTTGGAAGACTGCTTTTTAGTAGTGAAAGTAGTGTAGAGTTTTTGTTTGGTTGATTTTTTGTTAAGGAAGTTATCTTTCCACACCAGTAGACAGATTGGGCACATGAGGACAGGATTTCACAGGGAGTCAGCTTATCACTGGGGGTTGGGGGGAAACCTGTAATTTTTATGTAAGTATAAAAAGAAGCTCCTTTTTTATTAGTGATAGAGACCTAAAAGAGCTTTTATGGTTTAAGGAAATTTTGTTTTGTTTTGTTTTGTTTTTAAATGTGTTAATGAATCACCCAATGGACTTCTGATGGAGTTTCTTGATTATGCAGTGTATCTGTAGCCTTGTCTGTGGAAGTCTACATCTAAAGTTCCCTATGGTAATGACACTTCAAATTATTCTGTCTAAACACTTAAAATATATACCAGTGAAGCCTTATCACTTGCTGGCAAACTAAGAGTGTTACTAAACTAAGTTCCCTGATTTTATTTGATTTTTTTTTTTGCTTTCTAAGCAAGTCAGCCATCCACCACCCCTGTGAATACAAAGAAAATATTAAAATGGCCAGATGATGAGAAGCATAGTCAAAGACTACTTTAAAGCTCTCTCAGTCTTTTCATCTAGGCAGTTCCTAGGTGTCTCATGGCCCTCTAGTGGAAGGGATGCTCAGCTGGACCCCAAGACAATTTCAGATTTTACTTGGGAGATCAACTCCCAGAGGGGATTGTTTGTCCGCAGGTAATCTTTACAGTCTGGATATATAAGGTGATATTAAAACGACAGCATCTCTGGAGTTTTCCAGATACTACCAATTCAAGGTGCTATTAAATTTGTGATAAAGCAGACACCATAGTTTGATTTCAGGCTTTTCTGTTGAGGATGGAGTTAAATTAATCTATTTCTGAAACATTTGGCTAAATAACTTTGAAGCCAAGTTAAGTCAAAAGGTTATTCTTTTTAAACTGATTTTGCTAGTTAAACTTCTCGCACAGGGGTGCAAGATCCTATTAAGTAGCAAAAAGCTTCACCTCGTGATCTGTAGTCTGTGCTATTTACTCTCCTTTTAGAAATTTGGAGCAAGATTTCAAAGGCAAAATGACAGTTAAGTACTCAATTCCCATTGTCTTTCTATGGGATGTAGGTAGCTAACCGTACTTTTTAATCTTTGAAATCTCTTCTGTCTGTAGTAATTATTGCCCTTTCTGGGTAATTTCAGTTTCTGGTACCTGTCTCACTTTTTTTTTAGGAGGGGGACGAGCGATGGAGGATTCAGCCATTTTTCAAGCCTCCATGAATGGTTTGTTTAGGAGGGGAGTTAACTCCAGTAGAAGAGAGGAGGAGTCAAATGCAAAACTGAAGCTGGAGGTACCTGCAATTGGTTGTCTCTTGCCTCCTCTATAATTTTAGACCCAGTCAGTAACTTTTGTTTAGCTCTCTTCCTCAATGTTTAAAAGGCAATAAAATCAAATCAGTTTAGTAGGCGGCTTTGGCCCCTGTATCTCTCTCTGTGTCTCTCTTTGCTTTGTCTGTCAGTCCTCGCTGAAAGTAGGGAAGGAGAAAGCATGGACCGTTGCTGGCTTAGCACCCAAAGTATGTGAAGCACGAGCTAAGCATAAAAGCTCAGAGTTTTAGAATAAGTTGTACATTAGCAATCAGTTTTCTTCCTGGGACTTCAGTAACTGAGATGAATATAAGATCGTTAAGCTTGTGGAAAAAAATCCTTATAGAAACATTCCATGATATTAGTAACTTCACTCTGCCAAAAAGGCAGAGAATTAACGGAGAAGTCAGGCTTTAGACTGGGAGAGTTTCCATGATCCAGTGGGTCACAAGTTCTTGTTCTTTGCTTGATTTCTGCTGCCTGTCAATAGCTGAGGGGGAAGCACGGTCTTTCATTTACAGACTAGTAGACTGTGTGTAGAACAGTGAAACACAGATGTGTTACGCCAAAGGAAACAATTATTGCTATGTCAGGACATACATATTGTCAGGATCACACATTTAATATTCTACTTGTCCACGCATGTGTAGTTATGAGAGAGTGAAAAAGACCAAAAGGAATGAATAATGTTTGGTGTCAAGTAAGCCGCAGAGCAAAAAGTATGCCAGAATATAGCTTAAACTGACTTAAAATGTACTATTTTTACCTGTCAATTTTCTGTTTCAAAAGTGCTCCGGAGGCGTTTTATTTTTAAATTGGATGTTTCCCACTTTTATACTCTTGGCAGGGAGAATCACCACTTGATCTAGCAAAACAGAGGAAAAACGTCTGGATGATCAATCACCTACAGGAAGCAAGACAGGCAAAGGGATATGACAGTCCGTCCTTTCTGAGAAAACTAAAAGCTGATAAGGTAAGAAGTAGTATAACTCTTATGTAAATCAATATTACTGCTGCTCTTGCTTTGAGGGCTTGTGTGTTTGTTTAAGGTAAGCAGTTCAGTACTGTCATTTCCTCACACTTCAGTTTTAGGAGACATCTTTCTGTTATGACAAAAGTAATTGCAAAAGAAAAAAAATACCACCTTTATTCAAGGCAGGAGGAAAAAAAATCCTAAGCCTCCAAACAGTTTCCTTTAGTTTTTGTACTAACTAAATGTTAGGAAAGTACCACGTGGTCTGGTATGATTGGGGATAGCCAAGACTTTCACAAAGCTGACTCTGAAGTAGCTAAGGAAAGAAGCATTTTAGATATCTTAAACTCTGATCTCTTCTCTAATTATGTAGGGTTTTGTGTTGAATGAAAGAAGCAGTCAATCTTGGCAGTATAATGTAATATATGAATCTCTAATGTGGGGGCCTTTTTCTTCTCAGGTTATTATTTAATACTGCAGATAGGAGGAGGCAAGAAATGAGGGTATAAAGGGTAACATATTACTGTAGCATGACGAACTGTCTACCGGCCTATAGTTTGAGAACTTTATAGAGAGTTAATATCTTCTTACCAGGCAGAGTGTTGTGCTGGATATTAAATATTGCTATCACTGATTTGCTACAACTTCTTGATTTAAAGATACATTGCATCTTGATGATTAAAGCACTGGCTACAGCCTGAGCTTTAACCCTGTGGTAATATAATAGTGCAGTAATTATTGACTTTAAGTGATTTGTGCATTGCATTATATGTACTTGTGCAGTGTGAATGTGCTTTGAATAGAGTTCAGTGCCTTCAGCACAAATTGTATCCACATAGTGTAAGTCAAAAAAGGACCAATTTTTAGACGCTTCAGTATGATTTTATCTGTTACTTACGTAACTTCGGCCTTTAAAGTTCACTGAGATTACCATGTGCTGTGTTTATACACTTCGACAGATTCTTAAAAAAGAGCTACTGTTGCCTTTGTTCTGGATTAACAGTAAAGTCGCTAGAAGACAGTTCTTCTAAAGTAATCAATAAAATTATTGATTTACTGTGAAATTTTAGGAAGATCTTTTTTTCTTGCCCATACATTGGAGATATGTAAATATGGGATATGACAATAAAATTATGAAGATTCCCCCCTATGTCAAGCTTCCTGAAAATTTGTTTAAGTTTTTGTGACTGTCCTATTTATTGTAGAATATTATTATACAACCTGTTCCAAAAAAATAGAATTACTTACTGATATTTGTTTCTATATAGGAATTCCGTCAGAAGGTGATGCTGGGAACTCCTTTCCTAGTAATTTGGCTGGTTGGGTTTATAGCAGACCTAGACATTGATTCTTGGCTCATTAAAGGGCTGATGTATGGTGGCGTTTGGGCTATGGTGCAGTTTCTTTCAAAGTAAGTGTTTCACCAGGACGCTGTCTGTTTAGTGTGCACACAAGAAGTGTTTTGCTGGCATCTTTATTGGATAAATAATCTTAAATTTTCTATTTTTTATGTGCTTTTTTGACATGCAACATTTTTGTTGGAATTTTTTTTTTATTACTATTTAGGGGAAAGATTTTGTGCAGCTTTAGCTCTTGTAATGCTCTGATGTCTTGCAAATATCCATGGAATTACCTTGGATGAATATCACTGAGCTAATAGAAGCTAACAGTGGAGCAGAAATTCCAGTCATTCTCCAGAGGAGGGTGCTGAATGTCTGTCTACAAAGTTATCAGCATGAATTTTGAAGAAAACAGAAAAGAGAAAAGTTACTAGAAAGGAATAGGAAGAAAAAAAAAAAGTGCAAGTTTGCTATTAAACCCCAATTTTTTAGAATTGAAATACCCAAAGGCATCTGAAGAAAAGTGAAGTCAGAGTCAGGTTTGGTATCTTCTGTTGTGGAAAGGGTTGATTAAAGAAAAAGTCTGCTTTCTAATAATATTTTTTCATTTGTTACATGATCATAAAGAATTTTAGTTGTGCTTGTGATTACTTCAATTACCTGCACATGCATATGCACATACACACACGCAGGCATGCCCCAACAGAGTTTCAAGATCTGTAGACTACTTCATCTATACTTTGCTTTTCATCGTCATGTGTTGCATGTATAGAAGAACTGCTTATATCTTCATACTTAAAAGCTTTCTGCTTTTCTGGCCTTGGATGTCATGTGTATTAGAACCACTTGCTTCTCCTTCCTTTCAGTTTGAAGAGGAAAAGAAAATATATCTGTTCCTTAGACCAAGTTCATAGAATCTTGGTGAACTTAGTACATGGGGCAGGGGGTGGGGGTCATCAAGCTTTTGCCTCTGCAGGATCTTGGAGATGACCTGTTCAGTCTTTCTGTCATCTCTGAGGCTGTGCAATTTGCTGACCTTCTCCCAGAAGTAATTTGTTTTGCAATGCCAATCCTCAACCACGCCTCCTGCAAGAGGCAAGGACAAGATTTATTCAAGTTTCGCAAGATTTATGTTTTGTCAGGTTTTATGTTTTTGACCTACCTGACGCGTATTCAGGACTAACATTTATTTTCTCTTATCCTTTACTTAATGTTTAGTATAAATACTTTTTTAAATGTTTTTCAAAAACTCCAGGTTTGAATGAAACATTTGCTATTATTCTATTAGTATTTCCTTTCCCTGTTGAATTTTAGCTAATCCAATTAGCTGTGTTTTCCTCTCTGCTCCTTTCATGCACAAAAAAATGCACAGAAATCGCTGAAAGAAAGATTACTGCTGAGTAACTACTGTGTGTCCAAATGTATATTCACTTATTACTTACCATTTTAGCTCATCTTCCTTATAGGATTTTCTCAAAAGACCTAAGAAATTTCCATTAGAGAAGAAACAGTTATTGCAAGGGAGTAAAGGAGTGAAACTGGAGCTACTTGGGGCACACATTTGTCTGTGGTGGCCCTTTGTCTGTGGTGGCCCTGAGGGCACCATCAGGACAAAAAGCAAAATGCATCAATGTAAGGATGTTGAGGCAGAGGATGGAAAAAGCTTTATTTCAAGGAGTTTAGCAGTTTAGAGTGTGACTTTTGATTTGTTTAGCAATTCAAGAAAAATCTTGAATATGGAGTTGCCTAGTCACTCATCTAGTTTGTCTCAACTAAAATCAACTTTATTCAGAATAGTCTTCAATATGCGAGAGTATAAGAAGGTGAAAATAATTCTGATGGCTTATTTATATTTTTTTTAAGAAGCAGCATTCTGTCTTAGAATCTTGGCAAATTTAGTGATATGGGAAATTAATTAATCTATTTTTTTCCAAACCTTCTATTGGCTACTGTAATAGAAGCAAAAGATTCAAGAATCTGAAATATTTCAAGTATGTAGGCTTGTAACACCAAGGTCTCTTAAGCTTTTTTTCTTACCAAAGTAATTTTAATGTGTAATTTTCGTTGTATGGGTTTCCCAAATATCTTTAGCTCTGAAATCTCATAAGTAAATGTAGTTTGCAACCAGTTTCCATGCTGTAGGCTGGGAATCTCACAGATTTTTAACTGCTTTCACAGTGTAGTTTTCGCATGAATATTTACTTATTCTACCTTTCTTGTCCAGTTCTTGACATTCACTACAAAAGTGAATGTATAAATTTTAATTAAATGACTTTCAGTTGTGACTTCATCTGGACAGGTTGAAAACAGGAATTTCTCATGAACTTTGAAGGTAAAATTGACGAAAATGTTTTTATGACGTATTTTGCAATATCTCATACAGTACATATTTTAACAGGAAGTGTTTTTCAGTAGTAGTAGTTCAGGATTTCAATTTTGTAATTCAAAACTTATCATGTGACGTTGCTCCTACTTTCAGGTCATTCTTTGATCACTCCATGCACAGTGCACTGCCTCTTGGAATATATTTGGCAACAAAATTCTGGATGTATGTGACGTGGTTCTTCTGGTTTTGGAATGATATCCTTTTTTGTGTACAGTAATAAGTACTATTTTTTCGTGTTAGTAGTATGAGGTAACACCTAGATATATCCAACCTATAAGAGTAAGTACACTAACTAAAACTGTAAAATGGCTATCTCCATTAAACATTGCTTTCTGTATCGATGGTAATTATTTTATTGCTTTAAAAACGTGCACACTATTGCTTTGCTTCAGTAAGTGGAAGATTTTCCTCAAAATTGGCTTACAGTAGTCTGCAAAATTTTCTGTGCTTTACCAGTTTCTTAAGTGGGGGTAACGTAAGCAACTCTGTAAAATATGCTCTGGCTGTGAGGTGACGAGGTGTAAGAGACTGCATTTTTAGACACTGCTTTTCTGAAAAGCAGTAGGTGATTTCATGGTATGTATCAATTTCAGTGGAATTAGCTTTATACTTAATTCTTTCTAAAGATTTTGCAACTTCCATTTCATACAAACTTTAGATATATTTAACTGTATTGTCAGTCCTTGAAGGTGTACGTATTAACAACACTAGATTATAGAGAATCTGCATATGCCTGTCTTTTTGTGTTTTTGACTGTCTGCCTAGATGTGAACTTTTCATACTCACAGGGGTAAAAATTGCTCCAGATTTCACTGAAGAATGTCAGTGTCCACCAGAATTGTCCACCTTAAGGAAAGAGATTAAAATTTTTAAACAACTTTCCTGGGTATTGTAATTACAATAACCAAGAAAATAAAGTAGAGATTGAATGTTTTATTAAATGTTTAATACAGTTCTTATAGCTGTAAATAGTTGAAGTGAACTGAATATTTATGATGGATGTTGGCTTGACTTTTCTAGAACCTGGTTTTCTTTTCACCCTCGAAGGAATTACCATGAAATAGGATAGTAGCAGTGCAACCCTTTTATCATCTTGTTAATATGTTCTCCAGCCTTAGCTAAATGAGCTTCACATTTTTGGGCTGAGAACAGAGAGGAGACCCTGCTTCCATGCTGCCTTTGGCTTCCATGCTGCCAGCGTTTGCAAAGGTGCTGCTGTGAATAACAGCAGTCCCACGTGGATGGAGATGACTGCTGCTTCCTGTTTAAAAAAAAATAAAATCAAAATCTAATAGCTGTTAGGTAAAAAAACTAAATAAAATATTTCTATCAATATTAGCATGAGCATGCCTTGAAATAGTTATTTAAAAATGCTGGTCCTACTACCAGTCTCTCTGTCTGGCCTGATTTTTCTATGTTTTTACTCAATCGAATTTACTACTAACTGCAGAATGAGGAAAGTGTATACAAAATGAATATGAAAAACATATTAAACAGCAGTGATTAAAAATGGAGTTATACTTTTCCAGTTTTTGTGGAATGGAGTAGAGCTGTCTAAATATGACATGTCTCTGCACTGAAATTGTTTTTCTGGTTTGTTTTTTTTTTGTTAAGAAAACCTGACTTTTGGCAAATAGTAAAATAAAATTTTCTGGGGCAGTTATAACAACTACACCATCTCACTTCTGAATCTCAGCTCTCAATACGTTGTGTGTTTTCTTTAGAAACTCACGTTTGCTAATGCTACCACGTGTTTTGGGTTGCGAATGTTGAGCTACTGTGGAATGCTTTCTTGTGCTAACATAACATCAACTTGAACCAAACCTAAGAATGTGTGCAACTTTCAATCAAAGTCCTTGACCATATTAAAATGGCTGCACAGACAACACAACTTGATGATGACCTCTATCTGGATGTAGAAAGCTGTGCCTTAAGGCTGGCAAATTGTGACACTTTTATTTTGAAGCTCGTATTTTCTTCATATTTGAACCAACTTGCTTAGATTTTTTTCTGTTAGCCGTTCTGATAAGTGTAACTTGAAGTTTTAGTCACAGAATAATGTTCACTGTCCACTAGATGTAGTAGCTGTAGACAATTAATTACCCTAATAAAGTCTGACTTAAGGATGTCAATAAAATACTGCGCTGCCTCTGTAATTTAAGGTAGGTGCCTCAGAACCTTGGCGACAGTCTTTTTGTACACAAAAGTAGTAGTCTCAAAACTTCAGTTACTAATTGCTTTCATTAGAGCTGGTACAATTCTCTGTGACAAGCAGTTTTAGAGACTTAGTGCTTGAGGCCATCTTCCTTTAATTGATGATTTTTAATTGGAAGTCTTTGTAATAAGTTTCCAAATTCATTCTTCTTCTGGAAAAACGCCCTCTAGCTTGATTGGAAAAAAAGAAATTGCATGCGTGCTCTATTTTTATAGCATGAGGCACAGCATTGTGGTTGGAGAAAGGATTCTTGTATTTTTACAGCTTTATATGATTACTTACAGCAGAGCAGATACTCTGTAATGTTCAAGTGATAAAAACTGTCCTGGTAGTTCTCACAATTCTGACCATCTTTGCTCAGGAAAAAGGTTTCTAACCTTAAACAACTATCATGAATTGCCTTACTGGGGTTTTATATTATAAATTATATAAAAGTCTTAATTGCTGCAAGTGTTATTTTAATATTCAGGTGCTTGGTAAGAATTTTCTTTTCTTGTAGATATATTGAAGATGTCTGGAAGATCATCTGGAAGGTCTTCTGGGTTTAATCCTAATGAGGCAGAAAAGGGCAGTCAAAACAATGTATCATAAAGAACAAACAGGACCAAAGATTAGCAGTGCGTTTTCTTGAATTTCAGGGTGGTCACATGTAAAATAAGTCTATAAATTCTAAGGCTTAATAACATGTCTTCTAAAAGACCAATCTTGAAAGTAAATTCAAACAGTTTAGATTAATCTAGTGTACTAAATTTTTGCAAATGTGTCCATTCTATTGGATTTCTTTTCAGCAGCTTCTGAGTCTGGTATATTTGTTAAAATAGAAATCCTATTCTTGCTGGGAATGAAGAAGTTATGATCTATGTATTTATGGATATACGAGTCTATGGTCCTGTACTTCCCTGCCACTATTTTGCTGCTGTTTTGCTGCTTCCCTTTAAGTGTATTTTGCCCATAACAACCGATAGTTATATCTTGCTCTGTTAGTGTATTCTAATCTTCTGCTGTTTGCAGAGTAGGGGGAAAAAAACCCTCAAAAATCCTACACACTGAATCACTATATTTTAATTTAGTTTTATTTTTAAAGGAAAAGAAAAGATTTAAAAGTACACTTGTGTGAGACTAGAATTTCACATTTCATTCTTTTTCATTAGCTTTTATAGGTAGAACATTCTCTTGTGTCCTGTAAAAGTTCAGGGCACATGTACCGAGTTCATATCTCAGTTGTTCATGCAGTCTTTTCATTTCCAGCTGAACAAATAGTGCCTGTTGTGTCAGAAGGTTCCTATACCGCTCTGTTTTTCTAAGATGTCAGAGTTTGCTGTAACCCAAAATATTCACAGTATTTGTTTTGGTTCTACCGCTTCCATTTGGTGCAAATGGGAGTGTGCAGTTTTCATTAATTAAGCTGTTTTTGGTATAGCATACTCCTTGCAATGCTGAGATAATGAGATGCTGTAAGCCAATTTATAATTTTTAAAATAATTTTTCACTGGCTAATACTGTGTTGATTATCTTATTTCAAATACACTTCGTATATTGGTGGGGTTTAGGTGAAAGAAAACAACACTGCACACTTTCGATTAGGGATCATTGTAAAAACTGAGTGTAAGAGAATTCATGATGATTTTCATGCTTTCACAAAGCTGTTACAATAGCATAGTGTTTTAAAAACTGTAACAAGTAACTGGTACCGTTAAACAGTTAAAAACAAACAAATAAAAAATTCCTATTATCAAAATTAGCGTCAGGAGAACAGTAAAGAGCCTTGCACGCATGCAGAAAGAAGCCAGCCCCCATGTTTCTAGAGGAACCAAAGACCCAGAAAACCCAAACCCCAGGCCCAGCTATCCAGAACTTCTGTTCCCGTGTCTAAATACTTTTTCTAAATTAAAACCAAAATAAATTTCTGGGGTGAGGAAGATGGCAGTGAATGATATTTTTTTCCGCAAGCTAAGGGATTTTCTTTGTGTTAGATAGAAGATGGAGGTAGAGAGCTTTTGCAGAGCTTCCATTGTTCAAAAATTGATTTTGTCTAATAAATACCTAGTTAAATGAGGCTTTTTGTGTAGCTATCTGCTGTCACCTACCTGTCCTCTTGGATCCAGATGTACAGCTGTTGCGAATTGGCAGGTTCATTAGCATGTATTGGTCTCTGACAGCTTACACTGGCTGCAGATCTTTCTCTTTAGGAGAAAAGGACTTTATTACTACATCTGTAGTTAGCTGAAGGGAGCATTTTGGTATCTAATGTGCACTTTGGCTTGGTTTCAGGCTCTTGTGTGATGTGTAGCTGTGATAGTGGGAAGCTGCATGAGTTTGGGCCCTTTAAAATAGACTGCAGCTCGGGATGGCAAATAAGCTCATTGCACGTTTAGCTCACGCGTGGGTTGTGGGGTGCTTGTTTGGTTTTAATTTTCTCTTTAATGAGATGGTCTTTTTGGTTCTGAGTGGTTTCCTGGAATAATTTTCAGCCTGTTGTACTTGTTCTAATAATTAAAAGCTATTGATTAGGACTAAAAGTAGGAATTGTTTCGTGAGTGCTTCAGCTTTGTCTCTCACAGTGAAAAGGGGGGAAACCTCGTAAAAGATGGCAAATTAGTGACAGGGCAGAAGGTGAATGCCTGCTATATCGTGCATTTTGCAGCCCTCAGTAACATGGTAATGTATTTTTCCTTGCATAGTTGTAAATGAGGATGTTAGGACAAAAAAGGCGCTGTCTCTGGAGAACCCATTCTAATGCAAACCTACAAGGGTTTCTTGCCGATGGAGAATTTTGAGAGTTGCTAAAAGTTGCTAAAATCTCTTTGGAAGTAAACTTCAGAGGGGAGTTCGGCACTGTTTTAAATACCTCTAATGCAAATCTCCATATCTAAGTTAGTTGTTTAAGCTCTCTTCATAGCCAGTGGTGAAAAATAGCCACTTGTAGGGCACTGCTTCTCTGACTTAGTTTAAATATCTTGATACTGAAGATAGATTGGACATTGCTTTGTCCTTTCTGTTGTATATGAAGGCATACTGAGGGATTTAAGGTAGGTGAGATTAATTGGAGTTGTTTATCTACATCAGATGCCAGAAATATCCTGGAGAAGACAATTCTAATTTTCCTTTCTCCTTCAAAGTCTGGTTGCTTTTCATCCCTTCTCCTCATTTTAGCTTAAAACTCATGAGAAATGGGTTTTTGAGGATACTAATGAAAAATACTGCTGGCTTTGTCTTTCTTCATTTGCATAGTTACTGCTCATCTATACTTAACTCCACTTTCTCATGTAGTCTGCTGATATCTCCCATCCTCAGCACAGAAGTACCTTATCTGCCACCATTTACACTGTCAGCGTCGCACTCATCTAACACTATTGTGATAAAAGGAAAGGCAGAACACAGACTCTGTGGGGACTCTCTAATGCTTTCTCTGTATTTTATGGAGTAAAATGGGGGAAGGGTAAGTTCAGAAAAGATTCTGCATACTGAATTTCTACTTGTGTGGCTTGGATCCATGGCCAGCTTCTTTATCACACAGGTTGTCCAAATTTTAGTCAGTGAAAAAACAATTCCAGAACTTTAAGGTTATAAAAACCCTTTTACTGGATAGAAAATAAATTGTCTTTCCCCCTATCTTCTCTAACAGTCTAGACATGACATATAGTAATTAGGAATGTGTCATATAATTTTCTTCAATTGTACCTTTATTGTTTGTAACAGATGTCCGATTAAGGTATTTTTAATGAAAAAAACATTTTTTTACTGTTGTGGAAAAACCCCTGGTGATAATTTTATATTCTAAGGAAAATGTAGTCTCCCTCTAGCTATACAAATAAGTTGAACCAGCTTATTCTTGGCAGCAGGTAATTTTAAAAGAAAAATAGGAAGAAATGAGATTGTATAAATTTAAAGTCAGAGCTTTTAATCTGTAATGTATCAAACAGAAATGTGAGTGTTTAGGTTGTAGTATAGCTGGTGTTTTTTTTCCCCCTATTATAAAGTTGCTGGAAACAGCTTGTTAGAGGAAAGATTAATTAGTCTTTAGTGAGTTAATACGAACATTCTACTACATAAGGTACATGATTAAAATTTTAACCTAACTTGCCAATATTTTTTTATTAGACATTCACAGCCAATTCTTCCCCTCAACAGAAGAAAAACAAAAGTTATTCAGGATACACTTCACGTGAACAATGGGACTTTGTTAGCATTTCAGAAGTCAAAAAGAGGCCTTACTTGTATTTATTCATATTTCCAGGTTCTTTCACATTACAAAAGCAGTACAGAAGGATTTGAGATAACATTATTCTATAGAAATTCTGGGTTTTGTATTTAATATTTGCTCGTATCTGTACCATGTAGATTTGTTTATCAATGGTTTATGGGTTTTTTTTCTTAATACTGCTTAATTCCTTCAATAACATTTTTTCCAAGAACAGAGTCAAACAGAATAGAATATGCTGGTAGCTATATAGTAGAATATATATGAGCATCTATTCTAACTTCAAAATTCGATTGTTTCAAAGCATGCAAAAAATGTTTTTTGTTGTTGTCTTTAAAGTGTTATTTACCAGTTCAGTACAAATTACCACATCATGCTTGTTTTTAAGTCTTATATGAAGGGGTTTGTAATGCAAACACACAATATATTAAACTTTAATTACAGTAGAATTTCTAATAAATACTGAAGTAGAGAGAAATACTCATCTAAGTTACTCAGAATATAGTGTAATTTGGGTATGCAGGGATTTGCGCCTGAGTAATTAGTGTCCTTTTTGCCTGGATAATGCTGTAGAGGCTTCTGCCACTACATCTTTGTCAGATATTGCATCTCCGTGCAGTTATGACTGACAGCTGACAGGTATCTTTAGTCAGGTTGGTCAAGTCTTTTGTAGGTTTATCAGAGTAAATGATTTTCCACCTTTTGTGGAAGAGGCGTGTCTTAAGCATTTGTTTTTTCAACGTCGTTGTTAAGAAATATTTTAATTCAGTGAAGAAATATCAAGTGTTGTAATGTTATATGGCAAGTCATTCAACACGGGAAGTCTATTTTAGAACTAATGGTTATTTTCTGCCTTTATATGGTAATTTATTTTATAAACAATTCCAGAGAATACTAAATCCTGTGGTTTTGTAAGTATTAGATGTATTAGCGTGTTAAAAATAACTGTCATGGATGTAAAATATGGGTTTCGCCTTATAATAGGACCAGGTATCAGACAGTACCTTTCTTGGAGATAAGTGGTGTTGAGAGGTGATTGCCATGCAACAGTGGTCATTGCTGCATAATTCCTTCTATGGCTGGAAACAGCCCTTTCTGTGATCTCACGGGAATTTCAAGCCACTGAAGACATAGGCAGTCGAATTACTAGCTTATAAATAGAGCTCTGCAGTGTTTATTGTGAAAACAGGAAATACTTTTAAGAAGATAAATTTCATGGAATTTAATTTATTTAAAAGGAAAAATAATTACAAAAACTGCACTATCGTTATTCATTCTTTCAAAAGGTAAGTGCTTTAGAAATGCCTCATGGAGGTCAGCATTTTAAAAAGTAAGTTTTTAAGTTTGAGCAATAGAAAATACGGAGTACCAAGCTAATTCTTAAAACAGTGCTGATTTTTTTTAATTCAGAAGACAGTGACTCAATGGCATTCATAAAAATTAAATTTATTTAAATTTTATTTCAGAATTATCGGTGGGTATTTTGAAGAGGAAATTTGGTTTTAAACTTTAGATTCCTTGACTTCAAACACATCTCAATTTTTTCTTTATACATCTTCCATTCCTCGCTAATAGTGTTGCACTTTTCTACAATTTTGGAAAATCCTGGAAATCTGATCCAGGAATCATTAAAGCCACGGAAGAACAAAAGAAAAAGGTAAAGCCTTGAGATATGTGAAACTTGATCTTCAGCAGCCTGCCACCAGTTGGTCAGCGTAGTTTGCTGTTCAGTACATGAAAGTTCAATAAATTGTCATATAACAAAAGGTCTAAAATGTTGAAAAGTTTTCCTTTCACTTGTCATCCAGGTTTCTTTTTTACATATATATAACAGTATATGTTCAAGTGCTTCCTGGTCCAAAGTTATGTCTAGGTCATTTTGAGTAACAAAATCACAACTTAGATTTTCAAGATAAAAAAGTTTAAAAAACAGTTGGGTGAAAATGAAAATTTGAAGTTTCAGAATTTTACTTTACTGAAACAAATGACCCATTATGGGATAAGTGTTAGTTAATTTGATTCTCAAAAAATTTCCAGCATTTAAAACACCTCCAGTTTTCTTTAACTTTGTGTTGAAAAGTGTTAGTCTGAATGAGGATAAAAATAACCCAAACCCCAGGCAGTCTGGGACAGAGGTTTTTTTCTTTTGGTTTAAATATTAGAGAAAATATGGATGATCTACTGATACCTTTCTAAGACTTTGTAAAACTATTGTTAGCATTTCTAATTTTTTTTGGTTGAAGTACATTGTCCTCAGCAGCCAAATTCAGCATTGAATATTGCAAACTCATACAAGCAGCAGAAACATTTTGTTTGTTTCTTTTTGGGCAAGTTTCCTAGGAGCTCACATCCCACCAAAAGTGAGTTTTGTGCTTCTACTTCATGCTTGCGTGTGAAAACACCTGTGTGGATTGACAGCAGACACTTGGAATTATGGCCTTATGTAGTGATAAACATATAATAGCCTTTAAAAGGCGGTTGTGATAGCTTACGTGATTTTTTTTTTCTCTGATAAATTATTACTGAGTTGATAGTCAATGTGCAGATTTATTTTGAAAATTCCCTTTCTGTTACTGCAATTTTGCCAAAGTAAGGTCCAGACTAAATTCTCTTCCTTCAACTGGACTAAATTAAGTAGAGGAGTCATCGACTGCACTTTGGTTCGGATTCAGCAAATTCTACAAATATGCAGTTCATTTGATCTACTTGCTTAAGTAGTTAAGTGTGGTTACAAAAGCCTTGCTGAACTGGATAGGAGTTGTAAAATGCAACTTCTTCAGTTGCCAGCTATGAATGTTCTGGATGTCTTACATCGCAGCTAACCAAAAAGTATAATGATGTATTATTAGGGGCATAAACCACTGTAGGGTGCATGTCTTACCTTTGTGCACTGTACTGCTTTCTCATGTTTTTGTAATTTGTTTCCAAATGTTTTATGTTGAGTTAGCCTTTAGCTTTGGAATAAGCAACCAAAAAATTCTTTTAATTCCAGATGACCAAGTTAAGTATGTTTGGAAATGTGTAGTAAGCAATAATTTTAGATGTTTATTCTACTCATGTGTCATGTCCTTTCTTCTGTGTTACAAAATAACCCAAATCGACTCCTAAAATAAGTAAATAAATAATAAATTCCAAGTTTTCAAAATCAAATATTAATAGTTCAAAAAGCACAGAAAATAGATCCAACGTTTACAAACAACAAAAATGTGGCTCTAACTTGAGTACTCCCTGGTCTCTATGCTATAATCTCTAAGGAGTTATATTTAAGTGGTTTATCTACTCTTGTTCAGTTCTGTTCTCCTGAGCTTTGGGGTGTTGCTTGTGGATAATGCTGAAGTCCGGTGTTGAGCATTATACCATGTACATTCCTTTGCATGTCCTTCCATTAGGCTGTAGTGTAGCGTATACTCCCACTAAAATCCGAGGAACTATGTATGAAATTATCCAAAATACATTATGGTATCAAAAGCTACATCAGCAGCATTGAAATCATGGTGGATACGTCTTGTTGGGTTTTTAACTTTCCATTCATCTAGTTTATTGACAAAGTTTACTTCTGTGAGGGAGACTCTTTAATTTCAAGTCCTGTAGTGGGAAATGTTGTTAGAGCAGTAATGGATGGCAGAGGGGGATGAGAAAGGGATGTAGAGTACTGAAATTGGCAAGATGCAGGAGGGACATGGAAGAGCTTATGAATGGCAGTAGTTCGTTGGAGAGGGGATCTGAAGGGTTGCAGTGGCGGAGACAAGAATACTGGGCCAAGAGCCAATGGGAATACAACAAGTGAGGAGGAAAAATAGTCCAACTTTCAGAGCTTAGTTAAGAAGTGTTAGAAAAACTGTAAGGATTGTTCCTTGTTTACCTGAGATCAGCAAGGGAAGCATTAAGGCACTGATTTACCCCCAGACTGTTGATTGTAGCTCTTACTGGTTAGGTTCAGGAAAAATTTATGGAAATTTTTCCTGACCGGTTATTAAATAATATTTTGAAGGGAAACTTCTGCAGCTTCTGTCAAGATACCCACCTTAGTGGTCATCATCTAATTAAGGAAGTTATGTTTATATTGCTGTGATGAGAAAATAGTTGTAAGGGCTATTCTATTGCTTCTGCAGTTAGAAACCACGTGGATGCATTAGATACAGGCAGTTTTAAAGGCAGCAGTAGATGCATCTATTTGCCATTAGGCTATTTATGCTGAGCAAATTCCTTCTGGTTCAGGGAAGGCTATTCTGGCAAAAGATGTTTTCAGGATATTTTCCATACGTTGCAAGTGTCATTTTAGTCTCCCATGGCATGATTTCCGTTGCAGAATTTCAAAACTTGTTGGAAACCATTTCATGGAATAATAGGCTCCCCCTGTTCCAGCAATGAAGTGGGTACTGAAGGAGGAAAATAAAAAGCAATCATTTAGTGTGAAGGTATAGGCGTGCTTTAACTGATACCTAACTGTGTATTACTTGACCCATAGGTATAGCATTATCTGTAAGAGGAGGTTTGGTTTGCATTATTCCTTTTCTTTCTTGAAGCTTCAACATCTAAGGAAAGAGGTGAATATAGATTTAAAGGTTTTGATCGGATACCTCTGGAAAGAAAGTCTGGTTTCTAGACTGGCTGATCCTGCTAGCTAGTTTTATTTGTATTCCTGTTTGGAAATTCAACTGCATTTATTTTAACAGGTTTAACAACAGGTTAGTCAAACCGGTGCTGATCACTGTGTGGATGTATCAAAATGAATAGAAGCTTGCTTTTTCTCTAATTAACCTAGATAGACTAGCAATAAGTATAAACTAGAATTAATTTAGAAGTAAATGTGCATATTGGTTTAATAACATAGGTTTAAAATCAGATTCAGCTGAATTTAAGTTGTTCCTGTGTCTAGAAAGTACCTGAAATGAATAGAGTTCACAACCCTGGATCTAAGAAGCAGCTGTATTACAACAGTTGTCAGCATTTGTTTATACTCTAAGTTCTCATTTCTTTTTTTTTTTTCTTTTTTTCTGCAGACAATAGTAGAACTTGCAGAGACAGGAAGTCTGGACCTCAGTATATTCTGCAGTACCTGCTTGGTAGTATATTTTTTAATCAATTGCAGCACTGATATTTTTTTTTTTTCATGCTAGGCCAAAACTAGTTGTTCCTATGCTGAATTTGTTTTTGCCATAAATAATGCAATTTCAAGAGAAAGATTGATTCGTAATCTTTAATTGAAGTAGTGTTTTCAATAAATAATATATCTGTGCACAAAAAACTCTGCAACAATAAGAGGAAAAAAACTGTCACTGAGGAAATAACTTGCTAGTGTTGAAATCCAAGTATCCAGTATATCTACCAAGGTGGTTGGTTATACACCTAACTAGTTATGAAAGTCACAGGTGACATTCCACCACCTCTGTAACTCACCGTAAAATTATGTGGTGCTTCTAGTAAAATACTTTCTTAAGAAATGAATTGTATTTCTCAATGTGGCAGTAATTGGGAGGGGGAAAAAAAAAATCTTAAGTTTGGTAAAGCTTTTTTTTGGAGGGGAGTAGTTAATACTTAGTTTCACTGCAGAAAATTTAAGAGGAAATCACTGCTTAAGGAAAAAAAAGTAACCATCGTAAATGTAACGCGTGTCTTTTTTAGAAAGTTAACTAGTAAATACAAAATTATCAAGGTTGTCAGTGTTACACTATAATGCTCTGACCTATGTAGAACATGAATTATGTTGATATTCCCAAAATTGAATCTGGAAAATAATTTACAGATGTGACACATTAAATATGATGTGTGTATATACATTCATATCTCAAAACACTTAATAGCCATTCTTTTATTGGCATTTTATATTTCTGTCAAAACATAACCTTTTAAAAAAATAGTTGGGAGTAATTTAGCATTCTAAGTTCCACTGAGTTCCATTTGTTGAGTCATATTCCTGTCTTTAGAAAATAAGCTGGAACACTTTATGTTAGAGCGCAGTTATGAATGATCCTGACAGAATCATGGAACTCAAACTTGTTTTGCACTTCCGTTGTTAAAAAGCTGAAATGAAACTGGTTGCTACCCAAAGCTCAGTAGCTGGAGGGGATAGAAGAACTTTGTATGAAAAAAAAGAAAAAACATCCTAGAATCCAAATACATAGATGTTTATGTTAAATAGTGTACAGATTAAGCTTAATAGCTAAGCTTGCTTTTATAATAAGCCTCAAATTTGAAGTTCTCTAAGAAGTTAACAATAGGAAATCAAATTGAATTTAAATGGAGGGCTGTTTCCTATATAAATATGTCAGGGTTTTTTTTACTCTGCTAAACAAATGTTAACCGTTACAGATACGGAAGCCAGTGAGATCCAAACACTGTGGTGTATGCAATCGATGTATAGCAAAATTTGATCATCACTGCCCGTGGGTGGGTAACTGTGTAGGTGAGTAATTTGCTAAAATATGATACCATCATAACAGATAAGAAGGGAAAAGCTTCTGAAATCAACCCTGCATGTTGTGCAGGGCTTTGTCCGTTCTTCTTTCATGGTGAAAGTGACCTGGCTTCTGTCAAAGTCTGAGAAAAACTTTTGAGAACTTTTTTGGTAGAAGGAAGAATATTGCCATGCTGAGCTTATTTTTTTTCTGTATTTGATTCTCTGCATTATTCTCATTTGTATTGTCTATTATATACCCATCCTCTAATTCTGTTTCCTACCTGTATACTTTTATTAGCATAAACTCTAGTAATTAAAAGATGCAAAGCTTAAGTGCATTTTATGTCCACAGAAAAGGTATGTACTGATTCCACAACTGACTATTATCCATTATGTAAGATAAAAATTTTCATCTTTGCTGATAATTTTCTAATTTAATGGGAAAGTGTACGTATTGAAAAATGAAATTGTCATAGCAGTTAGATACAGAATGACTGACTTCCTATTGAGGTATTCTCTTTTTCACCCCCCAGGTAGTCATTTTTTCTCCCCAGTGATGATGAAAGGAACAGATATAGAACAGGAATAAAGTCTCTAAATGCTACTATTCCCCGTTTTATTTTTTGAGAAACTTATTTGAAAGCCATTATTATGCAGGGAGCACTGAAAACTTCACAGCTAGGATATGAGTGCAGCTTGCTTCACTGTTGGTTTTTTATTTTAGGACACAAGTAGAGGTAAGTTTAATCATGGGGAGGAATTATGACCTGGATTCATTGACATCTGACAGCAAATAAATGCTTCATTGTAGTCCTTCCAAATATGTGTAATAATGGATAGTCACAGTAGTATGGTCTTATGATCAAGAGTGAAATAGTCAATGCTGGCATTTGAATTGTAATAGAGCATCACTGAAGTCTCGTTGAGATGGGCGTATGTCACTCCCTTCTACTTTACATTTCCTACTGATGTTACTACCCGAGTTACTTTTTATTTGTATTTTAGATGTTTTACAATGAAGAACTAAGAAATTTTTAATTAAAAAAGGTAGGGGGGCATAGTTTTAAGTTTTGGAGAGTGCTTAGTGACAGTATGTTTTGCAAGACAGCTGAGGACTACTTGTCAATGGGACAGAAAGATCCAGTATTTTAATCAGTAACTCAAAAAGCACAAAAAACAGCAGGGGAAGGAAAAAAAAACCCTTCGTTTCTGTGTATTGAGAGAGTATGTGAGCAATGGGATTAAGTTAGGTACAGGAAATGTTTTTTAAAAAATGGTGGTGACGGAAAAGCAGAATCCTCCTACTAGTGGTCTTGTACAGATTGGGATAGCAGGAGGTAAAAGTAAACATTAGGACGCTTGAAAGTATGTTGGGAAAAATCACACTATGGGAATAGCCATGGACTGGAGGGAGCGGTGGTCTAAATGACCTTATATGGCTTCTCTGTCTCTCAGATTGGTACGTGGTGACTGTGAGCATAGGATTACAAAACAGAATCGATTCTTAAAACAGCATTCATGGTATGTTGGCCAAAAAGGGAAACATGAATCATGCCTTTCTGGAAAGGTGGAATTTGGAAATATTTTGTGTAGTCTTATTTGAATGTGTTAGAAGGATAAGAATTTTACTAAATATAGGATTGAGAAATATCATAAGAGTATGTACAGACACTCTAAAATAAATCCTTTAGGGATAAAACTTGGCACATAAAGAGATTAAGAGAGAACATTTTTACCATTCTGAAGAGGCTGACAAAAAGTGCAGACTATTTGAAAAATAAATAAATTGGCAATTGGAGTAACTTATTTTCACCATACCTGCAAAATTTTAGTTAAAATTACAGCGAGCAATTCTCTAAAGATGTTTATCTTTTTAATGGGGTATCAAAATAGCTTTTATTTTTACAGTTGGTTGTTTGAAAATGAAAACGAAAGATAACAGATTGTATTACACTTGTACTTACATTTCAAACACAAACTGCAGGCTTGCAACAGAAATTTAGTTTTCAGGTAATAGCATAAAAGGAGCTAGAGCCAAATTTTAAACTGTTACATCACATGAGTTATGCTGATGTTATACTGAATTGTTGTTCTGATAGCAGTGACTCAGAACGTAGGTCTTGTGTTTATGAGAAATTATCTTACGGTTTAGAATAGCGGTCACTTCCCCCCCCAGTAAAGATTCTTCTCCAAGGAGCTAAAAGTAGGAAAAATTAAGAAATAAACAAACTGTCTCAATCATGCAGTGTAAACCCATCAGTAAAAATTCAGTTATTTTTACTTATGTGTAATATAAGCACAAACATATAAAAGAAGTTAGCAACAATTCTTACAGCATTGTTTTAACTGTGGAGGGTAACTGGCTGTTTTCTTACCAGTCCAAGGTGAAACCGTAGAGAATAGTGCTGTGTTTTGCCCAGTCTTATTTAAGACACAGAAGAAAGGCAGTTGCTCCACTTTGTTTTTCCAAAGTCTTTTTTTTTAACTGAGACCAAGATTGTACCTGTCTCGTTTATAGTTTTAAATGCTACACGCTTCTTTTTACCAAATACAGACAGATTTCCTGTCAAGCAGAATTTGGCTTAGTATCACTGAAGATGCTGCTGAAAGAAGTATCTCATCCGATGCCTCTCAGGTGGACCTCTAGGTCATCATTTAACTTCCTTTTTTTTTTTTAAAAAAAAGTGTCTTTTATGAAACTTAACAGTTCTGAAATTTAGAATGCAAATGAAAGTGATACCTTAGGGACATTCCCAACACTGTTTCTCATGCTCTTAGGTGGTTGAAGGCAATGTTACAACATATTTTATGTCTGAAGGAACTTGTTTGCTTTTCAAGGAAATGTCTTGTGTTTAGTCTAGCTTGTGTTGCATGTGTATTTTTCCTCATCTCTTATTTATATAGTCATTCAGTTCACTTGCTAAAAGCACTTGATTATTTTCTGCCTCCAGAGGATGCTCTTGTTTTAGCAGGCACAACATTTGACATAATGAAGAAGTAAATGCTGTGCTGGTAGATGATGACAGCCAAACCTTTTGTAGCCCATTATCGTCTCTGTGGGTTTAGTTTACAGCCTAGAGCTGTTGGAAGGTTGCAACAGTGGACATATTTCACAAACAGAAGGAAGGCTGAGTACTTCAGAAGTATGATGTACTCGCATAAAAGGCATCTTTTTAACTCTATTAATGTTAAAAATAGATCAGTCTCTTAATAACTGAATTTTATTGCATTTAAATTCTGTCTTAAGCAGAGTGGGGTTTATCCCATTCATTATTTTAGGCAGGTTGTTAGACCTTGTCTGTGCAGTTAAATGTATTTGTTTTACATGTTCTATTAGATATTTTATTTTTAGCTAGCATCATCAAGCAGCTTTAAACTTAAGTTGTGAGTTAGCTTATTATAAAGGGAGGTTGTATATTTTTTCATATTTCTGTTTCTTTTAAGAGAGTGAACTCCGCAGTCTGACGATTTTTTAATGGAATTTAAAAATTATTTTTGATGTGTAATTCCTGGCTGTTGAGGTCTCTGCAATAGCTGTCACCAACACTGTTCTAAATATTGTTTATCAATAATTTTATTAGTTCATGAAAGAGGTTATAAATGAAATGCATTGGTATGAATTGCAACGGTAATGTGACAGAAATTGAAGAAAATAAACATTGCTTTGTTGTCTCAGAAGTGAAAAAAATCACAAGTAAACCGGCTAATTTCACTGTCTCGAAGTTATATTGTCTTAATATTGGAGAGTAATGTTTCTGTATACAATAATAAGCAGTACTTCTAAGCAAGCAATTAAACTTTCTGACATAGTTTTGTCTTTCTTCTGAAAGTGTAGTAATTTAATCCCAGTTGTTCTTGTGCAACTTTAGGAGCCGGGAACCATCGCTATTTTATGGGATACCTGTTCTTCCTGCTTTTTATGATCTGCTGGATGATTTATGGATGTATCTCTTGTGAGTAAATGTGGCTTTTTGGCTTTTTTTTAATTACTTATAAATACTTTGTTTATCTCCTGGTATGGATTTTTACAGATTTTTGCCTTATCAGTGCTTTGGATTTTTTGATTGTGGAATTGAACTGCATATTAATAATTGACTATATTGGATATTTTAATTTAGAAGATTATGTTTTTCTTGTCCTGGATTTTTTTCTTCATCACAGCCAAGTATGCGCATATATCATGTATTCAAGGAGCTGGGAAAGGAAGAGAGACCAAGTAAAACTATTTTGGCACGTTGTCATTTTCTTACTTAATTTAATACATTCTAATGTAAGCATTATGTTGATGTTCAGTAAAAGTTTCTTAAATCTTCAGTATGTTTTTTTCACACTTTGTTTTTTCTCTAGACTGGGGTTTCCACTGTGAGACAAGTTACGCAAAGGATGGCTTTTGGACCTATATTACACAGATTGCTACCTGTTCTCCGTGGATGTTTTGGATGTTTCTAAACAGTGTTTTTCACTTCATGTGGGTGGCTGTGTTACTCATGTGTCAGATGTATCAGGTATGGAAGAGCACTTCATTTGTAATGCTGAGTCTGGGGAGTGACATAAGAATATCAAATAGTTCTGTCATTTAAATTGTAATGTTCATTATGCAAGACCAAGTGTTCAGTCTCTCACCCATGCTGGAGGAGGCAAGCATCTGTTGTCTCTGCGTATTAGGCATCATACACTTCTCATTCACTTGTGCTTTTTTTTTCACAAGGGGTTAAAATACCTACCTCCCGCTTTCCATTTTCAGAACAACAAAAAGGCAAAATGGACCAGAGAAAGGCAATAAAGACTAATAGAGGATAAGATTGGTGGGTCACGCTTGGAATAATGCAGTGTGTCATTAGCAGAATGAGGGAGGTAACTTCAAAGGGGATGCAATAATTTCTTACACTGCTTCAGTGTGATTTCTGATCACATTACTGTACTGTAATCTGACCAAACCCAAGATTTTCTTTATCCTTTTTAAGGAAAGACAAGTCATACTGAAAGCCTTCCAGTATGACTTGAAAGTCTTTCGGTATGACTTGTCAGTAACGAACCGTGAGACTTACTGATTTAATCTTTGGAGAGATCCTGGAAATAAAAATCATCCTCTAAGGCACAGGTAAAACTTTTCAGGAAGTTTAAGTTTTGTTCTCCTTTCTCTACAATATTCATAATTTACAGCGTATATCAATTTCAAAATGTTCTATGTGTGAGTGAGAGCCATTCAGTCTTTTAGAGGTCTTTCCTGCCCGAGATAAATGCGTAGAGGCAACTACATGTATTTAAGGTGGTTTTCAAAGCGGTCTAACCCACCGGACTTGCAGCAGAGCAAGCATGTAACTTGCTGGAGAGCCTTCCATCATACTTACGTCATGATTCATTACATTCCCCATTGAGGACTGCTGTTAATACGATCTGTGTACAGATGCATCTTTGAATTATGCCACTTGCAAAAATACATTTCATAGTATTTTGTATCGTTAAGCAAAATAATTCTAGCATTTGACTTCTTTAATAATCCCGGAAAAATGAAAACCGAACACACAGTCATATTACTAAATTTCCTGAGAATTTTACGCATAGAAAACTTAGGATTGTTCTTGGCAAATCTCTTTGGAGTTTGGCATAGTGATAAAATTGATAAAAGTATTTCTTCTTTTGATTTGCAACTGCACAACCCCTACTCTTGCTGCTTTTTTTTTTCCTCTCCATCATAAAGTTTGGACTTACCCTTCTTATTGAACTGGCCAGAGTTATTGTAAAGACACTACCTACTGTCTTAGAAAAATAATTTAAAACCTGTACTTCCTACTTCAAAAGTTAGCCATTGAGAGCTCGTTTATATACATAGACATGAAACTTCACTGGGTTTCCTGGAGGTGAAGAAAATGCTTGAGTTATTAAGTACATCCAAATGAGGCAAGCCAGCCCAAACTTAACTTTTTAAATGTTCTTGCTTTTGTAACATGCAGCAGAGTTGACTTTTTATATTTCACTAGGAATTACAAGATTTGATCTTCTGTAGTATAAGGCTGCTAAGGGAGTTCTCACGTTTATGTTTCCAGTTACATCACATTACAGTAAACTCCATTTTTAGGTAAGATACCCTTTTAGGCTAACGTAGTTGGAAAGCTGTTACAGACAATCATAGCCTTTGGGCCAAATGATCCTGTAAAAAGGAAGAAACACAAGCAACAACAACAAAGAACCCCCGCTTTTTTTCTGGTCAACTTTTTGTCTTGCAGAGAGAAAAGTTGTGCTACTGCAACAAATTTATAAATGGGGAAAAGTATACTACTGGAGCTATAACCAGAACGTCAGGAGGAAAACAAAGTTGTTCAAATGCTGTGTAAAGTAACTCCTGAATCTGTTATTTACAGCACACTTCAGCTGACAATATAGTAAAGGCATTGCTTTCTTATGAACTAAGAAGTCACAGTTTATTCAGTGACCATGATTTATTTCTCATTAATTTCAAAGTGAAACCTTTTGCACGATCTGGTACAGCTGTTATATGGTGTTTTATGTTGGGACCTGATAATTTCCCCAGACACAAATTCCTTCTTCAAAGAAGGAATATAAACCAGTAAATTTGGTCCTCCTTTTTCAGGCTGGCTCATGCAGAGCATGTTTGCATGTTTTCACGTGAGCTAAAGTGCTTACTGTTTTTCTTGTCTTCAGATATCTTGCTTGGGTATCACAACAAATGAAAGAATGAATGCAAGAAGATACAAGCACTTTAAAGTTACAACCACATCTATTGAAAGTCCATTCAAGTAAGTTTTAAAGTGTAAACATATTTCTTACTTGTGTAGCCTTGCATACATTTGAATAGTGCAGCTTGTTGAAACAGAACATAGCTAAATACTTTTAGAGTATTTGCACCACTTGGAATGCTGAATCTGTCAGCTGTTTTTACAGTAACACATTCTATCCAGTTAAAGGGAGCGATAAGCGTCTTGTAGTGACTCTACTCAGGGATGCACAAACACAGAAATGAATGCTTTCCAGCAGTGGTCGTATTTTGCTGTATAGTTTATGGGGAAATAAATATCCTCTTTATAAATCAGATGCCCAAACCAGAGGTAGTTGCTTACTGCATGGTGTCAATGTTGACCTGGGTCTTCACTTCCACACCAGGCAATCACTTCTGCTGGTTGATATTTAATGTGCTGTTGAACCTGCTCTGTGCAGTAGCTCCCCTTGCTCTCTTTACGGTGAGAAAATGATGATCAGAGGGCTGGAGCACCTCTTGTATGAGGAGAGGCTGAGAGAGTTGGGGCTGTTCAGCCTGGAGAAGAGAAGACTCTGGGGAGACCTTATAGCAGCCTTCCAGTACCTAAAGGGGGCCTACGGGAGAGCTGGGGGAGGGACTTTTTGCAAGGGCATGTAGTGATAGTACGAGGGGGAATGGCTTCAAACTGGAAGAAGGTAGATTTAGATTAGATATTAGAAAGAAATTTTTCACTTTGAGGGTGGTAAAGCACTGGCACAGGTTGCCCAGAGAAGTTGTTGAAGCTCCATCCCTGGAGGTGTTCAAGGCCAGGCTGGATGGGGCTTTGAGCAACCTGGTCTAGGGGGAGGTGTCCCTGCCCATGGCAGGGGGGGTGGAACTAGATGATCTTCAAGGCCCCTGCCAACCTAAACCATTCTATGATTGTATGAAAAGAGGCAGCACTTCCTGCTCAGGAGGAGGAAAGCTATTTGTGAGGAAGGAAGCAGAGTGTCCCAGGAACTGAGGTGGGTGTTGCGTGGGTGAGACGTGGGCTTTTGGGTATCTGTATGTAAAGGGTAGGTTGGGATTCTGGTTTCTGTAGCGATGAGGGTGCAAGCTGAGAGAGTGGCTCGGGGATGATGTAGCACTGGGATGGGAATACAGCAGCATAGAGCAGGAAATAAATGAAGGCATGAGGCTGGAATATTGGTGAGTTGAGGGCATGTTACAAAAGGAGCAGAGAAAGGACAGAAGCACGTCTCATCCTGCCTCATATGCTGTTTCTCCTGTGGGAGCTGCTGCTCTTTCAGGTGACACCCCAGGGGAATAGGGGAGAGGAGTTCTTGTTGCAGTTTGTTTTTTCTGTTGGAAGAGAATTTTGTGTGATCTTTCTTAATATCGCTCCATACAAAACTTCTAGTGAGAAGCAGACGAGCATCTCTGTATGGTTGCAGCCTTCTTACAGATTAGAGTTGTAACAAAAACGGATAATTATTTTGCCTGAAGAACACAAGGTGGTGCACAGGATAGGAAAAAACCTACTGGTTTTATCCCCAAATTAATGTCACATTCACTAACCATTTTCACTGAAATAGCTGCTATTATAAAAATGATTTCTGAAAATAACACCAGATGTCTGAAATAACTGGCTTGGCATCACTTGTCAGGTAAAGCATTGACATAAAGTAGTTGTAATCTCCTTGTTGCTTAGACCTGTTCTTGCATGCATCATAATGTGAGCTTCTCTTCCAGAAAACTGTCATCTATTCAGCCCATGTGAAATTAAGTTAAAAAAAACAGTTATGTTGGAATTTTGATGTAGATATCGTAAATATTTGACAATTAATTGATTCAGCAGCAGCAAGTACTTGACTAGTTCATTTAATTCAGATAATGCATTCTTAATTTTTGTGTTGTCTAGGGACTTAATTCATCTTAGACCTGCAGCTGCTGAACCAGTATGTATGACAGATATTAATAAAAATGGAAATTATTCTAAGAAGGCATTCACTTTATACTGTTTTGTCTTCCATCCATCTGTACAATGCATTTTTCCTCTTAGAAAGGGATCTGAATTACCATGTTGCGCTACATGATGGTGCACTGCCAATAACATGTTACATTTCTCCATACAGTTTTGGTAGATAGTGGAAGAAAGTTAGGGTCTTGGCTGTATCCAAGGATCAAACGTTCATCAGTCTGGTGACTACTTCTTATTTGAGAACTTGTTCATCAGCAAGCACTAAGATAATTCTCATCTGAATGGGTTTTCTACAGTTAGGAGCTTAAAGGGTGAAGAATCGAATTTGTAGGTAGACAAAAAATGTTGCACTTTGTTAGATGAGCTATGATATTGCTTACTAACATGTGGTTTTGTTTTGTTTGTAGCCATGGATGTATAAGGAACATTATAGACTTCTTTGAATTCAGATGCTGTGGTCTTTTTCGGCCTGTTATTGTGGACTGGACAAGGCAGTATACAATAGAATATGACCAAACTTCAGGATCAGGCTACCAGCTAGTGTAGCACCACCTTCGTCCTGTGAGCATATCGTATCTTGAGTGGTGCCTGAAAAATTTTCTCTCTCTCGAATCCGCATCCCTTGAAGAGTAGCATGCTATGTGTAGGGCTGATGATGAATCTTAAGGTACCTTCTCTTCATCAGAATTTTATTAACAAAAGTAAAAATGGACAGAATAAACTGCCAAACCTGATAAGGAAGAGGAGGAAGATCAAAAAGGGATTTTAACAGTTCTTAACACGAGAATTATTCACGACAGCATATTCACAGTATTTGTTGTTGGGTTTTTTCTTTAAGGTCTTTCACAATGGAGCATGAGATTATTGAAGTATTGACATAAGTAGTTACATTGTGCTGAGCAGAAAAATTTATTTCCCAATATGAATAATTCCACTGAAACAAGAATCTAGACTATGAAACTAAATTTCATGATGCAGAGTTCACTGATCGCTATGTTGTAGTTCCTGTAATGTGATTTTTTAATACAGATTTTCTGTAGTGTTATGTACATTGAAAAATGTGCTTTTCAATACTGTTATAAACATCATGTGGTGGGAATCCCCTGTAACATGTTAAGTTATAGCAGTAGGGCACGTCAGATAATGTTGAGAAAAAAGACAACGCCCACATTTTTTGGTGACTGTTTTTTGCCACCTGTTAATGGTACAACTAAATACTTGTAATAACCCTGTTCTGAGATTATATAGTCTGAAATAAACAGTTGCGCAAATAAGGAAAGCTCTTCTGTTAAAGCCCTGCTTAAATGCATGATACACCTGTAAAACTAGATTACAGTATATAATGTTCAGGAAAAAATGGAAAAAAATCATTATCTTTGAAGTAATTGTATAAGCAACTTACACAAACTAGCAATGTTTCAATATTAGGTTTGGACCTCATACAGTACAGTGTAGTGTAATTGGAGACATGTTGGAAGAGAAATTGCACAGGGGAAACCACAGATGTGAAAGCAAAAATCTCCATTATAAAAAGACAAGATAAGTTTCGAATTGAATGCAACTGCAGAAGAAGAACCCAAAGTTGTCTGAAATGCTTATTTTGTTTGGATGTAAAATAATGGAAACCAAACTTTAAAAAAATATAATTAAAACCAGAACATAATAGCGCACGCACACAGAAAATGTAAGGCAATGTTCTGAAGAAGATGGTGTATTGGCACGTGGAAATCACCCTTAATTTCTTTTTTTAAGTTCTCATGCTACAGATATGTTTGGAAGGTAAGGAATGATCTGAAATTGCATTCCAAAGGGGCTTTTCTTGAATGTGATGCACTGATTTTTGTTACGGTGTTTTCATATACTCATGGTGAATTGTTCACTGCTTCCTTAACTATTGTTTACAGAGAGACTGAGAATCGGGTTAGTTCTCTTCTAAGTGCTGTAGCAACCCAGTGGTTCGAGAAACCTGTGAGGGGAGTTTGAGGAGGGACCTGAAAGCAGATGTCTGAGACCAGTGTAAAGAATGTGTATCTGTATATAAATAATTTATCAAATAGTTTTCTCTCTGTGAGTGTGTGTTTAGTGTATTTAAAGCTGCTCATTTTCATTTTATTCAACCAAAAAAAGTGTAGGAAGATATCTAATGAGCTTTTAGTGATGTTCAATATTGCTGTTAATAGGCGTTATGCCCTGCAAATTCACTGCATGTTTGATGCTTGGCAAAATTAGCGTTTTCTGTAATATGCAGATTACAGGTAATAAAGCAATCTAGTGGTATTCCCGGCCCTTGCCTTAGTAAGAGGAGCAGTGAAACTGTAAATAGTTGATGTTCAGTATTTGCAAGTAAACATTTTTTCTGTAGTTGTTCATTGACCTCAAGACACACACTTAGTTTGCAAGTACCAGATATCAGGATTTACAGAAGTGCAGCATTAGAGTACTTGAATGTTTAATACTGGAAAAATCAACATCGTCTTGGACACAGTTTTAATGGGAGAGGTTTGGGTATAGGGGTGGCAAGAAGCTTTTGCTATTTTTGTCAGACAACAAAATTTGCAATCCTAATGAAGACACGTTCTATTTCAGTGAAAACTGTTGGCATTTCAGATTTTTTTTTCTCATCAGAAAAAAGCATGAAGACTTTACAATGTCATTTATTTTAATCACCAGTAACATTCTGTGTATTTGTTCATATTTTTTCTTTTCACATTTCTGTTGGGGGTCGGTTGACTTGAAGAACTTCAATCCACTTTATTAAATATCGCCTCACACCAGAAAAGCAGTTCAGTACACGATACAAGTTTTGGGTTTAGTTGCCCAGTAGCATTAACTGCCATTAATTGTGTCACGCAGTCCATGTCCAAAATGTTTGCAAAAGAAGAGGTGATCTTTGGTAGTACGTAGTGAGTTCTGCACTATTTACTTGTTAATAGCTCTCTGGTGACGGTTTTGTTGAGACCTGCAGAATTTGAGCAATAGTGTAGGTAGTTGTGAAAATTAACTTGCATATATGGATTTGGGATGTGTGAAGTTTCCAGTGCAAAATGTAACTTGTCTTGAGTAACACTGAATCATGTGATGTGAAATCATAAAATCAAGCAGGGGGGAGCCAACTATGCAGCATCTTTCTGTCAAGTTATCAAACTTACAATTCACTTGTTGAACCAAAACCGCATTGCTTCTGAAACTTAACAAAGCTGATCCAGACCAACAGCAGATCAGACCAACTTAATCTGACATAGGTAGAATAAATGGGAATTTTGTCTTGGCCCTAAACATGTGCTGTTTCTTTGCAGGTTTCTGTATTTTTTGATGTCCACCAGATTTATTTTTTTTTTCAATTAATGTGTAAAACAGCATCACTACGTTTTAAGCTATGGATTTTTTTGTATATTCTTTATTTATAACTGTGCCAAGTATTATTTTAATACTGTCGAGATCTTGATGTATTACATTGTGAACAAAAAAAATCTGTAAAATGTTTAATAAATTAGCTCTCCTTACATAAATTAAATCTGTTAAATTTTGTAAGTTATTAATCAAATAAATATTGACTCTTAGATGCAGTGTTTGTCTTGACTCGGGATGTGATTTCACACGGTGTTGTTTATGTCCAATTTCAGAAGCTGTACCCTGAGATAATAGCTGCTATCTTGCATCTTATTTTAGTAAAGTCTGTTTCCAGAAAGGTTTACAGATGTCTTAAAGGGAGCATGCACCCTGTTCTGGGCTGATATGAAATCCTGTAAACTACTTCCTTACTGGATTTCGGTAGAGTAGACCTTTTGTACTACCAATCATAGTTACCATTCACTAATTAGATACTCCGTTCTTTTGCGTAAAGATGCTGGCAAGGTAATGTTTCTTAAGGGAGAATTGCTTTTAGGGAGCTTTTCAGGTGGCCAAATGTACATATTTAGTGATAATGACATTTGAGATATTCTAAGGGTGAACAGAACATCCACATAGGGCTCATAGGTACGGTCAAGATGTGTGCTTCTGGGTGGCACTTGCAGGGGACAGAATACCTTGACTCTTCTGGTCCACATTAAAGGTTAGATTCTGAGTAGAAACAGGGCAACCATCCACGTTGGAATTTAGTCAGGATATAAATAACCAGCAATATGTATTAAAGTATAAGGCTAGGACTTAAGAGCACACCTAATGGGGAGAAAAAAGTCTCTTGTCTTCTGGGTGGGGGTTCAATTGGTTGAGAATTGTTGCTGCTGTTCTTCCCTTCCCCCGGCAATGGTTCTGGTGTGGCTGGGCCCAACCTCGCCTCTGCTGACCACCCTTTGACTTGTCTGGTAAAGATCAGGGAAGGTACTTTCTTTTTTAAAACAGACATTCTGTACTGAAGGTCTCCATCAGAGATTTGCAGTGCTCCATCAGAGCAGTCGCTGCTCTTGGGAGGTATGGGTGGGCTCCTGATGACTTGAAAGCTGGTTACTGGGTTTGTTTTATTTGGGAAGAAGCCTGCCCTCTGCACCCTCATTATGGCTTGATTAGAGTTCACTCCCTTGCACCTCCCATGAGCTGCCGTTAAGTGAAATCAGATTTTTTTGCCGTGCAGGCAGAATGCTTGCATTTGGCTTTTATCCACCTTAGGCTACTGAATAGGGATCAGTAAAAATTGCACCAATTCCAGGTTGATTTTTATTTGCATTATCTTGTAAACTTAGTGCCCTATCCACATTGCCTCCAGATCATGAAGTCAAAGTACTTTTGAGAATCAGTCTCTCCTGGAATTAGGGCTCCAAACTGAGACTAACTCAAAGCATTACTGCAGCCTGGGCTGAGTGTTTATTCATCAGTGTGTTGTTGCTGCTGAAAATTTGAGAGTAAGGAAGTGAAAGCATTTCAGTGTAGGGTACTCATTTGTCTTGACAGGCATATTGTCTTTATGGTGACAAGTTTTCTTTTTTTCCTTCATTACTTTATCTTTCCGTGGTTAAATTGTATAACTTGTTGGGACGTAGAGCAGTGTGGAGCTGTGAGCTATCACTGTAACTCCCTCTAGGAAATGAAAGGAAAGCCTGTGATTTTTTAGTGGTTTGAATCACTTCCCATCATTTCTTCTGTTCATTTTTCTAAGAAATGAAAGCTCTTTTTTATAGGTAAATGAACAATATGTTAGATGCCCGTTTTTGTCAGCATAAATTGCACCTGTCAACTCTGCTAATGTGGGGGGGGGTTAGATCCACTACATCAACTAACAGGGAGCGGTTTCATCTGCTCAGTAGTGTGTCAAGAGCATTATTTTGGTTTCCAACTATTGAGCAGTGCTGCTCAGCATTTTGTAATGCCGTTCCTGAGAAGAGGAGGCACTTCCATCACATAACAAGGCTATGGAAAAGGGGATATTGTCATTGTTTTCATGTCCTGGACTGCAGGGGCCTGGATACCACTTCTGAGTTAGAGCTGTCCTTGTTCAGGTTGGAAGAGTCAGAGAGGACCAACCCTTCCTGCACAACTGTCAAGTTGGCAAAGGACAAAAGTACTTTTTTTTTTTTTTTTTTGGAGAAAAGTATTAGGATCGTCATTATGAGTAGGAAGACCAAAGGTTTCTGCCCAGGTTTCCTGGGCTGTGCTGTGGCTTGCTGTCTCACTCCCACCCCAAATGTGTGCTGCTCCTGCCTTACTTGTTGTCTTTTTCAGTTGTAATCTTTTCCTCTCTGGGAACTGTATAAGCTCTTGGCTCATGTTTTGAGCCGGCTGTCTGTTCTTCCTCATATCCACATTGTTCCTCTGTAACCCATACAAAATGCTCTTTGTGTATTATTTTGACTAGTACGTATTTTTCTTATTAGGTTTCTGGCTTGCACTGCTTCACTACCTCAGACTGCAGTCGTAGATGTTGCTTGAAACTCTGCCTTAGACCATGCTGACACACTTACTATTTTCTGTAGCATTCCCTGTCTTGTCTTGAATGTGTCTCCATAAATTCACTCTGTGAAGGGTTCCCCCCGGCCCTGAGGTATCAGCCTTCTTCCCAAACCAGAAGGAGTTTCAAATATCATCTTTTCTTTAACTAACTTCTGTTGGGCACAATGAGAGTCAAAACTGAACCTTCTCCCTCCACCCCAGAACACCACGTGGGTTGTAGCCACTGGGACGGAGCTCATGCCTCCCCGCAGATGTGGTCAGCCTCTAGTTGAAGCCCTTGCTGTGCAGTAGCATGGTCTTCGCTGGAAGGGATGGAAAGAAACTCCTACAACTGCCTGTTGCCTGCAGGAGCTCAGGCATGCTCTCCTGACGTACCATTTGTGCTTTTAAGAGGTGTCGATGCCCAGATTTCATGCCTCATCCTTACTGTAGGCAAAAGCAAGCCATAAGCTTTGCAGAAGGAGCTTGGTGGAGGAGCCTGCGCACACTGGTGAAGGTCTGCTTCAGGTGCTCAAGGAACTTGGGACTAGATGTAATTACAAACAAAAAAAAACCTGCTAAGCTTTTAACTTAACTTAGTAACTAACTAAATACTCGTTACTTGTATAAAAATAGGGCAGCTTGCCTCAAACAGTCATTTTTTGCATCACAGTTTTAGGCTTAAGTACCTCTTTCTCACAGAAGGCCTTTGTGGTGGGCTGGTCCTGGGTCTCCTATTGAGGAGACATCACAAGAAGTGTCATAATTGCAGGTGCTATCAGCTCAGACCTCGCAGGCTCGCAGTGGCACCTGCTCCAGGCCCCAAAGGAAGCCAAGCTCTTCTGTCAGCTTTCCACTCAAGAACTGGATAAGGCAAAAGTAGTTGTCTCCTAGTCATAGACCTCTAGGAACTGCTAAAGTCACGTTGGCAGAGACTGTTACAGCTTTCACCCAGCTGGTGTGTTTGCATGGAGCAGATCTGCACTGCATTTGATGTGCTTAATTGCTATTACTCCTTGCCCATCAACTTGAGTTCAACTCTCATTATCTACCGGAGTGTTGAAAGGCAGAATTTTATTCTGCTCTGTTGTTGCACCACAGCTACCTTGTCAGGCACCATCCTCAAGAGGCCAAAACCCCTCCACCGTCTTCAGGCAACTGAGGTTTGTAACACTGCTGAGAAAAGGTCAAAAACTTCTCTTAAAACAGAGTTTGAGGTGATAGTCCAGAGCATCGTCAACTCCTGAGTAGGGACAGTATTAAGCTGCAGCTGTCTTGGTCTTGTGTCTTCTGCACACTAAGTCCTGTGCATTGTAACACCTCAATACCAGAGCAGGTGCAAGCCTACAATATATTACAGCAAAAAAAGGTTTGTTTTCCATTCACTAGAGGCTCTACCGCAGAGACAAACAGCCATTTAGGCAGCTACTTATAATCTGTCACTTTCAGAGCTGTGTCATTGCACAGAGCAGTAGATTAAGATTTACTACTGTGCAGTGAGCAGCTACTTGCCTCGCACATGCACATAGTGGTGTGACACTGGAGGACTGTCATTCACCTCTGAAGGCCACAGCCAGTGCTATGTATGTCCAGCTTTCAGTCACACTGGGCTTTTAGTGAAGGTGTGCACCGAGACTATCATTGTATCTCCACCCCTGCAGTACCCCAACAACACTCCCCTTAGTTATCTTTTTATTGCTGACAAAGCGTGTAACACTTGGCTTTAGGATATATCAACAAGCAAAGCTTTATTGAATTGATACTCAGTATGAAAACTGTTACAGTGTGATACACAAAGCAAAGGGGAAAAAAAGCAGTGTTTTTTTTGTAAAAAAAAAAAAATAAAAAATAATCATCGGCTGAATGTATGCCCCAAGCACTACAGGAACTAGTATCTGTTTCACAGTAGTTAGTAATATTTAGGAAACTCTCTTCTTTCTTGTAGCAGGATCTCAGCAGAGCCATAAGGGGTTTTGAGCTGTGCCCCCTCACTGGGCATGAACAAGGGCACCTGCTCCCTGGCCGTACCCAAATCCCTTGGGGCCAAAGTTCTTCGCGTAACAACCTGCAAAAAAGATGAATGTGTAGCAGCTGAGGCTGCCAGCTGGTTAATTAAGAACAGCACTGTCTAGGCTAAGCCCCTCAGCCACTTCCCACTAGTCACCAGAACAGCCCCATCGGAAGCAACACTTAAAAACCTTTTGTTAAGCTGCGTAACTGCCACAACTGAACGCAGCAGCCGTGGCTCTTCCGTCCGTGTAGCTCCCAACCTGCTCTGTGAAAGTAATTCATACATTGGTTCTGCGGCTAAATACCTCTTAAGACGTGTTTTCATCAAACCACTGTGTGGATCGAGTTTATACTCCATGATACCCCCACGCAAGAGGGCATAGCAGGATGGTAGCTGGCTTGTTTCCTCACTCTGATCTGCTCTTTGACCCACGCAGAGGGCACGGGCTGCTGCTGCATTTCTTAGTATGTAGTGTTCCGCTTGATGCGGAGATGAGCTACATCAGCAGCTTCAGTAGTATTTATTTCATTGCTCAGCTCTATTGCTATGATTTACAGACCATTTCCATCTTGACAGAAGCCTGAAAGTTGCTTATATGCCAGGAATAAATTCAGCATCTGTCCTTCTAATACATTACCTTAAACCATGAACAAATTACTTCTGTTTCTTTCCTCACCTTTACAATAGATTTCTCCCTCTTTTTCAGTTAGGGTTGTAGATTCTAGGCTTTTTCCACACTTGGCACATCGGAAGCAGTTTTTGTGCCACGGCTAGAATAAAAAAATAAAAATAAAAAAAAAGATAGTTTAAATACACAGAATGCCTGAGTTGGTAAAAAAATGCACTACCTGGAGATGCCTGCACCAGTATTCTTTATAAATGACTGGTGCAATAAAAAACAGTTCAAGTCCACCAGTAGCAGATGAGAGCATCTGCATTTCTGCAAGTGGCCTAAAGCCCTGGATTCCCCACGGCTTCCTGCTCGGGGCAGCGTTTTAAGAGATTTGGGCTTGCTCTAATCAATTCAGAGCAGATCTTGGCTCTCTGTAGCGAGGCAGAGCTTGCAGAGAAATGGAATTTTAAGGTAATTCTGCCCTGCAGTTGGTTCCCTACTGGAACCCGCATAACATCCCTGGCCCACCTTAAAGTCCACGTAGCAGGTACAAAATGACTCGCAGTTCCTTACCTTTCCAGCTCCTATTACTTTCTCTGCCGCATAAACAGAATCACCACACCTGGAGCATTTCTCTGCCCCACCGAACTTCTGAGCGAACTTTGAAGTGTTGGGATTTGTTGTGGGTCGGTGGGGAGAGGGTGTGCTGAAACAAACAGGACATTTGTCTTTACTCTTTTACTAAATGACCTCTTGCTCTTCTTAACAACACTAACAGAGCAGCATCCAACACAGAATAAAGTACTTTTTGAAAACTGGAGAGGTAAGTTACCAGCACAGCTATCTGATTACACTTGGTAGGAAAAAAAAGAACGCAAGAAGAGAAAGGCCATGCTTCAAAGGATACTAAGAAGCTACTGTAAAAGCTGGTTTTTCGAGAAGCCTTCACTTTTCCCTTCTCTAGAAGTGCTGAATTCTGTATCAGGACATGGATTTATCAGAGTAAGCTACAAAGAACTCTGTTAAATTCCTGTCCACTGATCATAATCTGGAACCTGAACTCATCACTGAACCTAATGGATTGAACTATTTATCAGTTCTGGCTATGCCCCGGCTGAAGAGCATACATCATATAAATGTCAGGCAGTAGTTTGGGAACTTGTGTGAAGCAACTTGTGAGGCATACCTCAGCTTCTTTCCGCATGTTTTGCTTTACAGCAAGAACTTCATCAGGCTAGGAATATTTACTATTTAACAGGACTTTTCGTTTGGGCTATAATTAAGCACAAATGGTTCATTTGCCAGTTAAAATTTCATTCTTCTTGTGGCCCCAGACTCTCAGCTCTCTGAATCCATCCCTGCCAGAACCTGTTGAACATTTGCAGCTTATTTAGGAAGACCGACTCAAGACCCACGGTCGCCTCTGCAGGCTCATGCAGAGCCACCAGCAGCTCTGTAATTGAGTCCCCTATGGCTCATGCATAGGGTTAGTGCATCTTTACCTGCACTAACTCCAGCTCACACAGTGCCTACTCGCATAGTCACCAGCAGGAGCTTTGTAGGCTGCAGGGTAAATGCCCTAAATTCAGTTATACTGGGGTATTTTGCAGCATTTCTATTCCAGACAACATGAATTAAACAAAATCCAGCCTGAAAGACTCTGAAAACAGTACCGGATGGTCACACAAGGACAAGGGTCACACCCCCCCCCAGCTCAGTTCACTCACCTCTCAGGCTTGATGCCTAGTCTCTCTCCCCTGTCCATGTTCAGCGTTCCTGCCCCCTGGCCGTACCCATAACCTTTCGGGCCATACTTTTTCCCATAGCAAGATTTGCAGTAAACTTCAGCATCATGAATTGCTACAGTTGTGCTGTCCAAGTTTTTCCGGCAGACCACTGGAGGGGGGAAAAAAAAAAAAAAAAAGTTAAACTGCCTTAAGGGACCATTTCCATCAGCACATGTAGTAAGCCAAAACATCAAGTGAGAAGTGATGTTATGGGTTTCCTTGTCCACAATTCTTCCTATTAGGCTGTGGAACTGCCAGAGATTAGAGGGGGCAGGTTGTCATTTGAATTAGTGAATTATGCTTAGCACTATAAAGAGCTCTATTCCCTCCCACCTCTTCATGACCGTGACATTTAAAGCTGGGAAACTTGCTGTGGTTTGATGAATGAGGCTGCTCAGAAACCCAGATAGTGGAGTCAGCGGTTTCCCTTGACAGATGCCATACAGCATGAAGCAAAATACTATCGGTGCAGAAGAGCCTCTGTCCTGCCCTTTTGGACAAGGTGGGGCAGGGAAAAAACTCTTTCAAGGTTCCCCCCCACCTCAGCAGTGGTTTGGGGCAGGGTTGGGACTGTGTCACAGCTGTCACTGGAGGGGCTGTGCTTTACTGGCATTCCTACATTGTCCTTCAGCACAATGCAAGCACTCTGCTCAAGGTTACAGTGGAAGGCAGAACTATTTCCTTCTTAAACCTTCTTTTGTATCCGAACTGGCATGCTCTTTCCGTCTGCAACAGCATTATGCCAATGATAAACAATTTTGGGGGAAAAAAAAGCCTATGATTTTTTTGTTTAAAAAGAATTTTAAGGTCTTCAAAATACAGGGTGACCTTTCCTTGCAGCATTCATTAGCTCCAAGGTTCTTTTTATAAGACACAGATATCCAATAAGTAAATTAACTAATGCATGTTTGTTAAGCCTACAGACTTTAACCCCAACAGAACTACGCACTATGGAAAAGCAAATACTCAGGCACACTAGAGCCATTGTTTGACCGTAAGTTCCAAGTTTCTTTTAATAGAAATTCCCATAAAAGGCTGAAAATGAGACAGCTGAGACATGTAATCTTTTTTTTTTTTTCTGTGACTGCTGTAGAGCCGAGGGAAAGGAGCATAGGTGTGCCGAGGCTCACATGCCAGCACGGTGCGCTGATGTGACGCTGCAGACTAAGAGCAAACTAGTTGGAGAGGGCCAGTTGTAACTGTGGCTTAGATGAAGAGGGCTAAAGCTGAGCTCTCCCCATAGCTATTAAACAGCAGCAAGCGGGACAAACCAATACCTCATGTTTGTAATAAGGTAAAATTCTCTGATTCAGACAGACGGGCTGTTTGTCTGCAAAGTAGGAGCCTCCGATTCACAGTGACCCTTTGTTCCCTTCATCTAAGCAGAGGTCTTTTCAGCAGAGAAAGCGATTTTCAATGCCTCGCTGGGCTTGTTGGTTGGACTGGAAAATAATGCTTTGGACTCCTTTCATCCGAAATAAACCACAGGCCCCTGTGCCAAGACAGTCTAGGCTTTTGGCTGTGCTAAAGCATCCGCAACTTGGCCGTGCTGGCTTGCACGCTGGTGTCCTGGTCCATGCAGGACTTCAGGGCAGGGGTTTGATGGCCATTCCTTCAGCTGCTGGTGGCCCCAGGACCACTGGGAGAAGTCCAGCTGAGTTCAGATCAGTGCAAATAGGGCTCTGTCACCAGGCTTCCTCCTCTGCATGAGCAGCACTTAAGCTAGGTTTCCAACCTAAAGGGCCCTTAGACTCCTGAGGAGAAGGCTGGGTGGGGGGCAAATGGAGGAGAAAAGCATGATGTGATCTGCTTTGGGAGGTGCATACCACCTGCCTCACACTGGACAGGTAGGACAACATCTCTCCAGGAGACAAGCTCTCTCTTCAGCACTGCCAGGCCCAGGAAGCATGCAGAGAAGCAGGAGTCAAGCCCAACATGTGATGGACAAGCCATCTCTTGCTGCTGCCATCCCCTGTGTGTGCCAGCTGAGCCTGGAATGTCTCCTGTGGACCAGCACCATGCTGTTGTGACCAGGTGAGAGCTATGCCAGGAGAGGTTTTTCAGGGGAGCGGGAGAGGAATACTTACTGCAGAGGAAGCAGCACCGGTGGAAGCTCCTCCCGTCACACTGCACCTCCTCGGCGTGGTAGACGGTGCGGCCACAGGCACCGCATTTGTTGCCGCCTCCCCAGTTTGGCATGGTGGCTCTGCGCACCCGGCCAGTCGGGAGGGAAGAAGGGAGAGGTTTGTTAACCACAGTGTCCTCCATCACCCCGGCTCGAGGGTTGGGGTTACAGCCTCCTTTAAACCAGGTTTGCGAAGTTTGTGTATCGGAGCACAAGCCTGCGATTTTGCCAACTGTTTAAAAATGTGACCTTCTACCGCGTGAGAAGTTTTTGTGATCAAATCAACTTCTCAGCCCTTCAGATCCCAGACCAGACTTAAAGGCTTAGGCAGGCTCTCCACGGCTATTTGTAAAAGCAGATGGACTGGCACGGGGAAGAGAGGCCACTGCTGCTGAACAGCAAGAAAAACAGAGACACGGTCTTCACGAGACGTGTCCTTTCGTCCCTGCCTGGGGTTTTTAAAGTTATATAAATTGGATATGCACAAATTACAGTTTCATGCACAAGGGCTTTACTGTACTTTGAGCAAATGCCCCCCCAGATGGATATAATTTCAGTTTCTATGCTTCATTAACGCTGGGCCTCTTGTCTGATGGAAGCAAACCAATTGCGCCAACAATGACATTTTGTTTTACTGCAGGGCCTCCCATTTGGGATGCAGTACACACCAAAGTTCACCTCGCTGGAGAGCTACTTAGTAAGGCTGTAGGGGCATTGTGAAGTCCTTGAGATCATGCCTGCACTCAAAGAAGTTTAATGGGGATTATTTCCCAGGGACTCCACTGCTATTACATGAACTGCACCTTTACCAGACAGGTATATGAACCAAACCCAACTGCTCAAGGAGCCACAGCTGCTTTAAAATAAAGTAAAACTCCCCCTCATGCATTACTTGCACTGGACCCTCAGAAGGCTAGCAGGGGAGGACAGCCACCACCACCCTACAGCCTTGGGAATAGTCTCCTATGTTAAGCCAGAAGCAGCAACAGCCCCATCTCAACTGAGCTGCCCCCTCCCCAGCTGCCCTGCCCTCGTGCCATCACCACCACCAGTTCACACCCAGCTCAACTGGGAGCTCCTCCTGCTCGTCCCATTAACTGTCCTGGGTTAAAGCACCAAAGCAGAGCACTGCCTGCCACCTCCTGCTTTTATGGGGCTTTCCTCCTTCTGTCACAAGCAAGAGCCAACATAGCGGTGTTTGTTGAAGGCTTATCTTCCAGTCATGGCTGAACTGCCCTCCACTCACAACCATTGCTTAATGCTGGTTTGCTCCCCTGCAGCTCACCACCAGAGGACCACCTCCCAAAAGCATGGAGTCCAACAGCAGCCAGAGACAGAGTTATCGATGCAGTGAGTCTACCCCAGCAGTGCTGCTCAGGCCTCATCACTCCCCCTGTTCCTTACTGACCCTTGTTTCAGACAGGGTTTCTGGGCAAGGGCCATGGGTTTGTCCACTGAAAGCCCAGGGGGCACCTCCTGCCACCCTACCCCACCTGCACCACCATTCCTTCCCAGCAGAGTCCCCCACAGTGCTGCACTGTGGTACAGGTCAGCTATCGGGGAGAGAAGGCAGGCAGGAAGGAAGGAAGGCAGGCAGGAAGGAAGGAAGGCAGGCAGGAAGGAAGGAAGGCAGGCAGGAAGGAAGGAAGGCAGGCAGGAAGGAAGGCAGGCAGGCAGGCAGGAAGG
>VZSZ01003590.1:83363-160793 GCA_013398815.1 Ibidorhyncha struthersii
TAGGCCTGTCCACAGCAGCCGGTTCAGGCTGTAGAAAACAGCTCAGCGCTTTGGCTGCCTTCTCCCAGGCCCACGGGGCCGTCGTGTGCCAGCAGGCTCGCTGCAGGGCTGTGCACGGAGCTCCCTGCGTTTGGAGGGAGATGCGGTGTTATCTCCTCCTCTTTATTAATCAAATACCAAATCAGTTTACTCATTACCCGCGCGGGTGCCAGGTTGCTCCGTTTCAGCACAGGAACAACTTTTCCGTCGCGCACCGGAGATGGAGCCCGGCCAGCTGGCTGGGGGCAGCTCCTTACAAAACCTCCAGGGAAACAGCTTTCGGCAGGTCAGGCGTGAGACAGGTCCCACGGGGCTGTTCGCACAGGCGGCGGGGTGGCCCGCAACCCGCCCCGTCCCACGGCCGGTATGTGGGGCCAAATGGCCTGTACCGCGGGATTAAAAATGACCTCCATGTCAGGCATGCCAATGGGAAAGGTTAGCTCTCCTCTGCCCTTAAAACGCGCTTCCAGTGTGCTGCAGCCAGCCTGCTGGCAGCCATAACTCCTCCCCATTTATTTTTTCCTCCCCATTTATGATTTTCTTTTTTTTTTTTTCATCTGCAATGAATTGTGAATGACTGGATTGTGCACGATTTATGCGTATCTCAGAGCCCTGCTCCCTGCGCAAAGCCAGTTTCGGTTCCTGCGGAACAAGGTGGTGTTCACTGCGAGCAAGACCAAGTCTGACCTCAAGCATCATACTAAAAATTTGAGTCTAGATTTTGAGAGAAGGGAGCAGAACGAGAAGCAGAAGTGTTAGTGACTGTTGTTTCACGACTTGGAGGTTACATGAAGGGAAAAGATCTCTCCAAGTCAGACAAATAAGAGGCGTATGAGTCAGAGCAGACTGACTCCATTTATTGCGTGAAATGCCTGTGCTCTCTTGTCCAACCTGTCCCACTCCCAGCCCTGCTGGAACTAGGTGTGATGATGCTAAGTTATTTACCATGTCTCCTCAGGTAGCCTCCAAAGCTATTAGATTTTCCCTTTTGATAACGTTTCCTACAGACTATAAAAAAATAAACATCAGAGGTCCCCAAGGGAAGAGAGTAGCATTGCAGTTTTGGCGAGGTCTGACCGTACTCGAAAGGAAATTCGCACTGTGACTAAGGGGCCACACTGGTGCGAAATAAAACACTCTTCAATGGTGAGGCACTGCTAAATGGGATAGAAGAGAATATGATATCCAAGAGGTAATCTTCTCATGCTTAATATTTAGTCAGTCTGTCAGAAGCAGAGTAACTATGAGGGACAGACATAAATATGTTGATAAGTCCATTACCATAGGAACAATATTAAGGCATACATTACTGCGACACTTGGGAATAAAACCTTGTAATGAAGGAAAACAAAAGCAAGAATGCAAACTTTCTCCACGTACTTTATTTCTATGATAATGACTATATCAATACATGTTATAAATAGACTTGTAAGTATGCATATATATATTTATTATCTATAACTACATACTTATTTTATATATAGATATAAATATACATATTCCATCTCCTCAGCAGATCTCTTCTTCTCTGTCTGTGTCTTTCCTGAAGCCATAGTTCAGCATTTTTTAAAGATAAAGCCTGCATCCAACCCTGCCACATTCCTCCTCGCTGTCCTGCACTCCTTCACCTGGTTACCCTGTGCCATCCCCCTTATAGCCTGAGCACTCCGACTCCCCCCTTCACCCTCCTCACCCTCCTCCGGACACAGCCCCATCCTTCCCCACCTTCCTGCCTAACGCTTGCTGTAAATTCCTCTTTCCGACTCACTTCCCCAAAATGTCAGATGTTGCCTCTTCTCACTGGCCTGGGCAGGAGCCCCCACATAACCACCATGCCAGGTCCCTGCGGGCAGCTGGGCTTCTGCAGCCTGCCAGCTTTTTGCCTGGCTTCTGCCATTTTGAGCTCAGCAGCTTATAATTAGGACAGTTTATTTCTGAGAAACAGCATTCAAGTGTATTAACAGCTCCCGTTCATTTCACCTGCTGATCCGACAGCTCTGTGAGTGGGGAGGTGTGCCTCTGTTTTCTTCTGCTTCCTTGGCCATGGGAAAACCCACAGGCGGTACACGAAACCGGTTCTCCTTTCACTTGTAAAACTGACCCAAAGCATGTTTATCACCTCAGAACAAAATTCTCAAGGTTTTAGCTGTGCCATAATTTTATGTAAAAGTTGTTTCCCATGTTTCGGGGAGCTGAGTAAATCATCAGCTTCTCTGACCTAGTTACTTCTGAAAAGACTTGTCGCGCATCAGTGTCCTCAGGCCTTTTACATCCACAAATTCCTTCCACTCACCTGGGATTATCTTATCCTCATTTGATCTCGTAAGCATGGTCCCACATGTCTGCTTACAGCAGAGTCAATCTGCTTGCCTTGCTGGTAATCCTTGCTATTATTTTATGAAAGTTTATTCTAGATAGGTAGTCCAGATTTTACTTTGCAGGGGGTTTAGTCATATTCTGACATCGTTTTTGTCAGACCTAATTTTATCCAAATACTGCTACTACTGCTAGAGCTCCCTTAATTATGTTCTTGACAAAGCATAATTTAACTAATTTTCCTATTATGAAAGATTGTTTTAAAGATAGCATTAGAGCTTATCATTTACCAGCCTTCGAGGTCAGCCACCTCACAGTGGTTCCCATGGTGTCTTGTTAATTTCTCACTGGCCAACCCCCAGACTTGCCCTTAGTAAAGGGAATTTTCAAGTGTGCTCTATGCAATATCAGCTAGTGAAAAATTAATTCATGCCCAGAGTTACCTAGATTTGCCCTGTCCTAGAAGGACATATGTGTTTAGCTAATTTCCTTATCAAAATATTCATATATCTTGGTAGTGCTATGCATTTATTCCACCATAAATATAACAATGATGAATCGATGAAGTTTGCACAAATTAATAAAAATACAGCAGACAATACTGGAGTTTACCAGAACTGTGATTTTTTTCAAATCAGCTGTTTAAATCCAAAGTACAGGTCTCAAGAGACGCACAGTGTGAGAAAGCTGTGTTTTCCAAGCTCATTGGTTTCTTTATCAGTGGTCATATTTATAAATTATTTTACTTCTAGGAAATTTTAATTGTAGGAAGAATGAGTTACAAAATCCTCATTTGCCTAGTGATTATAAGAAATAGCTATTTGCATGTCCAATAAACAACATGATCTAAGCTAGCATTACTTTTCACTATTTTATGAAACCTATAAATAGTTTCATCTTTGTTGGCCTACTTCTTTATATCGGTGATGCTTCTCAACATGGAAATCAATAGTCAGTTCTCTGACCCTATTCGAAATCTATCCAGATTCTTTTCTTTATAAAGCATTCATTTTTTAATATTATACCTCATGATATTTGACTCCTAAGATATAGGGACTGATACTGAAGAGTTCTCTGCTATCAAGAGTTTAAAACTAGGAAGCGAAGAAGATTTAAACTTTTTATTTAAAGAATTTGCTTTGTTCTAAGTCATGGCTGAGGGGATGTGTGTGTTTCAACACAGGTGCTCAGAGGTATTACGCTTTTGCAGCATCCCAGATGTTTCCCCCACTGACGAATTCTTGGTCCCACCTTAATCACTAAAGCATCTCCTATTATTCACAAAAAGGGTTGCAGAGGGAGATTGAGCGTCACCATCACATCATTGCTTAGGTTAGCTCTACTGCATATGCCAATATGATTTGTAGTGATACGAGGTCAGTATCACTGATTACTTCTACCCTACCCAGATTACTTCTGAGCGGGGCGGCACGGTTGTGTAGACGTGCAGGAGAGCGCCCACGCTTTGCCATGGTCCAGCCTTCATCCCTAAGGACCGCTGTGACCCAGTGTTTGGATTCTGGGCAAATGAGGGAGGTGGGCACCACTTGCTATTTGGGATGCTGAGTGATTGCTCCTCACTGCTGTTGTAGTTCCCCTTCTCCAGAGGTTAGGGTTGGAAAGGTCCTGCCTGGGAATAGTGCAGAGCCTTTTTCCCACCCTCTCCGGTTCAGTCATCTGGCAGAGGAGTCTGGAGGAGGCAGGGTGCTGGGCATTGACCACACGCCTGCTGTGATGCCCGCGAGCGTTCGGCCCCCTCCCCTTGCTGTGAGTTCAGGTTGTTTCTCCCAGTATAACAGTGCCATGAGGATAGGCTGAGAGGGAGCCAACCACCATATCCAACAGCCTCCTGACAGCTGGGGCTGTCCCCCACCACATGGGAGGCTGCAGCTCGAACCCCTGCTGCAGCTTGGATTTGAACCTGGTTATCGTGTGGCCAAGGTCAAATAACAAGTTGGGAGGTGGAGACATGCAAGCCCTGTCATGCCTGGCGTGCCCCAAACCTGTCTCAGTGGGGCCAAGGGCAGACTGATATCTGTCTTCTGGGTTCCACTTCCCTGTGGGCTTTGCTTTAAGAGCTCTGAGCAGAAATGAAGGCATCTGTGGAGCTGCCCACTGTTGAAAGTATGGATGCTGGTGAGATTTTAAGAAGACTGAGCAGTGGGTTTTGACTCAGAGGCTCTCAGACTCCTCTCTAGCTCAGCAAAGCTTTCTGGACCCAGTGTGTTCCTGGTCCTGCAGGGAGATGGATCTGGACTCCTGCAGACAGCTCCCGTTTGTTTCCAAGGTCTTGCACCCCATGCTTCAGCCTGATGTGAGGTTTATCTAAACCACATAAAGATGAAAGAAACACACGGTTTGCATCTAATCCTAAATACATTTAGTGAGGTAAAGCACAGTGTAGGCTGCCAGTGCTGATGTTATCAAGTGACGGCACTGTGAAAACCCAGCAAAACATTGAAGTTATTATATTCAAGTTCTGAGGTTTCGAACGGAGGTTTCTGAAAAGCCTAGCAAAACATGAGCTCTATTTCAGGTGCCAGCTCAGCAGAATACTAATACCTGCACTAGTAATGATGTCACTTCCCTGGCAGGAGGCATAATTTAGGTTGAAAGTATTGATTTCTTTAATAAAGCTCGATTTATTCACCGTACACTCACAAGGCCAGATTATCCCTTGCGTTGTGCCATGGAAAACCCTGCAGGCAAGAGCTTCCACAATCTCAGCCGTGTACAAGCTCTATCACTGACTGACAGGATTTCATTAGTGCAGGACAAAATTTGAGGTCCCACACAGCTTGTTCCAATAATACCATTACTGATTTTTGAGGAGGGCAGGGAAATGTGTTTAATATTAGATAGCAGGCACAGAGGGGGTAGCAAGGTGAAATGGTCTGACTCTGCTGGTTTCAGAAAGCTTCCCAGCTCCATCAGGCTGCTAAGGGAGTTGCTGGGACGATGTTACCCAGATAGCAGATGGCAGCCTTGCTAAATCCATAATGTGAAAAAGCAGTGGTTGGGCCGAAAAAAGATCCCATGTGATTTTTTTTCCCCCCATCAGCCCTTTTCCCAGTAATGGCTAGGACCCTAAACCCTTCTCCACCACTCCAGCACCACTGCATATTGTCCTGATAAGAAGAGGAAGCTCAAAGGTGATCCATGCCAGGACAGGATGGTGATCATGCTGTTCCCTGCCAGCCAAGGAGGACTGCTTCTGGCTCCATTGCATCACCTGTGAGCAACCTTCAGCAGAGCCACTGGCAGTCTTGGGCCAGAGCTCCCTGCTAGCTATTGTGAGAAAGAAGAGGGTGGATGGTTTCCAAGTTGCATCGTGTTGCCATTGCGTGACATTTACTGCATCCTTACATCAAAGGAAAAGCATTTTGGACTCCACAGAAACAGCTAGAGGGTGGTCAGCAGTAAACCCGGCAACGTGCCAATGCCTGCTGGAAACCATTGCTACAAAACATGTCTTTGGTGTCTCTCCCCCTGGCAGTACAACATACTAAGATGCAATGATGCCTCACCTTTTCCAGGCTAGGAACGTCAGATCTAGGGAGAGGGAGTGGAAGTTTTGGCAGGAAACCTACCCAGCCTCAAGGGGAATATGCTATTGAGTGTGGTTGGGCTGTAGCTTCTAGCATGTCTCCTTGCAGCCAGCAGTGTTTTAATTACCCTGATTGTCTGTATATTGTTCTTCTTCTCATCTGAACAAAAAATGAGCATCAGAATCCTTCTTTGCAACTGGCCGTAATGGCAATGACAAACACATGTCACTGCAGAGTGTATGAACATGCTATGAAATCTCTTTTGTTTCCAGCAGTATCAGAGAATCATAGAATGGTTTAGGGTTGGAAAGGACCTTAAAGATCATCTAGTTCCAACCCCCCTGCCATGGGCAGGGACACATCCCACTAAGACCAGGTTGCTAAAAGCCCCATCCAGCCTGGCCTTGAACACTTCCAGGGATGGAGCATCTACAACTTCTCTGGGCAGTCCGTTCCAGTGCCTCACCATCTTCAGAGTGAAAAATGTCTTCCTAGTATCTAATCTAAATCTACCCTCTTCCCGTTTGAAGCCGTTCCCCCTCGTCCTATCACTACATGCCCTTGCAAAAAGTCCTTCTCCAGCTTTCTTGTAGGTGCCCTTCAGATAGTGGGAGGCTGCTATAAGGTCTCCCCGGAGCCTTCTCTTCTCCAGGCTGAACAACCCCAACACTCACAGCCTGTCCTCACAGGAGAGGTGCTCCACCCCTCTGATCATCTTCATGGCCCTCCTCTGGACTCACTCCAACAGGTCCATGTCCTTCTTGTGCTGAGGACTCCAGAGCTGGAGGCAGTACTGCAGGTGGGTTCTCATGAGAGCGGAGTAGAAGGGTAGGTGGAAAAGGAAAGGATAGGTATACCTCATCCAACACTGAGTCTTCTGATGGGAGAAAGACAGCGCTCTCCATAAACATGATTGTGCTTCATTAATAGCCCATTGAAGGGGAATGGGTGGCACTGGGCACCATGGTAGTCATGCTTCTAAGACTGGATGTGGCAGCAGCAACAAGAGCCAGCCATAAGCTACAGCCCACCTCTGTTTCCTTTGCCTAGAAACTAAGCATCTGCAGCAGGCTGTGCCCAACAAGCAAGGGCGTGCTGGCTGCAGGTGGCTTGCCAGGGGAGATCTGTGGCTGAGAACTCTTTCCACCCTGCACAGCTCCTGGTTTGGTGCATAGCAGTTGTCAGCCTGACCCTCTGCAATGAGCCTACGGCACCACTGCATGCGTGTGGTGGCTTTCTCCAGTCAATACTGGCTACAGGTGAGGCAGCATTAGCTCTTGCCACCAAAGTGAGTTTCCATTAGCTCTGGATAGACCTGTTCTTGTCTCTGACATGTCCCTGGTGCAGGATTCGTGGCAGCAGCTGTGTGATACAACACTAACACCTCACATCTGCAGTTTCCTATGTGTTTTAGGAAGAACTGAAGCTGAACTGTTCAATTCAGTACCATCTGAGGAGGAAAGAATACCTCATTAATGAAATCACCTAATGCTGATTATTAATTAATACAGTTATCATCACTGGTTGGAGTATTTTAATTATCTCTATCACTAAATAATTATTTGAACAAGTAAAAATGGGTAATAACTGTACCATGGAAACGCTGATTATATGCAGGGGTTTCAGCAAGAAGAGGTTGTCAAGACTGAGTGCTTGGAGATGGCTCTGTGATGGTATTAACATAAAAGCCATCGTAGTGCACAGTGAGCACCCGATGTGGGTTGCCGAGCAGAAACTGCTCATCCAGGTTGCTGCCTTCCACCATTAGCAGAGACGGGCATCAGCCAGCACTGGTACTGGTGCTGCCCTGGTCCCTTGGCCCCACCGCACTTTCCTACTCCCCTCCTCATCCATGCTCTGTCCCTCTCATTGGCCATAGCATTCATCAGGGTGCACAATGGTTCCCAGTTAAAACTAACTATGCAAAAGTCATTTCTAGTGGCAATGCTGCCTTTGGCTGACTGTATAACTACATCATCAGCAACAAATCACTGTAAGGCACTCTGCTCTTCTGTGGTTTCTTTGGATAACAATTTATGACCTCCTTCCACACAGAGCGAGTGAAAACAAGCTGCGCTTAAGAAGATCACGTCAGCTAGCTGTTGCACATCGCACAGTCTTTGGCAGTGATCCCTTTTTCTTGGCACAGACGCACTAGGGGGCTACAGGGTGTCAGAACCTCTTCCGTGTGGTGCCGATGGCCAGCTTTCAGTGCTCAGCGTATTCATTATCTTCAATGCTGCATTCAAATTATGATGGCCGTGGTCACGTAACGCACACACTGTAACAGTGCACACACCGTCCTGCTAAGATGGAGGAGCACCTGTAAAATACAGATCTCTTCTGCGGAGAAATATAAGTGTAAAAAAAAAAAAGCAAGGCAAGAGCCGAAAGGATTCCTACACATATTTTATCACTCGGAAAGGAAGATCCAGCTTTAACAAAAGTGAAATTCCTTGGTCAAGAAAAAGCACAAACAAGTAACAATATTTTCCTTAATTGGATTACAAATGTCACCTTTGGAATACATTTTAAAATCAATTATTCTTTTCTCTGTTGTGCTGTCAGTTTGTTTTTTACACTTCATTGAACAAGGCAATGAAAGGAGGCTGTTGTGCTCCTTATTGATTCCGCTTTGTGTTCAAAGTCAGTTTATCTTTCTAGATGTTGGTCAACAGTAAACTCTCTTTTCTTTTCTAGCACAGATGAGATAGCTACCTGCAGCAACTTTAAAACTGAGCAAATTGCCATCGTCTACCAGAGGGTCATTTCTGATCTTCCTTGGGATGTAGGTTCTTCCATAATTAAAAGATACATTACACCATAAAAAGAGATAGCGTGTATGGAGATCAGAAAGACAGCCTGCTTAACCCAAAAGTTAAAATAGGAGAAGACATATGAACAGAGGTTAAAGGGGAGGTGGTTGAGATTGATTGGCTAAAAGGTAGGGATTAAACAAGGTTTTAAAAAAAGGGTTCTGGAGGTTGATTTGTAGGCATGAATGTGGAGATGTGGCAGGCAGAAAACAAAGCATGAAGCCCAGAGTGAGAAAAGGAAGCAAAGAGAGCAGAAAGGGTAAATGTATAAATGTGTAAATGGGGGGGGAAAAAGATGGGTGATAATAAGGGAAACTGGAACAGAGACAAGTATGAAGATAATATGCCAGGTCTCAGTGGAAAAGGTCTCTGGATGACGACAAAGGACCAATACTTAATGCTGTTTGAGACATGAAGGCTGAGCAAGGAAGACAGGCAGTGATCAGCTTGAAGGAGTTTTTAGTATTAGGTTGAAAAAAAATTATTTTAGAATTCAGAAGTTTATTAGCTCCAAACTGGCTACTAGATGCAGAAATATGTGTATTTTCTGTATTCATTGCAAGTTATGGTACTGCTTGTACAGTAAGATTTACCTTTGATTTTTTTTTGTCCTAAGATTTTTTCTTGTAGCAGTCCAGATGTTCAAAACCTTAAATAAACAATGGATTAATTGAAATTTTAGGAGTTAATGGTGATTTTTCCTTACCACCAAAAGGCTTATTCCCCTAACTCAAAATAATTTGTACTTTTTTTTTCCGAGACTGAATTTCAAGTCAGAAATGTATATAGCCATATATATCTGTGCATATATATGTATATGTAAGTACACACATTGCCATAGTGATGTCTGTGTCATGTTTGATCCTTGGTTACACACTTCATTGTTTACTTTCTATTATTTGTTCTGCACGTTTGAGCTCAGTGCAAGTACACACCGTCAGTTCAATATAAACCACCTAAAACTTTCCACTCTCGATTGGAAACCCATCAATTAGCCTGTTGTACCCTGCAGTTTAACACTACGCTATGTGTGCACTCAGCAGCCTTGGTGATGTGGTTTGGAGCAGGGGGAAGAGCAGAAGGGTTTTTTGTAGTTTCTCTCTCTTAGGGGCTGGTGTTCGTTGTGCTAGAGCAGCTCTTGCCGCCGGCCATTGAGCTGGTGGGGCTCTGGTGGTGTTACAAAACCCTCCTAAGAGTAGGGTGACATGGCTGAGACCAAATCAAGAACTCACTAGCGGTAGCTAGAAGATGCCCATGGATTTCAGTAAGGTCTGGATGAGCTTTCACTCCTTTCCCCTGGCTGTCTTCCCCTACCTGTAAAGTGAGGATGGGGTAGCTGAGCGGGGGCAATGAGTTTTACCTGCTTAGTGCCATATCATGATCACAGCCGGTTGCAACTATGATCCTCACACTAATGAAAGGTCAGCCTACTACTCTGAAGATGAAATGCTAGGCATCACTGTTATGGTGCAGGTCATTTAGCAAGCAGCCTTCTGTCTCTCTCTCCTTCACCATACGTGGCTTTAGCCTTGTTCCTGCAGGGAGCCACATCGGTATTTCCAGCAGCAAATTCTCAGCATGGTGGGGCCAAACCCCACAGAACCAGCAGCGGGGCAAAAGTGCACCAAGCACTGAAAAATTTCAGCAGGTATTGCAGCATTAAAAAGCCTTCCTATTAATTTTGCATTCCAAAATCTAACCTTTGTGTTTGCTTTACATCAGAAATAAAAGTGTTTTGTTTCCAGCTTGTGGCTACTTGGTGGGAATTAGGCCTTTTAAAGGCTCCTTGGCATTGTCCGCATTCATCTAAAACCAAATTTTAATGTCCTAAGAATAATTACATGGGCCTGAAATTCATAACTGAAATTTGTTTTGATTTATTTACATGTAATTGTTGTCATGCAACCAGATACTGTTTTCAATTCAGCGTTATGTTCCCAGCAAAAAGGTTAACAGAAATCAAAAGTAATTAGCGCTTTTGAAGAAGCAGTCATTTTATGCAAAACAGAAGAGGAAATATTTTTTTTTATTGCAAAAGACATCAGGTAAAATGAAACTGCTTTGCAGGTTAGTACAATTTTTACTGTCTGATGGTACTTTCTATGGTCCTCTAAAAATCAGAGAAGGGAATGCCTGCGGTGCATTTGGAGTCTGGTGCCAAAACCAACAGGGAAATCAGCTGAGAGATGAAGATTTAACCATTGGGTGACATGGTTGCTGATAATTATATGTTCAGGATAATGAACACTGGTAGTTTCCGTCAGCCTGTGGCTGTTTTGCATTCAGGGAGGACGCATGAATCCAGGCCACACAGCAGAAGACCTCTCATGCACAAATTGCCTCCTCTCTCACCACACTCGGGTTGCTCTTACTCATTTAATATTTCAGGAAAATGTTCTCAAAGTGCTGGTGTGCTTCAGGAGTACGGCTCTCATTTGGGGAGATGACAAGTAGGCTGATTACACACCAAATCAGTTTTCGGTCATGGAGATTAGACACTAAATCCCATCAACTGCAGGACACCTGGACACCTCGGAGGCTTGGAGGTGTCGGAGATTTCTACCAGTTTCTTTCCTTGGTTCCAGCTCACCGATTCACAGCTGGGCAAGAAGTGCAAGGCTGGCGGGGCACTCGGCCAGACATTTTCTAGCCTGTTCGCCCACGTTTCATTCCTTGCGCTCGTAGCTCAGGAGAGGGATTGTATGTGCTCAAGCCAACTCTGTGCTGCCTCAGTGAGGCTTTTGCCACAGCTCTCAGCAGCTTGTGGAGACCCTGCACTTGTGTGTGGATGTCTGTGGGGGCTCAGCACACCATTAGGGCCCAGTTGTTTGAAATGAGCTTTTACAACTGGGGAAACGATGGGTTGCCCAGTCCAGCAAGTGAAGACCGTTGACAGCTTGGCTGCCATCAGAGTACTGCTCTTATTGCTCCGGACTGGTACAACCAACCAAAGTCCTTCTCAAATGAGGAAAAGTCAGTGGTGCTTGGAGCTGTTTATTTTAGCTACTGTAACTTCAAACGATATTCAAATCTGTGTAAATGTAATCCTTTCGTGGTGTTTTCTCTGCTAATCACCTCAGTAATGTGTATGGAAGTAGTTTCTTCTTCTGTAACTTGCTTATACAAACACTTCCTGATACTTGTTTTGCTTTCATTGCCTTTCTGCTCCTCCTGCTCTCACTGTATGGAAAATGCAGGACGTACCATGTTGCTTAATCCTTTATTTTCCCCTCTGCCTGGCAGTCTTTTCGCTACCTCCACCCCAAAGCCTTATTTTAGTCCTCCTTGCCTGAGAGCAGCCCACAAGTTGGTACAGAATGCACAAACGAGTAGAGACACACGCACACACATATACATACATATATACGAACATATTATTTTCACGTGGGCAATGTGGTTTACATCATCTCACATCCATTGCCCTAACCTTTTCAAATAATTCACATCAAGTTTTGGTGTTATTTTAGTGTGTCTTAGCAGCACGTTTGCAGTTGAATTTATATAGTATTTTATAGTTTGATTCTTTTCTCCCTAGTTCTTTAGGGAAGAAATGTTGGAAAAATCAATAAATATGAAAGAAAATTATGGTGCAATATACCACTCCACTGTTAGAATTTCACTGTGTTATAAATAATTTAATGTGTAGATGAAGAACAGACTTTTGATTTACTACTGTCTGTCTGAATTAGTCATATATGGTAAATTTCTGTAGAGGGGTCATATTTGACCGAAGGTGTCTGTTATTGTTGGCATTAAGTGATCTGCTTTCCAGAACTGCTAGACTACTCGTGGCACTGGACCAATTTGTTATTTTGGGAGTAAAGTCTTTGTTTAGCCTTCTGGCACTCAGCGTAGCTCTTAAAAATGGTTTTCTTTGTTTTGCTTTAGGTTTTCTGTTGCGCTTAAATCTGCTCCATTCTATGGGGTTTTGTCACAGGAGACAAGGGGCCTGAGTATTAGGTGTACTCTTTCTTGGATGTCTTCCCAGAAGGCTTAATTTCAGGTGGGTGGGAGGGGGGACACGTGCAGATAATGTACAATATTGTACTTGTACATTGCAGTGTCAGCACTCCTGCGTTCATCTAAGACCAGCAGCTGTCACTGTTGCTGATGTTCACTAGATGTCAGATATGATTTTTGTGTTATACCATAGCACCTGGAGAAGTTGAATCATATTTTTTTCCACGTGTGTTACCTCATTGTGTACAACCGGGAGTCAAATCCAGTAGAGGACTTAGACAGTTAAAGAAGAAATGTGTTTATACCTGACTGCAAAGCTGCCTTGGTTCCTGATTTTAAGGTTGCTGGACCTGCATGTTTACCCAGACCCAGCTCTGCCTCAGCCCTGGCATGGATGTCACCTCAAGGCATGGAGGATGCTCAAGGCCAGCCGGGATCCTAGGGAAAATGTTCCTGCCCCACAGCCATTGCCGTGCGTAGTACACAGGTGGGATTGTTCTTGAAGAAATGCCATTGCCAGCTCCCCTGAAGGCAACTTGTGGTGCTATTGTGCGTGATAACCTTGCAATTAGAGCAGTCGATGAGAGTCTGGGAAACCCGCATTTAGTTCTCTTTTCAGGCGGAGAGGATGCCAGCCGTCAGGGAGGACTGTCTCCCTCGCCAGGCTCCAAACTGCCCTGCGAGAGTGGGGCTGCAGCTGTGGGAGCAGAAGAGGGGGAGAGCCCACGCTGTGGGGGTGAGGGGTTGTCCACCCAGCTCTTCGTTATGCCCAGGGCTGCTTTAGTTCATCACTCAGGGACTGCTCCCTGTAAGAGCACCCTAGTGGTTACCCTGGTCCTCCATCAGCTCTCCTCCGTGAACTTGCTCTGCAGGACCAGGAGTGTCCCAGCCTGGGCTGGCCCATTTCCTTGGGTACTGTCCAGAGAAGTGGGACTTTGTGCCCTGGGAGTCCTGAGCAAGGGCTGTGACCTGTTACTGTCTCTACTGTTGCCCATCCCACTCTTCCAGCTGTGGTTTGAAAGAAAAGCAGGCACCCTGCTCCATTATCACAAGCCGTGTGTTGGGTGCAAGGAAGGGAGGTCCCTGAGGCCAGCCCGCAGGCAGGGTCCCAAGGGGCTCAGCTGAAGGCTGCCTTTTGCCTCCTGGTTTCTACCTCTCTGTAGTAACTCGCCGAGTGTGTGAGCTGAGCAGGGCTCTGCCTGCTCTGTGTTTACTGAGGCACCCGTGTGCATCATACACGCAGCCTAACTGCCGAGCCCTAGGGGTCCGAGCATCCTCGCCCATCCCAGCTCTGTGGGCTTGATCCCAGCTGAGCCTTTCATCCTGTTAGGCAGCTGGGACAGGCTCCTGTGCAGTTCAGGAGGTCAGGGGACTCCGCTGATTTACAGTCTGGAGCAGTTCTCTGGATTCGGGCTCCGTACTTACAGTATTTTTATTGAAGAGGTTCTCAAGAACGTTTTTTGTTCGGTCAGGGCTGAAGTAAGCTCCCTGGTAAAATGCACACTTAAGAACATACCTTAAGTCCCATCAGCTTGAATGAATCTTAAGCAGGTTCCCCTTAGTAGCTTTGCAGAACAGGGCCGTGACCTCAGGACCTGATTTTGCTGTCCCTGCTCAGGCATGGGAGTCGGTGGGGTGAACAGACTGGTATTGCCACACCGTAGCTCAGGTCTTGGAGCAGAGTAAGGATTTCAGGCTTTGATTCTCTGTGGAAGACATCATCACCCATTTGGATGTATAGCACAGAAATGACACTGTGCTGCCTTTCTGTACTCTCCCGTCACGGCATGTTTTCCAGATGGTTCAGCAGAGACAGTAGACTTAGAATTATGCATTTGAGGCTCATAAAATATCTTGCAAACTTCAGCCTTTTGAACTGAAGCACTTCCATATTTTCTCAAAGTATTTTTTAAAAGAGCAATCAATGAAAATGTCTCCAGGAATCCAGTTTTCCAGGAGACGTCTCCTCATTCATCTTGAGTACCAAGTTACATTGCAAAAGGCCCAACTCAGCAAACACAAACCCACAAATTTACCTTAAGTCCCAAGGGAGCCTCGCTGAGCACAGTTCTGGCTTGCGTTAGCATGTGTTTGAAGAGTCTGAACGCAGAGACCTGATGCTGGAAATATTTATGACAGTTTGACAGCATTGTTTGGAAACGTGCCTCCAGCAGCACGTGGATCCCACTCCAGCCCTCAGGCGAGCAGCAAGTGGGTGTCGCTGGTGCCCTGTGCTGCAGGTGCTCTGATAGCAAAAGTTTAAATGAAATTTAGAGGGATGAGAAAGAGAGAGAGCTTCGAATTTCTGCTGTGGATGGAATTATGTTTCAGCAGAAGGTAAATTTTTATCCAACGTGTGTCCAGTCTGTACAATTTGGTTGGCTAAATATCAGCTTGCAGTGTTGCTTAAAATGTGAGGCTGTACTATGTAGTCCTTTAGGACTTGGGCATCTGGATCTCCTGACAACTCAGCTGAAGGCAGCTGATGTGGATAGTGCCGTGGCAGTGGTACCTGCAGTACCCCCGCGTCCCTCTTCACCTGAGGTATGGGCTCCTGACTGCCCACCTGACCTTTTGGGGGGCCTGAGAGGGAGGACATACTCCACCATCCTTGTATATAACTCCTTGATCGAGTCAAGGCTTTGAAATCTCAGAGGTGTCATTTGGTTTGTTTCTAATTCAAGTGAAGTGACAGGACAGGGAGCTGGGAAGAAGGGAGGTCATGCAAAGAGTGCAGCAGTTAGCTCGTGGGGGCAGGCTGGTCAGCAGCATATCGGTGAGGGTTTGAAGGGTAACATACGTATGCTATTCCTGGTGAGATCCTGAAGTCCTCACGCTAGTATTTGCTCAAACAGGCTGTTAACATCAGAAGGTTTGTATGTACGAGGTGAGATATATACAGAATGGGAGCAGCAGTATTTGATGTCTCATGGGGAGAGAGGGAGCTATAAAGCTTTACAAAACAAAACAATGTGTTTTAAAAAATAATTTGAAGGGCAAAAGCGGGGGGAGAAGTTGGACAGGAAGGCAGGTCTCTTGTTCTATAGCTGGAATGGGTTTTTACACAGAAGGGCATTGCAGGTACAAGAAGGCTCAGCTTCTTTTGGTTCAGTGTTTTGGCCAACTCATTGCTTTGCTTGTTTTTGGCTGAGTGGCCGTAGTGGCTTGTTTCCATGGTCGTTGCTGGGTCATCAGTTTTACTCAATTCTTTAGCATTTTCAAAGAGCCCAATTAAGGCCATTTCCTTGAACCTGATCATTAAGGACAGTGCTCGGTTTGTGCACTCCAGTTACATGCAAAATCTGGTGCAGCCATCCCACATGTGGGGACTTGTGCGTACCTTCCATTTGCGGAACTGGGATTGTATCTGTCTGTGGAAGAAAAGTTTTGTATCTGACTTGAATTTCCCCAGGCCTGGAGAGATACCCAAGAGGAAACTGGAACCCATGTTTCTTTGATCTTAAATAGATCTTTATAAAAATCTGCCATAAAGTGGGCTTTGAATTACTGGGAGCAGGGGCAAATGGCATCCCACCGGGAGCACTCTGTAGTGCATGGGAACACTCAGTAATAGGGTTTGGGTCTTAATTTGAAGCCTAGCTAAAAGAAAGATGTCAAAATATTGATCTTTCCAAACTGTATACAGCATGTGTTATAGCTAGCTGCTGAGATTTTACTTCAGTCTGCATCAGGATTGCTGATACTAGTCACTAATAAAAATATTACTAAAAGGTTCATTTTTCTCCCTTAGTGTGGCCGCTAGTGCTCTGGAGTTTTCAATTTCATATTTTTTTCCTCAATATTACTTACAAAAAATACAGACTAAATGGGTTGCCTATATATATACACACATATATATATATAAAATTATTTTTTTACAGTGTAGTCCGTGATGTTTGTTGAACAAAGCTACAGCCTGGGTCAAAGTCATGCCAAATTGCAAGTGTGCATTCTTTATACCTTTTAATAGGAAAGTAATGTTGAAGAAATACAGCTACAGTACCTGGCAATGGATGCATTCTCCTACTTGAAGATTTCCTGGCACCTTATTTGTGTGGGGAAATGTAGCATATTACATTTTTCAGATTGGATGAGAGGTGTATGGATATTTTCATCCTTGGTCTGGCTATAAATATTACTCCTCGGGAAGTTAGGATCAAAGAGCAGAAATGATGCTTCATCTTTGCTTTGTTTCTTAATGAATTAAACAAGTTATTCTCTCTTGTCCTGGGCTCCGGCAGACCTGAAATGCAGGAATGATGAACGTGGTAATGGCTGTTTTTCAGTAACAGCAGCCTTCTCTCTTTTTTCCTTTTTCCAGCTCATCTATTTATTTCAAATGTATCTCTACATTTCTCTAAGTACTTGTAACTAGGTTTCATTGCAAATACTGAAAAATTGACTGCTTCCAGATATTCCAGATAGTAGCGTAGCTAGGAATGGAAATTCACATCATCCCAAGTTATGCTGCGCAAGCGATAACTATACTACTGCTACAGCAAGTCACTTCATTTGCAATGTTTTAAGCAAATAAGCAACCAAAGTGATAAATGCCATCCTTTTACAAGTTTTCTCAGAGAAAGCTATTAAAAAAAGACCTTGATACATTTACTTTCAGTTCAGTACTTATCTGGGTTTGGTTCTGAGTTACGGAGGTGCTGGATCCTACTTGTATCTCTGCTACCCATTTTGGCAAGTGACCTCAGCCTAAGGCACTGGGGGTTATCTCATGCTGGTACATTGATATATGCCGAGGACCACACGTACCTTCCCCGTGTGCTGTGTACGAGCACCTAGTGGTGAATAAATGCCTGTCCAAGCGTTCCCATCAGATGCAGTCATTGTCAGAACGGGTTTTGGATGAGACAATGAACGTGGGCTTCCCTTTGCATCCATGACACAAGCTTTTGGCTTTGGAAACTTGAATAAGAAGCCCACTTGCCAGTAGATTTCCGTGTTGAATAAATGAATGCAGGAGGGAAGGGGAAGTAAGCACAACAGCAGATGTAGGTAAGGGGTTTATAGCCCAGAAGGAGCAATGAAAGTTTTAGGATGTGGACATTTTTCCCCACTGCAGTGTTATGACCCTCATATATTGTGAAAGGGAAGATGATTACACTGTAACAGTGTTACTATAATGCTATTAAACGAGTGGGATGCTATCTTTCAAGGAGACTATGAAATGATTCAGTAGCACGGATAACCAACCGCGGATTTCTCTGCATGACAAGACCAAGTCGTAATAACAGCTTGGGAATAATGATGCTATATTTTTCCATTAAATAAAGTTTTATTTCTGGAACCTTGACAGATTTTTAAAGTAATGTAGACTTTTCTTACCACTGAAGCCCACATCTTTATTACAAAGCTAAACTGTTCTCTCCAAAACCACATAATGCATGTTGTAACAGTACTCTCCCACAGACGATGAACACTTAGAACATATTTTTCCATGTGAATCATCCATTCATTTAAAAATAAATTCTCTTATTAAACAAAATACAACCATGTGACAAGTATTGTAGGTTTGCGTTCCACCTCTCCTTTTCATTAGACTAGTAAAATTTTATTGCTCTTTCAAATAATTTTCTGATGATTGCATCATTTTTCCTCCTTATTCCCCCCATTTGCTTTTTAACATAACATAAAGCAGTTTCCATCCTCACTTTGTTGCAAGCACACCAAGTAAAAGAAATGACCAAGAACGGATCCTGCAGTGGGACAAATGCGAATAGGTCTGTAGCGCTCCTTGAAACCAGTGGTCACACAGCTGCACACAAAGTTGCCTGTCTGCATTTCTTTGCTGGATAAAGCCCTTAAAGAGAAACAAAGACATCGTTACAATCCCTGGCACTGATCACTGAAGAAAACAGAGTCTCCACAATATTTTATCCTTTCCTTCAAAACTGGAGGGTTACAAAGGAGCATGAAAAGCATATGTTGTTACTGTAAGGCTGGCATTCCGGGTGAGCATCCGTCACCAGATGGCTAAGTCTTGCCACTGGTGACACTGCTTTTCATTGGTATTATCTGTCCATTTCACAGCCCCAGATAAAAGGTAAAAAAGATCCCAAGTTCCAGGAGTGATTAGTTTTGATAATTGTTCTGCTGCTTGCTTTTTGCAATTTACTTCTCTAAATGCACACTAGGGGAATCATTTATCTAGTGTACCATGGCACAGTAATTTCCTATATAATTTTGTCCAATTGCTGCAGGAACTCATTTGAGCAATTGTTAATTAATCATTAACAATCATTAACTTCGGGTAGCAATGATTGCTAATCAAGATTTCCATGCTGCATTTTTAATCTCTGAAGGTTCATCATTAATCAAATTAGTAACATTTTTTGTTATTTGAGGAAAAGAAACAGTATGCATCCCAACCATTCAAAGGAACTGTTAGTAACATCTTTGCCTTTTAAATCATTACATGCCTTCGCTCTGGCTGTTGTAGAAGTCGGAGGCTTTTTTGCTGCATAAATTACTTGAATTTTTTTTGCAGTTTAAATGAACAATGCTTTCCCATTGTTCATGCTACTGACAATTATGCTGTTAGGAACAGCCAGGAAAGCAGTGACACCACTCCAACTATTTCCCTATGGTTAATCTTCTTTGCCTCATACCTCATGACTGAAAAAACCCTCCCAGCTATTTGTAATACTTTTAATGTCACCTTTTTCTCAATGATGTATCTAATAATAAGCTGTTTTTCTATTAGTATGCCCCTATGGCCCATCAGCACAACACTTGTAAATGAGGTTGCTGTCTTAAGACTTTGTGCAGTTCCCCGATAGAGGAACATTTAATTCTAATTTTCTCTCACATTGCAGTGACTTTGCAGTGTCCCCTTGGAAAGAAGAGAGTGGCACAGCCTGTGGATGACACAAAGATGGAAATCTTCCGTCAGGAGGAAAGACTGGCCAGATGTCTCTTCTCTCCTTCCTCTGCACCTTTACTTGCTGTCCTTAATAGCAACGGTGGTAGGAACGAAGGGGCAAGGGTGGAGCGGAGCTGCAGGTGGGCTCCACAACATCTCCAGCGAGGACCTTCACCCTCTGTGGCTTGGCCAGGCTGCACCAGCCAGCCCCCAAACTTTCAGTCCCACATGGGACTTTGGGTGGCCACGTGGGAGAAATCGGATGTGAGAAGTCAAAATTCCCCTTTCTGAGGTGCAACGGAGAAGCAGCCCAGAAGATGCTATGTTTACAGAGGATGTTTGCAAGCCCCCCTAAACGACCGGCTCAGCTTCCAGCACCCTGTCCTCAGGCAAGCAACTCCCATGTGTGTGTGCCTGCACTCTGGCCAGAAAGAAGGGAGGAATAATTAACTCACAGGGCTGTGACGTGCCTGAACAAGAAAAGAGCAGCGTATTTGAACAGCACCTCCATCCAGCTGAGCCTACCTCTGCGATGCCCCAGCAAGCTGCCAGACCCTGCCATGCCAGGGCTGTGCTTATCAGGGTGGGACCCGCCAGCCTCGGGAGGGAGAGATTAGCTGCTCCTATCACTGCATTTACCAAGACAAACTGCTTACACGCTCACCTCATGGGGAGCTGTAAAGATTAACGTTGGCAAAGTCCCTTGATGGTGAAAATGCTATTGAACGGCACTAACGTTTTATCGCTGCTGCTTGCCACACAAATACTTGCTATTACATTTATTATTAAAACATGTTTCCCATAGAGCTGAAGATTGCAAGGCCATGAATAGTATCGGGCTGAAATCAGGGTGATCTTATTTCAAGGAATTCCAGAGGAATGAACAATGATTTGCCACTAATTGCAAAGAAGCTTTGATAAAAACTCTGAACAGATTCCCAACAGCGCATATTTTCCAGAGCCCGCCTGGTAATTTTCAATAAAACCCAAGAACAATATGACCATTAACTGCTATGTTAAATGTCATCCAGATTTGTTCATATCATTCTTCACTGCACTGCGTCTTTTCTATGCGTGTTTTCATAATTTATGGTGTGTGGCCACATTTGGGCTTGCTCCGTTGTGCTTCCGTGGAAAAGCATTAGAGGAAGGTCAAATGAAGCCCACAAGGGATGGGTGATTCCCTTTACCATTTGACTCTTCTTTACAAGGTACAAAAGTTATCTTCTAGCTTGTGGCTTCATGTGCAGACAGATTGCATCCGCACAAACTCCTTCCCACAGGAAGGTTTAAATATGTGCGGTAGGTACTTTCTTGAAATGGGCAAGGTCATGAGTATTTGGATTGCACGGTGAACCGCATGGTGATGGCTTGTGGCAATGACTGCAGCACCGTGCACATGCACCGCTTCCTCAGTGAGTCTGATGGAGAAGGAGAAAGTGATGTCTGACCCTGACCGTGCAGCTTGGAATTGGGCAGGACACCTGCCTGTGCCCCGGCGAGGTCCTTTCCTGCCGTAGGAGGTTATCGGTGGAGGCCTGATTCAAGACCCACTGCGGTCTGTGGAGACTTCCACTGACCTACCGAGATTTTTGAATGAGACTCTGTTTGCGCTAGAGCGTGCTAAATAACGTGGTATGCTTGCTGAAAAAAGTTGCCATTTCATGCTTGGCTAGTGCTGCTCATGTTGTTTGATGGTTGTAAATGTTTGGAAAGTTACTAGCTATTTATGAGGCTATCGAAGGCTTCCCAATTGCAACAATACTGTTTCATTATTGTGAGCACTTATACAAGGTACAGGTTGGTTTTGCTTAAATTTGTTGCCATTTACAGTTCCAATAGTAGTAATCGGTACCAGATGATTTAAATTCCCAGCCAAACAAGAAGGCTGGCGGATGGTCGAAACAATTTGTAATACCTCATGGGAAAGTTAATTGTTCAAATTATTCAGCAAATGTTGCAAATTCACAGACAATTAGAAAATCTTTTGAATATTTTGTCATCGTGAAAGATCTATGTCTGTACAGACTATTATTTTAAATTCATATTTCAACTGGTTCATGTTTATTCTGTGTATCTGGCCTGGTTTTGTCCTATTGACAGCGGAAGTAAGAAATGTATGAATGTGCTCTGATTCCCCAATTCCCTATTTGATAAAATATATTAAAAAATTAAGAACCAGCTTTAAGGCATGTCCCGCTGTGTGGTTAGTTCTCTTAAGAAGATTAGCAGACGTTATGGCATCCCAGTCCTAGCTGTGCTGGGATCTCGGCTGCCAGTTGCTGAGAGGCTGGGGTGTCCCCTCACGTATGCACAAGTCATTAAAAAATATAATTGTTTGTATTTTAAGTTGCCTAAATTAGATGTCTTGATATTGCCTAAACTGGGAGACGTGCATGATATTCATTAGGCCAAATCCGTTGCTGACATAAAGCCAAGAAAGAAATAGCATAAATGCAACCAACTTTGACAATCTAGAAAGGCCTTTGGTACAAGATTTCTTATTTCAAAATAAAAAAAAAAAAAGGCTATTTTTTTTGTTGTTTAAATGTCAAAAGATAGTGCAAATGAGATTCTTTTTACTTGAGATAGATACATGGTAATTGCCAACCATGTAGGTAAGGTTTCTGTTCTGTGCTCTGCTCTATAGTGTCCTCTCCACCTCATAACTCCGGTGTGGCTGCCGCTCCATCCAGCAATATGTGAGACTGAAGGTTCAAAAGAGAAATTTTAAATGTTTGACTCTCTTTCTAATAATTTAAATGCACTTTGATTTGAAATGCTGAACATTGTCGGATACTGATGTATTTTTGCTCAAAAATAACCTGCAACTTGTTATGTGATGAAGCCTCCTTGAGAACCTTTGAACAGAAGAAGATGGCTTGTACCCAAGCAAAGCACTGACACTTTGCTGGGACATGTTGGGCCTAATTTTTCTATGGAAAACATGACCAGGTATAGTAGCAGGCTGTACAAAGAGATGACAAGTGTGCTTTCTTTGGGGACCACAGCTTTTCCTCTGCATTAAGTTACAGAAGCTGGTTTGCAGGCTGGAGTTGAAAAGCCAGGGTGTCACTGGTTTCTGAAAGCTTCTGCCCAGATGACATTGTGCACTTGCACATTCAATTGAATAATAACTCAAATTTCCTAAAATACCTGAAAATCTGGTGTGAATGCTCTCCATGTACTTGATCACAGATATTTAGCTTACGCATGGGACCAGCCAAGCTGAAGACCGAAGGGTTGAAAACAGGTGCAAATGTTATCAACTGGTCCTTTTTAATAGAAAATACATTACAGATGCAATTCCAGGGTCAAGCACAAAGTAAAGACAGCCCAGGTAGGACTGCCAGACAAGCTCTGGCAAATCTGTCGGGCTGAGAGGGGCAGGGCACATGCATCAGCTTCCCCCGTTCACATCGCAGCCTGTCAGTAGGCTCTGCCACTGAGGACAATGGTTCAGTGAGGTACTTACTGAACTGGAGTGGTCAAAGTGCAATTACATATTGGTATTTGTCAACTTTGGACTAATAATAGGAAAAAAAAACCCAAACAAAAATGCATAATAAAACCCACGATTAAACAAAAACCTGGTTTTCATCCAGACAGGTACTAAATCTACATCTGAATTCTCCTGTAGTCAGAAAGCAAGCAACCCAGAAAATGTGTTCAAATATTTATGGTAAAAACCATGGATAGCTATAGCATCTTCATTTTTGCTAATTTATGTCCTTTTGTGTAATAAGATATTTTTAAATGACTCCCTCCTGACATCTTTATAGAAGAGCTGTAACTTCTTTTCTCTCTCCCTTGCTGTGCTTTGCAAAGTCACATTACACTGCAACATTTAAAACATGGATAGAATTTGACAGTACTTTATATAAAATGTACTTTTCAAGAACAGGAATAATAAATGCCCAGGAAATTGCCATTTTTTTCTGTTACTGTCCATTAAATCCCTGGAAAAGGGAGAAAACACACTGCAAAGTTGCTAGAAGATCTACCAGCCGAATCTATTTTTTAAACACAAAGGAAACTTCAGGATACAGTGTGCTATGATTCCTGCAAGTAGGAAATTTTGAAACCAAGAAAATTTCATTTGGAAACCTCTATTATGATTTGCAACTTCGTTTATACTTTGCCTTCTATTCTGCAAATAAATTTTCCATATTTTTGTTCTGGTATTAGGTGTTCCATTTCAGGCCAGGCAGATGTTGTAAGGCCAAAACCTCAGTTGTCATTAGATTTATGAATCAGTTTTGCTACAATAAGGAGCTCTAAAAGAAGTGAAGCAATCTGATACTTCTGCTATAGGAAACGAATATTCTTCCATATACTCAAAAGCATATTTTTTTCGTTGTTTAATGACAATATTCTGTTCTTTTCCTGATTTACATATTTTGGCCCTTCCGAATACCCTTCATCTTCCAATTAGTTTCCCTATTACGTGTATAATTAAAGACAAATCAGATTATGGTGATTAGCATATATTATAAACCATTTTACTGATTTCTGAGGGCATTTTCCTACAAGGGATAACATAGAAATTAGAAGGCTAATTAGGCCAAAATTACCTTTGCTAATGAATCTAAGCAGTAGTTAAATCCTTTAACAAAAGAGACGTTTTTGTGCTTTGGAGGTTGAAGATATGATTCTCAGGAACCAACATTAGGAATAAATCCATGGAGTTCCCAGAAGATTTATGAAGGTCTGAGCTCCAAAACACCTGAGCTAATTCTCTGAGAATCTGCTGCCACTGGGTCTAACTCTAGTTACCTTAGACATTTATAATACTGTAGAACTCTGAGGGAAGGAGAAACACCTCTGTGTTAAGTGCAGCTCTTCCCACTGTTCTTAGGGCTCATGGGGAGAAAGAAGGAGGTTTGAGGAAAGAATGCCAAATTTTGCATGCAGTGTTTGAGGGTTTGGTCAGGCAAGAATGCCGGTACCCCGCCGGTGGGGTCAGTGAAGGCAGGGTGTGTGGCCGTGCGCTTGCCCCTAGGCTATTGCCCAGCCAAAGAGACTTAGCGTTGCAGTGGTTGTGGCCAAAGCGTCAAAGGCAGAAACCCACAGCGGAGGGATGCCAACACTTCTATCTGTCCATGTTGTAAATGCAGTGGTACCACTCCCTTATTCAACAGTAAAGTCTACTGAATTCAGGAGCAGCTGTGACAGAAGAAAGCATCTCTAGGAGCTGAAGCACAAGCCCAGGGCTGGGGGACCCACGGTGGTTTGCAACCACAGAATGAGTACGCCGCCTTTGAAGGCTGGTTAGTCCCAAACCTTTGCATGCGTTTGAGTTCTTGACTTTGCTTTGGATTGGGAACCTCTTTTGGCTCTGGTTTAGAGCCCTAACCTCTGAGGGCTTCGACCTCAGTATCCCTGTCCTGGAGTCCCCTATCTGTAAAAGGGGAAAATAGTACTTTCTGCTTCAGATATGCTAAGTATGCTGACGAAGGAAGAGTGGTTCAATGATAGAAATGAAAGGGCATAAAAGTGTCTAAAATCCATCGATTAAGGACTGCCAGAGCTATTGCAGGTGCAGTCCTTCCCCAGGCTCGGGCTTGTAATGAAACGGCACTGTTCAGCAGAGGCTTCCTTTCCCCCCCAGTTCTCCACTGGGATGGATGTCTGTGCTTGGCCTGGATCAGTGTGCTTCTTCCCTCATTCTTCATTGGGATATATGTTTGGAATATCACAAACTCTTCCCGTTCAACGGCTCCACTTTCAGATGCTAATTACCTGCTGAAACTTTCAGCCTCTGAGCTGAAGCTTTCCAGACCAGGTTTCTGCCCAGATTAATTTCATTTAAATGTGTAAGTAACAAAGCGCAGCCATTCTTGTAGACAGGGAAAATATTCTCCCTTCATCTGAAGAAAAAAAAAGAAGAAAGCGATAGATTGTTTTGAACAGCTTTGGTGTCAAAATGGGTGGGAGCAAGAAAAGACTGAAACACTATAGGAAAATAGTCCTTGGAGAGGCGACAAGACTTTTGGTGTTCCAGTGAAGCTAGCCAAGGTTTGGGAATGATGGTTTCCATATGCACAACTGGTTTGCACAACTACTTTCCCATAATCTATGTAAGATGAGGCTGTGCTCTGCATGGTGATACTGTTCTTTGTACACACTAAAATACCTCACTAGCAGGTGAGGCGGATTGTACCTCCATCTCTCTGCAACAAGTGAGGGTGTGGGAGGAGTGAACATGTAAAAGAGAACAAGCTTTAAGGTGCAAAGATGTCCACTGGAGGTGATGGTGTTTGACCTGTCCAACAGCTGGGTAGCTTTTTTCTTAAAAAGAAAAATGAATAGGAAAAGACCTACTACTACTACTGCAGTCACTGAGCATGTGTGTACGTGTGTATAGGCTGCTGTCAAGTGAAACCTGGCTTAGCTGACTCCAGCCTATGTGCATCAAGCTGTCAAGATCGAGGCAGTATAGGGTGTCAGAGAAAATGAACTATACATTTCAAGAGGAGTATTTATGGGCATAGAAACGGAGAGATCTGCAGAGAACAGAACTAAGCAAAAGGGGTAAAGGGATTTTCAGAGGAACTGAGTCATATAAGGGGTTTGTAGCTGTTTTTCAGGTCTATATCTGTAGTACAAGGGCAGTGGTGTTTGCAGACCTTTCAACAAAGGACTTGGTAATCCCAAATAGACTGATGGGAGGAGTTGAAAACTACTGTTTAATAAAAGAAGCAGTTTTCAATGACCATTTTTCACTGCCAAAACAGTCTTGACTTGGGGAAATTCACTTTGTTAAATTTTTTGGCAAATTAACATCAAATTTTAATTACTGATTTGGATATTGAGGAAAAGAAGACAATTAAACAAACACTTAGGGAAACACCTTTCCTCCCTGTTCCCCAGACTCAGCTTAAGCCAGACACCTCCCAAGCCTCAGCTTCCCTTGTTTCCACCAGCGCTCTCACTCAGTCCCTCACAGCTCCTCCAGTCAGGTGATGGGCAGTGCTGGATGGTGAATCTGTGCCTAAGGGTTTCTTTCAACTGCTCCTTCCTTCTTGTTTTCCTCTGTCCACCAGCTGCAGGAGTGTCCTTTCCCTCGCATGGGTCACGTACGGCCGTGGTCTGTCTGAGGTATCTCCTCTGTGACAGAGTAGTTCCTCTCAGGAGTTCATCTCCAGCCATGTCCTCAGCAATGTCCTCCCACGTGTTTCTGTGTCCTCTCAGGTCTCTCCCACCCCTGTGTCTCCTTCTGTGTCTCCTGTCCCTTTCCTTAACCATGCTGGAGGCAGGCGCCGGAGATGCCCAGGTGGCTGGGGCTCTGCCTCATGCCCAATACGATGAAAGAAATAATGAAACTTGTTGAGACAATGGTGAGTAAAAGCCAATTTTCCTGGATGGCAGGGTGGCTCAGGCACCTTAGTGGTGGCTGAGCAAGCCACAGGGACCTTTGCGTTAGGGGGACCTTGGGGAACTGGCAGCTGGTGGGTGCTGCCAATGAGGGAAGGAGAAGGTACCAGATGCGCACAGTAGGTGCAGAAGAAATCGAAGGGAATACAGAGCTGAGCATACAAGTTACTTGGCCATGATTTGGAAAGAGGAGGTGCTGTCCCTGGTGCGCAGCGAGTAGTGTGTCTGAAAGAGGGGTGAACACCCCTGCCCAGACAGGGAGCTGCGGGGGGGGCTAGGGCTGGCAGTCCGGCTCCGGGAGCCTGTGGGAAGACATCCAAGCCCAGGAGGAGTTGGGGGGCGGGGGGCAGTTAGGTTATACTACACCCTTCCTTTAAGCATTTCCTTTTGGCTAGCTTGGGTTTCTGCCTCTTACCCTTCAAGGCTGGTGTAGTCAAGGACTGTAAATCCTTCTCTGGGAGGCAGCCAGCTGAAAGCTGGTCACTGCCGCAGCAGCTCTCTTTGTGGCTTTAGGTCTGTTTGTTCGAAAGACGCTACTGGCACGTACTCTGCTCCAAGCACGGCGGCCCACATGTCCGTTTTTTGTGGGAAAAAGCTAAATCCCAGCCAGAATTAGGTGAACGTTGTTATGCACACTATCACTGGGCAGGGACTAAGGGGCTATCAAAAAAGAAAATGCTGAGAGACTCCTGGGGAAGTAAAGCAAAATTGCCTTAAGTAGGTTATTGTCATATATCCTGAGCATTAAATGGACGGGTTCCCTTCCATTCTCCCTGCATGTTGTTGCTATCCAGCACCTGTGCTTCCTCTTCAACACAAGGTCTTCCTACAGGCTTGTACAACAACTTGTCTGCTGGCACCGGTGAGCACAGTGGTTGCCCTTTGGCAATGACATGAAACAGTCGTAAATCACAGCTCAGGCTGAATCCCCGGAACTGCTCTCACTGCTCTTCTGCACCGGGCGTAAAGCCTTGCTGCCCAAATTACGCTCTCCAGTTGGAGAAGACCTACATTGAGGCCTGGTCTGGCCAGCACGAGTGGAGCAGCTAGAGACCTTCTAACACATGTGGTCCCCATCCTTTTCTACCCCTGCCTGACTGTGCTATGGGTTGTCATTGTTTGATTGATCTTTCTCTTTGTCCTTGTCCTCTGAGGTGGACACCCCTCAGAGGGGTGTCCTTGAACTTGAGATAACTGGTCTTATTCACACTGACCATCCATAACCATCACTGCACCACACATTTAGTCTTCTTACAATATTTGCTTAACCTCAGGAAGGCTTTTTGTTGGGCTAGTCCTAGGAGATAGCCTGAATAAGCTCAAGTGAGTGTAATTTTTATTGCCTTGGAAGAAAGGTTTTCTGCAACATAACATGCAACAATTTCTGACGCTTTTCTTCCCTGTGGCACTTATAGAATATGTGAGCACAAAGAATTGCAGCCAAATATAGAATTCAAGACACAATGAACTTTAATTAATTTTCTGGAACAATTTATCGTGGGGGAATCAGTGGGAGGTGAGAAGCAGAGCTTTGCCCTGTATTTCATTTTCCTTAGCTGTATGTGACAGTAGCTGTCTCTCAGCATGACTCTTTCTCGTAAGCATGCTCAGATGCAGCTGGAATCTGGCTAGACTGTGATGGATGATGCCAAACCTCTATTGTTTGGCTGAAGATGGGTATTTTGGAGTGGTTTTGCTTTAAAAACAACTACCCTCCAAACTTTCCGTTCTCTGATAGGTCCAGGAAGAGTTCCTGGTGAGGCATGAATCATGGGAAAGGTAGCAATGTAATGAGTGTAAATCTACCATTACTCTGAGATAATTTCTCTAGGCTGAAAGACGACAAAAACTCAGAAACATTTCCATGCCTGGGTAAGTATTATCGATGAGCCATTGCTAGAGCATCATGCTTCAGGACAGACCTTTAACCAAAGAGCAGACAGACGCTGCCGGTTGCGTACGATCACAGCCGGCTGAGAGCTCCAGCTAGGCTTATGTTAGAAATGTTGGCTGCAACAGGAATGTTGGCTGGGGTAGAGGCATGTGTTTTAATACAGAAGATCCATGCCAGCAACAGCCGTAGTGTAGATGCAGTCATGCTAACAAAAAGCGCTCTTGCCAGCACAGCATACACAAAGTATAACAGCGACAGAGACTCCCTTTCTAGCTCTTGGCATCTACTTGGGGAACTGAAGGAGAAGCATCTGCGGTTCCTGTGCAAGCTGAAGTGCTGAGGCCTTGGAGGCGACGTTATCCTTTCTGGACTGGCCATAACATGCCTGCCAGGGGATGGTGGCTACTGCCGCTGTTCTCAGCACAGCCCCAGAAATCAGCGGTTCCCGCTGGTGGAGCAGGTTGCACCTTCAAACAGGGACAGGCTTTGGGTACAGAAGGAGTGCTGGGGATTGCACGGATGTGCCTGTACCGGTGTCTGGTCTCTGAGAGCTCAAATCAGGGCTAATCTCCATTATTGATAAGTCCTTATAAAAATCCTTCTAAGAGCGGTAAATCTTGCTAAACAGCCACTTGGCAAAAATCACGACCAGCCAGCTCAAGCAGGCTAAGCTAACTGGTACTGACAGTTTCTTCAGACTGAGCACCCTCAAGGCCCTGCAAAATGCACCCACATAGATATGTTCCCGGAGCCAGCACAGTGTGAAAGCCAAAGGGCTCTTAGGTAGATGAGATTTGGGCTTTGCTTGGGAACTAGACACCCCGTAACAACGGCTTACCTTGTCAGAGGCTAGCGGGTACCAGTGGGAGGGAATTTATATTTGCTAGACAAATGCAAATTCCAGTGAGGAGATTAAACTTGTAAGAGTCTTACAGAAAATAAACATCCTGGTTAGGGAGAGAGGCTGGAGAACCGGCACTAAGTATAACCATTGGGCAAAGACTGTTAATGGATAACTTGATACCCAAAGTGCTGAAGAAAACCTCAAAAGTCCGTTTGAAAGGAGTTACAGAAACTCTGTGTGTGTGTAAGATAAGGAAGGAGGCCAACAAACAGAGCTCTGTTGAAGGTTCTGGGAGTGATTTAAGAGACAGGAAGAAGATCCAAAAAACTGTTAAGGCTGTGGGAAACCCTGCTTCCAAGAGTAACGGACTCTGATTTTCCTAACCTGAGGTGCAGGATACAAGCAGGACAGAAGGAGTTTATTCTTAATGAAAAAGTAGCCGTTTCAGTAGAAAGAAGCAGGGGCAGAACCATTATTTCTATTATAGTCAGTCATTTTTCTGGCTAAAACATATGTTTTCACAGAATCACAGATTCTATGATATGCTTATCATATCTGTGATATGCTTTTGGGAAGGAAGAGGATGATACAGCAGAGAGTAAGTCCTGCCAGACCTTAATTTAAGACTCACACACACAAAAAAAGCATTTTGTATTTTTACAGATTATGGGGAAATGAAAGACTGAACTACCTAGACAGAAGGACATGGACACTGCCAGGACACTGATGCTTTCAGATACTGGTAAAACTCAGTTCCGTGACATAAAAACCTCCCTGGGGTTGCATCTGGTCTATGATCACATCAAATCTTTGCACACTAGGCCTCGATGATTATGGCCTTCCCCTCCCAAGAGAGGATAAGTTCTCACTCATTTTTATAGCAGAGATCATTTTTCCTGTATGCATTACAAGTGAATGCATACATTCTTATATGTATCCTTCTAAGAATGTGACTTAATATTGTATAGGAGGCCTGATTCTGCACCACGTCAGCCCTTGAAATCAGAGGGAAACAAAAATAAATAAACAACTGCAATGACTTCTTGGGTTTGCTAGCTTTTTTACTTACTTATTCTGTTACCTTTGGGCAAGTGGAAATGACTACAGAATGTGCAAGGCCCCAAAAGCTGCAGTGCAATAAGATGTCAATGGTACACCTTCATAGGTGTCTATATTTTAGAGCTTTGCTCTAAAAATAAATAAACACTTAATCACGTAGGCCTCTGGCTCATCTTTGTCATTCTTCTTCATTGCACAAAATGAGGTTTGCAGATGTAGCAGGAAATCCAGTTTCTTCAGACAGTATCAGAAGACAGAAGCAGACAGATACAGAGCTGAATCCATCCTACCCATTATGTACAGTGGGCTTGTTTAGATAACAAACGGATTATATTATTTAAAAATGATATGTTTTAAAAGTGGTTCCATGTCTTAGCATCCAGGAGACGAAAGCTGAGAAACCTTTCTGGTTCCTGAACTTCTGAAGAGCTTCTAGGTGAGCTCAAAGAGAGGATTTCAGTGATCTGTTAGAAGGGCAACTTGGTACTGTTCAGGCAATTCAAGCAGATCCTAGACTTCTAGTCACACTTTTGTAATGTAAATTGTGAAACTGTCAACCGAGGCAATATGTTGTTCACAAGAAGGGAAGAATTAGGGTCAAATAAGGCTGCAGATTCAGCTGCAGTGACCAAAAGAGGGTTGAGTTCAGGATCCTGAGGAGAAATGGGAACGTGAGTGGTAGAGTTAGGACTGGAGTTTAGGAGTGTGCACGTCAGCTCAGTGAGGAATTTGCTAGGTAGAATCCCTCGAAAACTGTCACAAATGGGAAGAAGGCTGATTTTCAAAGAAAAGATAAAGAGACGCTTAGGAGCATCATGGTGTGCAAGAAGAGTGGGTGTTGCAGCAAAAGGCCAGCATGGTGAACTGGGGACCTTCTTCATGAACTACAAGACAAAAAAGTATCATACCAGCTGCTAATAGAAGTGCAGGCAGCAAAGGAGTTGCACGAAACCATTGCTTGCATATGTACATACAAAATCAGGAAAGTCAAAGCCCTGGAGCTGATATTAGTAAGAGATCTTAAAGGATACCAAGAATCCTACAGGTACAATAATTGCAAAAGTGCACGTGGGTCTGTTGGAGGAGACATGTTAGTGTTGGACAATATGGAAAAGGCTGAGAAACTCAAATAGCTTTTTTTGCTTTGGCTTTCACAAGCAAAACCTGCTCCCAGACCACTGTGTATGTCAGCACAATTTGGAGACTGGAAGGACAGGAAACAGTAGGGGAACAACACAGTAGGCACTGCTTGGAGAACCTGGACATGTTTGATTTGTGCTGCTGGATGACGTTTTCCCAAGAGTGCTGAAAGAGTTGGCTTATGCAATTTCATAGTGTATTGGCTGTTCTCTCTGACAAATCATGGTGGTTGGGATTGCTGTGTCACATCAGGAAAAAGACTAGCAGTAAGACCTTAAGAAGTGAAAAAAGGACAACCTAGGGAACTTCACTGTGTGAAGGCCAGCTAACTTCAGTTTGGTTCCTGAAGAGATCATGGCATATGTCTTTCTGAAATCCATTAACAGGCATGTGATGGGTAAGAAGGTAATCAGAAATAGTCAACATGGACTGCCTTCTACAACAGTGTGACAGTCTGTGTGGAGAAGGTGAGGACCATGAATGTAATACACCTTGATTAATGATTTTGTTGCCATCACCCACAGCATTCTCATCTGGAAGCTGAAGAAATATGGGCTGAAGAAACAAACTGCTAGGTGGACTGAAGAGCAGCTGAACCTCTGGGCTCAAAGGGTGGCTCACATCCGGTTAGTGGTCATTTATGAGAGGAGTACCACAGGGCTTGTTTAACATCTTTATCAACAACCTGACTGATAACACAGAACGAACCACCAGCAAATTTATAGAAGATATTTAATAAGAATAAGTGGCTGACAAGATAAGTGGCAGAGCTTCAATCCAAAAGGCCTTTGCTAAACATGAGGACTGGGACAATCTAAACAGCTTGAATGGTTTAACAAGGAGAAATGCAAAGTTTTGCACCTGTGGCAGAATAACCCCACGCATCAGCACAGGCTGGGAAGTGACTGGCTAGTGGGAGCCCTGCTAAAAATGCCCTGAGTGTTTATGGTGGATGGGTGCTGACAGGGCACTCTCACCGCAAATAAGGCAGCCCATACACTGTGCTACGTTAGGAAGACCTAATGTAGCTTTCCATTGGGAAGAGCCTTGGGATGGCAACAGTCCTGCTTTGAGCAGGAGACTGGAGTAGATGACCTCTGGGGGTATATTCCAACCTACATTTCCATGATCCTCAACAGTAGCTTAGTCTCTAAATAACTTCATGTTTTTTTCCCAGAAAATATGTATGAAAAATTGCACTGATCTATGTATATATCAGTGTGAACTTGAGACAGTACTTTAATTTTCCATACAGAGTCATCTTCCTCCCCAGGCAAGAACACTTACTGTGAAATCATGAGGTAGGCAGAAGTTTATGAATGTGGTGTGTGAAAGTTGGGAGTTCAGTTAGTTACACTTCTACCCTGGATATTTCTGGCTGGCTTAAAACTACTTGCTTTATAGCTTAGTAAAGTGATGCTGGTTGTTATGAATCTTGATAGCTGGGAGAGAGTAGATAATAGTCCTTTCTTGTTTTCATTACTGGCCTGTATAATTGCAATTTATAAAAGCAATGATTTCTTAAAATGCGATTTGTGTATTGCAGCTGTCCTCAGGCAGGAGGACAGCATGTTTGGTTAAACATTCAGCCTTTAGAGCAATAGCAGAAAGTCTGATATTCTTCTCTGAATTGTGTAAGAGGAGAAAGAAGCATATCCCTTCCTGAGGACAGGGGTTTGAAATTATATTCTCCATCTAGCTCTGGTTTCCCCAAACCCTTTTGGTACACTCATCTATACACCCACTCTCTCTCTAAATTGAAAATGGAATGCTTTGTGCTTTTGGGGATTAGTGACTTGAGCAGAGCCACTGGGATGAGATCAAAGGCTCGTGGGAAAGTGATGAGCTAGCCTTTCTCCAAGTAGAAACACAGCAGCAACCCTCCCAGGGTTCTGTTGGTGCAGTGGCATGAATGCTTTCACCCAAATTCATCCCATCGCATCATAAGCACTTAATGAGGCACCTAAATTAAGAGTCTCTCTGTCTTAAGCTCTCTTACTTCTGTAGACAAGGAACTCCGGAATGCAATTTAGTCCTCCTACGACCTGAATTACCCTTTCGGGGTGCCTGTCTCTCTCTGGATGCTAAGAAAGCCTTAGGTGACTAATGTAGAGACTCCAAACCTTTGTTTATCAGCTTGAAACTCAGGATATAGATATTCTGTCTATGTAAAGCTTGCAAGTTGTGGTTAATTCTGTTGGCTGAATGAGTGGTGTGATGAGTCAGCCCTGGGCTGACACATGGCTGATACACTCTACCCAGACAGTCTAGAGGATACTACAGAGAAAACAAGAGTTGTTAACCTCAGTGACTCTGCTGTGGACAGACAGACAAGAGATAAGCTAAGGGTAAGGTTTGAATGTGAAAAACAGTGCCACAAGTGAACTAGCACAACAGCTAAATACTGCCAACATGCTGCAGCTGGCTTTCCTTCATTTTCTTCCTTCTCTTTCCTTCTTGGAGGCATCAGACCTGCTGTGAGAGCAGTATGGTTTGTTGCATTGGTCTGCACATATTGAGGGGACAGACAGGCTGAGAGAGTTGGGGTTGTTCAGCCTGGAGAAGAGAAGGCTCTGGGGACACCTTATAGCGGCCTTCCAGCATCTGAAGGGGGCCTACAAGAAAGCTGGAGAGAGACTTTTTGCAAGGGCATGTTGTGACAGGATGAGGGATAATGGCTTTAAACTGGACGAGTCAGTCAACAGAGTTCATTCCATGTGGCAGTTGGGGTGTTTTCTTTTAGCTTGCCTCAGGTACCATTGGACAGTGCCCATCTTTCTCTGTTGTCCACCTCCCCTAGGCCAGGGCTGGACCGTGCTGTGACTCCTGAGGTGTTAAAGATGGTTGCCTGTATCCTAGAAATCCTCTTTCCTGCTGTGAGGCTGGAAAACACATCCCAAGCCTCAAGAGTTGTTCCTATGAAATAAAGAAGTTGGTACCCGTAAAAGCTGCTGACTTTCCTGTTCAGATGTCAAAATATACATTTAGCTTTTGTTTCATAGAGCTACCCACTTGTTTGAAGTTGAGAGCACATGCTGAGTGTTAGTTTCCTTCTTTCCTTGTTTCAAAGTGTACACTGCACGTCTGTATAAAAGTACCTCTAAGCGTAGGAAATCCTTCTTCCTTTCATTGTGCATCTATTGGCCCTGTCATCCATTTGTGTAAACAAAAAGCTGAATTTTGAAAAAGTGGAAAATCCCAAGCACTTAATTGAATTAACTCATGTTTTGCCTTCCAGTAGATTGCATTTACCTCATTTTGCAAAGTATAAAACTCCTGAAACTTTCACATGTCCCTGAGGGATCCACCCCCTCCCCAGGGGCTCAAGGCATCAGATTAATCAGTGATGACTTGGATTGCTGTGTAAGCCTGGCCACATATATGTCCGTGGGCTCCATCTCACTGGAAATCATCTGGAAGATGTAAATTATATAAAAAAATAGGAATTATTAATTCATCTAGACAGAAATAAGTTATACACAGATAGCTAACTGTTGCAGTGCTCAGAAGAGCTGTTCTGCAGGGCATGTGCTCTCAAGCTGTGTGGATGGGGAAGGCTGTAACTGCGCAGGTGGTGTTGCCCGCTGCAGCATCTCACCTTTCAGCCCTACAACACAAGAAACCTGGAGCAGCTGTACAGCCTCCAGCAGCCAGAGCAGGGCTGTTCCAGCCCAGGCTAGCATAGGGGACCTTGCTTGGTAGCATTACAGCAACACCAGCCGAGTGTTTCTGTATGACTTTGAAGTATGCTTTTTCTTTGTCATAAATAGATAGCTATCTCGTTTCCCCAAAGAAGAACAGCACATGGTTTACTTCCCAAGGACACCCGTGTGCCTGTGTGCAGGAAGGAAACATCTGTGGAGGTGAGCTGGGGTGGTGAGGAGTTTTTGCTCTGCGCTACTTTCTGGGAATTTATTGCAAGCCACTTGAAGGTTTTATATAAAGTGAGTAGTGTGATAATGTCCCGGCACTCAGGGATATTTCAGGGCTGGGATTTTACTTTTTTTGCTTATTGTGCATGAGATGCCGAAGCAAATTAATTGGAGGGGCCGTAGCTGCACCAGCACTGAGCCTGAGTGGTGGCCAGTAGCCTCCCTGGAGATTGGGTCTGTCTGTGCCTGGGAAATGTGCCCAACCTGACCAGTTGCAGGACACATCTAAGGGACCTGGCAGGACCTGCCTGGAAGGCATCAGCATGGCACCCACACTCTGTGTGATGCCCATACATCATGCAGCACCACCATGCTGTGTGGCAGGAACGGTGGGCTCCAGGACCTTGATAACATCTCCAGCTGCTCTGATCCCAAAGGAGATGTTGGCACAGCCACGAAGCCTGTGGGACAGCAGGGAGCAAGTGCCCTGCAACCCCTCTCCCTTACTGTTACCTACCAACAGTATTAGTGGGTCACTTTTTGCGGGAGAAGGTACACAGGTAGTTTATAGCTGTTAAGAAAGGTGGAACAGGTGAATAGCTCAACTTCAAAAAGAGGAAGAAGACAAAGATGTGACACAAGGCTACCATTTGGATGCTGGCTGCTCATGCTGGTTCTGGAAAATGGTTCGGAAACTTACGGGGCTTTAAGCTACAATAAACCAACATTTAAAAAGGCACAGGTTCTCCTGCCCTCCTTATCTGTTAGATGATGGTGTTGATCCAAAACTTTTTCAATTTTTGTATTGATAGGGGCTTTGAATCTCACCTGTCAAGAGCTGGTCTTAAAAAATGGCTCCTTGGAAATCAGTGCTATGAGCCTAATCTGGTAGTCAGTGCTTTGGAAGAGCCCAGAAGATCTGTCTGTAATAAGATGGTAGGGCATTCTGTGGTATTTCTAATCCCAATTGCTATAAACTGTAACAGGATCTGTAATGCTTCAGTTGTTCAGATGGGTGGTCTGGCAATTGTTTTCTTCTTCTTCTGGCACTTTCTATTTTTTAATTTTTATTAGTAGAAATACATCTATAGGAAAGAATATTCTATTTTAAGACTGGTCAAAAACTGGACAAAAAAAAAATCAGTTAGACAGAGCAGTGACTGACCCTGTTGTGAAGTATTTCCTGAATTGCTAATGTTCCTCATCTCCCCATCGCTCTCTCTTGTTCAAGCCTGGCAGCTCTCTTCATTCCCAGCTTGTAATGTCTGAGATGAAACACTATTCAATATAATTAAACATATCTAGGAGACACAATCTGCCACCGTGCCGGTATCCGTAATAACTGAGGTGCAGAAAAAGAGAACTCCATTTTTCAAATGTAGCACACCTACCGCTCAGTAATGGTTCTCCCAAACTGAATCTCTGTGCCCTACTGTTAAAAATGAGGCATCTGGTATAGTATTCATTTCCAGAAATCGTTTTTCTACTATCTGGAAATGGCCTCTTACTTTACTGTGATGATTTTAAAATACACCAGAAATGTATTTTCCTGCATAACTATTCATTCTGCCTTAAGAATATAGAAAAAACAGATGGGACTCATTTTCTCTTACTTGGTCCAAACATTTCAACAGGTGGGTTATTGTCCTTACCAGCCTTTGGACTCCCCACTGTTCTTAATAGGATTATTTGGATAAATAAACTTATCCAACTTTGGCCCGTTATTAATCATACACCTGAGGCAGAACATGCAGAAGTTAATGGAAAGAAAGGATGTCTGCTCTGGTAAGAAATAAGCTAATATTGCTTTACTATGAAAATGCGTAAAATTCTTCTTGTCTGAAACAAAAAAATCCTTTTTTTTGGCAATAAATCTCCAGTTTTATTTCTGCTGTAGTTCAACGAACACCAAAAAATGAATAAGTTGGAACATAGTTTGGGAGGGGAAAAGAAGGAAGAATTATTATAACTACCTCATAGTTTACAAATGTTCCAGGTAGGCATATAGATGTCTCTTTTGTCTCAGAGTTATCCCTATACTATTTTGCCAATGTTCAAACTCATTTCTCCCTTTGAGGGTCTGTCTACCTCAGTTACAGTTGGAAGAAAGCAGGTTACAGTCTAGCATGCAGCAAATGCAAGATAAGAAAATCAAACAATGAAACAAAACCAGTTTCCACTATAGACAGGAAAAGAAAATTTTCAACAAATTAAATTGTGAAGTAAAATAGGATGGATGTTCTCCATCTTTTCCTTCGGAAGTGAATGAATTGACAATGCAAGGATGCAATGAGATACATATATCTGTGACGGACTTCAAAGACAATATTGATATGAAGATCCTGAACAAGGGAAATCAAAAGCTAAGCAGTGCTGCAAGGACACAGATCACAAAAGAGATGCAGATTAAATTCCCGTATGTCATGCTATATGTCCTTCACTTGCTTCACAAGCTCTGATCATCAAGGAACTGAAGCTGTAAAAAAATGTGCCAAGGAGCTGCATCTACCTTTAAAATAAAATAATCTGATGCTGGGAGTGACTGTCATGACTGAGGTGCTCTGACATGCCACCCTGTGTAATGTTTCTTGCTTTCTCCTCATCGTATGGCCCTTTTGTAGAGCGATTACAGGATTATAGGTGCAATGGGACTGGTGCTACAATGGAGTGGAAATAGGAGTGGGAGTGAAGCATCGCTTGTACCTGATGACTGAAGGTGTAAGTGGCATTGATGTGTTGTCCTGGCATGCAAGAAAACATGCATTGCAAACAGTGGAAGAGGGCATTATTGGCTCCTTTTTTTTTTCTTTTTCTGCTGGGCTGCCAGAAGCTTCTGTTTCCTCAGCTGCTAGTAGGGCTACTCATAGAATGTTAGAATGGCTTTGGTTGGAAAGGACCTTAAAGATCATCTAGTTCCAACCCCCCTGCCATGGGCAGGGACACCTCCCACTAGACCAGGTTGCTCAAAGCCCCATCCAGCCTGGCCTTGAACACTTCCAGGGATGAGGCATCCACAGCTTCTCTGGGCAACCTGTTCCTGTGTCTCACCACCCTCATTGTAAAAAATTTCTTCCTCACATATAGTCTAAATCTTCCCTCTTTTAATTTAAAACCATTACCCCTTGGCCTATCGCAACAGGCCCTGCTAAAAAGTCTGTCCCCATCTTTCTTATAAGCTCCCTTTAATCACTGAAAGGCTGCAATAAGGTCTCCCTGGAGCATTCTCATCTCCACGCTGAACGACCCCAACTCTCTCAGCCTTTCCTCATAGGAGGATCATTTTTATGGCCCTTCTTGGACCCACTCCAACAGGTCCCTGTCTTTCCTATGCTTTGGGCTCCAGAGCTGGATGCAGTACTCCAGTGGTGGTGTCACCAGAGCGAAGCAGAGAGGCAGAATCACCTCCCTCGACCATGCTTCTTTTGATGCAGCCCAGGGTACAATTGGCTTTCTGGACTGCTAGTGCACATCGTTGGCTCACATCCAGCTTCTCATCCACCAGTACCCCCAAGTCCTTCTCCACAGGCCTGCTCTTAATTCCTTTGTCCCCCAGCCTGTACTGGTATCAGGGTTATCAAAGAAACTCCCTTCCTCAGTTCAGTCCAAGTAAGCTGAATTAACCAATACCCATGAATGAATTTGTTTAGACTAACAGAAGTGATTAAGGAGATGCTGTCCTGAGCATCAGGGAAAAGTGGTGATGAGCAGATTGCAGCAAGCAAGCTAAGAGCACTCATCTCTTTGGCTGGTGCCGTTGCATTTGCCCTTGGTATCAGGCCCTCCTGTGAATTTGGCACAGTGAATTTATCACCCTGTAAATGTGGAGATGGTTACAACTGTGAATTTGAAGAGCAGGCATATAATTGTAATGTTTTTACCAACTTCTTCAGATAGAACTGCCTTAGGACAGTTAGCTATGCCACCTGAGAAACTAGCCAGATCTATGAAAGCAATTTTTCTCAATGAATCCTCATATTTTGTCTATAAAGTACTCATTAAAGACAAGTCAAGCTGTGGAAGAGTGTAGGTAATTGCACCATACTATAATTTCTTTTTATATTAGATACTGTGGGAATAAACCAAGCAGACAGAGTGGCATATTTGACAAGAGGTAGAGGACATGACCCTGCACAAGGTCATTTTGTTTCTGGACAAGACATTTGTTACAACTGCAGTACTGTTCTGTCTTGGATGAGACAAGTGTGCAATGTATTTTTTAATGAAATATTTAAGACACTGTTCCCAATGTGAATGTGCTCTAATGAACACTGTGTACTAATCTTTTTAATGTTGACTGTCCCTGTGACCTTGGATAAATCATTGCATCTCTTTGTGCATATCTCCATCTATAAAATATCTTCCTCACAAATATGTAGTGAAGATTCATTAGTTAATGTTTACAAAGTGCTTTGAAGACATAAATATGGTTATTATTTTAATGACTCCGAAGTTTATGAGATTAAGAGGGCATCTTACCCTTTGCATCCTACTTGCTGGTTGGGGGCTGCAGTAACCGTCCAATAAATAAACATATTATTCATATCAGTCTTTACACATAGCTGTTATCTGCTACTAAATGTCTTTATAGTTCTGCATGGTCACTGGTTGTCCACTGTCTATGTGTGCCTAATCTTTTATCACAATTAAGAAATAAATTATGTTCATTTTTACAGAACTTGTACACTAGAGGTGAAAAATTTTTACATGATTTTTGTATGATTTGTTGCTCCAAGCAAATACAGGGTGATTTTTTTCAATCATTCCTTTATTCGTATAATCCAGAGCACCTCATTTCTCAGGCAAACAGCAGAATCCTATCTGGACCTGGGGGTGCCATTAAAATGAAATAAGATTGAAATTCATAAGTTTATTGTGTGATGAATCTCTGGGAGACATTGGCAGGTATTGTAAGTGTCTCTTCTGAGCTTCCAGATGAATATATCCAACTGATGTGCCTCTGCTTCTTATGCTGTAGTTTAATATGCTACAGGAGATCTCTCTAGCACAGTGAAGCAATAGAAGTCTTGATGACAGCTATTGAAAAAGTGTGAGTGCTCATAAAAGCTGGACTAGAAATCACTGAACCTCAGATTTCCACCAATGAAAATGAAATCAGACTTTTTCCCATGCTGGTTGGTAACTTTGCTTTGTTTTGTTTTGCCTTTTTTTTGTCTTTTTGGCAAAAGGAACTGCAGTGCCATGGAAATAAGCAGGAGCTGTCAACTCTTAGAGTACTTCAACAAAGTTCTGATTTATATCATAGAATCACAGAATCATAGAATGGTTTAGGTTGGAAGAGACCTTGAAGATCATCTAGTTCCAACACCCCTGCCATAGGCAGGGACACCTCCCACTAGATCTTGATGTATGGTCCCTGTGCTAATGAAAAATAACTGTACAGTTATTGTCCATGCCTTCATTTCCCTATGTTCTTCTGTTCTTTTATATTGGGGTTGAACGAATTCATTTCCACCATGAAGACGGGAAGGATACATGGAGGTGTGGGGAACAACAGCTGTATGTCTGCCATGGCATGAAGTGGACCATGAAAAACTAGATGAGGCTACTTTCCTTCACTGGGAAGTATTACCAGGAAGGAAGACCACGAGCATCTATTCATCGATGACAAGACCAACTGTGAAGCAACAGGTTTTTTGGCTTTGCTGCCACCTAGCAGAATCTAGACAGCCTGACACCCAACCACCTGCTGGGACAGAGAAGCAATTTAGATTCCTGAGGTAAGTGTGGATAATATGGATTATGGCTGAGGTCTGAGTTGCCCGTTCTGGCCTAAGGCTTCTACATGTTGCTAGTTGACTGTTAAAAGGTGGCTTGGTTTTGGAAGAGCGGTTATGAGACAGCTATTCCTTTCTGCCTGTCTTTACTTGCTTAGTGGGGAAGTCTCTCTCAAGCACAGAACTAGCTGAGGCTCACTCATGTCACTGGAGGAGTGAACCAGGCTGCTTCTGCTCTGCTGGTACAGTTATGTTGAAGCAGATGTGTGGCAAAAATAAAGACACTTAAAAGAATTGAGATATGCCCTCTAAAGACAAACCTTCTCAGCAAGACAAGAGCCTTTTTCCTTTCTGGGAAAGGGAAGCGCCCCTCATGTACAGAACACATTTAATAATAATCAGTTAATAATAACAGTCACCTCGATCTAGGTTTGGTCCAGGCTTATGCTAAAAAAAAACTTTAGCTTCTAAAGCATTTCAAGCAAGCCATTAGCTGATTCTCAGTTTATATTGCTTTATCATCTGAACAGTCTTGAACAAAGCTTAGTTACGTAATGATCATGTTAGGCTCCTAAATGAGTTTCCTTTCCTGTAATTACTTATCCTCCAGCTTCCCTCTTCCTTGCAATCTCATTTTCTCCTGCAGTGTATGTGCTTTTCACAGAGACAGATAACTAGGTCTTGCAGACGGTCATTTATGGTCTGTGTTCATTAGTTCACAGGCAAAGGAAGCTAAGCAGACTCTACTCTGATTTTCCTTTTGTTCAATGGAAACTGAACATTTATTATGGTTTTGTTGCTGGGGGAAAGTTCAATTGCTAATGTAACACAGGCTAAAAACTCACAGGAAGAGAAATGTTTCATGCTCTGGAACAACTGAGCTCACATGTATTTTCCAGAGAAGGAAAAAACCTGCTAAACCTGAGTTGAGGAAATTGAAATGTGCTTGTGAGGCTAACAAACATTATGAGAATGTTGCGATTAGGCTCAAACTGAGGGTTAACTAGAGCATTCAGCCTGAAGGTTAAGTTTTAAAAGAAACTGAGGCAAGTTAATATACAGGAATACACAGACAAATCACCCAGTTAAGGCTGCCCTGTAGCAGTGTTCATTATATGATTGAAAGTAAGTCATTTTTCCTGACAGATCAGATTAGACTGACTTTTTTTAAAGATAAAGTGAGAAGTTTGATTCCCATTCTTTTTCTTTTGGACACCACGATATGGCGAAGGTCATTTGTCTGTGAGGAGTATGTCAGAAGGAATGAGACCCACACTCAGCTGCATTTCTGGGCTGCTGCTTTTTCCTAGGGCTTATGAATTCAGCACTAAATCACATTGTAGGCCTCTGAATTACATCAGATTTCATGCGAATGCAAATAAGTGTTAAGTAGTTTAAGAAACGCCCTGCAGGAGGGATGTTGACCCACCTTCCTTCCCACTCAGGTGCAGGTGGACGAGGAAGGGCACAGGGCATGTCTCACCTATTTCACTGGAGCTGTCGGCTGGACAATCCCCTTCAGCAGAGCCTGGGGAAGCTCTGGAGGGGAGAAGGCTGGCTCAGCACCTCCAGAGCCACAACTCTTCTCAGAGTGCTGTACGTCAAGATATAACATTTGTCAGGGCCTGTGGCTAGGGTGGGATAGACAGCACCACGTGAACGTCCACTTCAGATGGGCAAGATGACAGGCTGGATGAAGAGAGCTGGGGAGTGAGGGTTTCCAAGAAACCACCATGGCCCATCAGGACGCGTGAGCTGCTTGGATGAAAAGCCTGGGTGCTGCGGGACCCTGCCCTATACACTGCAGGTGCTGGGTTCTCCTCCTTTTAGTCTCCTTTTAATTTTGCTCTAGGGATATTCTTAAAATATTTTATTGCACGAGCCTTCTTCAACTATTTCTTTTTCATCAGGTCCAGTAGACCAGAAAGGAATGGTGTCTCTTCTCAGACGTGTACCAGCAACCATCCCTGAAGAGCTTACCCCCTCTAGTGTGGTGTCTGCAGTACGGTGATGTGGATGGCATATGTTTTTTGTGGGACTCAGCCTAGCCGAATTTCATGGTTAGTCTCTGCACCTAATCAAGAAGGGAAACATTCATATATGCTTGAGTAAAATAAATGACTTTAATCAAGAGAGAATAAGAGAGAATAGCTCAAGCTTTAAAACAAAATAACTTTCAAAGCATGTTGTCAGTGTCACCCAAATAATTGTTTAAATGCAGTAAAGTTAAATCAAATAGAATTGTTTGCAAAAATGAGAATGTCTCATGCTTCAGAAATGTGCATTTAAGCCATCCGAAAAACACTATTGTGGCAGTACTATCATGAATTAAGACCAGAGTAAAATAAATTGATTTTGCATCAGCCTACTGGTGCCTTTACAATCACTTTAGTCTTTCTAAAGTCCACCTCAGTGCATGTTTCCTTTATGGACTCGGAACTTCTAGGAACCCTAGGGAACTTTAATCTTTTATGTTCATCAGATCAAGACCGGTTGAATTAGGGTTGTTTTGAAGTGAGAGTCATAGCTGCTATCAAAACCTGCTCTCTAAAAGCAAAGGGTCTGTCAACCTAAGTGCCAATCAGATTTCAAAGAAGGTAGAGTTATGTGCACGCTCTTTATATTATTCTGACTTACTGCTTCTTTCTCTATTAAATCACTCAAGGCCCTTTAAGCGCTTTCTGTGATAATTTATTTACGTTTGGTCTAGTGATTACAATGGAGCATGTCTATGCCAACACAGCCTCCTTAACTGTAGGATATTACTGGTGATCCTCTGAGCATACTTTAACTTGAATTAAATTTTCAAGGCAGGAGTTATGTTTTCAGATGTGTGTATCAGGTAATAGGGCTCTCTTCCAGTACAGGGTCCCAGGATGCTTTTTACGCAAGCAATAAACACAGCTAATTAAAGGAGGCAGAGAGTTGTGTCTTTCCTTTTGTAGAGGGTATATGGTATTGCCCAGAAAAGGACAGTTTGTCCAACCAACACAGAGCTAGCTAATACAGATTTACAAATATCCAGTATTGAGTGGCAGATTTATGGGCTACTCATAAGTGACCAAAGCAAGAAATAGCAAAGCTTCCTAAAGCACCACCATCTCTATTATCAATGTGGTTTCATGTCTTTTAACATACATTGCTAGTATTCATTTACTCTTCAGTGTGTTTTATTAATTCCTTTTAACATAATGTCTGGTTTTCACAGAAGAGGAAGAGGCAGATTATTGTTTTTTATGTCCTCTCTGTAGGGTTTTCGCTTCCTCACTCACACCAGCAGTTGTTTGTGTGCAAATAACTGAATGGACAATTTTGCTTCCAGCAGTGACTTACAGGTTCAGCAGATGTCAGTTAGGCATAGTCATGGAATGATGCTCCAGGAACTGTACTTTTGAAGCATGATGTCACCCACACTGAAACTGCTTGTTCTGTTGTGTGAAGGCTGATAGCTTCGTGGAAAAAATGTCAAGTGCTATCAAGGAAAACACTCTCTGAAAATTCTCAAAAGCTGAAAGCTTTTTAAAAACATATAGAAAGAATTTTACATTTTGCAGAAAATGTGAGGAGTGACATCTTTCTTTCCAAGATGGAAACCATGAGCAGAAATAGAAATGATTGTCTGTGTCCCCCTGCTGTTGAGTTATTTCCACTCTCAGAGAATTTTGGGAAAGCTCCTATCTGGATAGAACCACAATAAAAGTACGGAGACCTGAAAGAAATGCCAAGACAGTGTCATCTATGTTATTTAAATTGTTTGTTTAGAAACTGGAAAAAAAACCCCTCTGTTTTTATCATGCGTAGATTTAGTTTCTTGCTCAAGAAGGATAAACTGGGATTACTCACCGCTTTTTTGGGAATATGAGTGCCATATAATCACTCTCTAATGCTGGGGAAGAGAGTAGGGGGTCTAACACGAAAGAGACTGTCCCTGGAGGCAGTAGCATCATTTGATCCTTGGCACAGCAATATCTTTGACATCATCTGAGACCAAAGACCGTCAGCTTAGTAGCTATTAGCTTTTTGTAAAGAGGCAGCAGTTATGCACCTTAACAGTTGTTTGAAATGCCCATCCAGCAGAATAAATGCCCAGTACACAGGTTGTACACCACGTCATAGCCCACAGCCTGAAGAAATACATGTACCTGGCTATGAAGGGGGAAAATGAAGGCAGGTGCTGGTAAGTTGGCTGGACCCAGAGGCCTGTTTCATTCTCGCAGCTGAGCTAATCCCAGCAGCACTGCGTTTCTAGGAGCAGATACTGCATTTGTTCCAGTGTGGGACAGTGCTGGTGCTTGCCAGAACCCCAGACCAATGCATTGACTTGCTCAGAGTCTTTTTACACCCCTCCTACATAGGCTGCACATCACGTTGGTAAAAAAAAAACTTTTTGGTTAAAGTGTATTTGGGTCATGAGTATATTTGGGTCTAGAGTGCAGCATTACAGATTCGGATATCTAAGGCCACCATCAATTTGAATTCACCTGGCGAGACCTTTTGTGATGCAAAGCTGAGTGGCTGTAGTTTTGCTGCTGCTGAGGACTTGTGTATGCTTAGAGTGGAGCTAAGAAAGCTTCTTGCTCAGCCTCACAGTTGGTCTTTGCTTAGAAATCAGCAAGCTATTCATGTGGACAAAGCTTTGCACAACTCAAGCGTGTCAGTACTCTAGTGAAAGATGCTTCCACTTGCCTCTCTTCTGAGATCCCCATTATTGAGATGCACCTGTGTCCAGGACTGTCTGGAAATCATAGGTTTCTTAGGGCCAAAATAACCCTTTTTTATGTTCTGTCTGAAGAAGGTGTTTGGAAGCAGCACCAACTGGAAGTCCACTAAGAACTATGACAGAATAGTGTTGAATAGACAATGAGGAACACTGCTAGCTGTGCTGTTAAGAGCTCATGGAGACCATAGCTCTTCTACCTCCCCGTGCTTCTCTTCCTGGGGAAGAAAAAATAAAAAAATCAAGTCCTACATAGTCAAATAGTAGTTTTATAGGGCAGTGGACTTTACCTGTCTGTGTTAAATAGAAAACCCATTTAGCACTTTTCTCAGCTCTTCAAATGCAACATACTTGGTATGGATATTAGTGTGATTTTCCTGGCCACAGTAGATAGGGTTTTGGGCATCGCTCACAGCAATCTGTTGCTAAGCAGAAATGTTGCTTAGTTTCACATCAACTGAAATATTTTCAGTGTGTATGGCTCCCATTGCAGATGTAAGTTTCAGTGGCTTAAGTTCAGAAGTTATGAACATGTAGATACCCTGGCCATACTTGGCTCCAGTGCCAAAATGTTGATAGGACAGAATTTCATTGAGATAAATGCAGTGAGGAGATATATTACATGACACGACCATACTGCAGGCACTCCAAAATGTTTTGCAATGGGACACCTTAGCCTAACTAGCATGCTACCAAGATATTTTTCTTAGGCATTAATTTTCTGTGCATCTCCAGAGAAGTCAGTCCTTTTCTCTTCTTTTGCCCTATCTTTCCTCCAGAAGTACAATGTTAAATCCTGTTTACTTCACTTCCTTAACAAAACTGCACCGAATTAGTTCTTGATGCAACTTCATTAACTTCAGCACAGTCTCACCAAGGATTAGCCTGCCCTGCTCACCAATCCTTAAGAGAAAATAATTTAACTGGATGTAACTGGCATAACCAACAAACAGCCCAAGAAAGATTCTTCCTTACCTTTATGTCCATTGTTGTCATATTCTAAAAATGGCGTGTGACAGAGGCACTCTCAGATGCTTAAATGCCCTCAGAGTGCTGTAAATGATAGCCTCACAAAACTGAAAGGTTTAGGAAGCAAAGACCAAAGCAGGCTTTTACAGTTTTGCTGAATGGGCAACAAATTCTCTCATTGTAGTATGTCATAATATGAATTCTGATGTCTTTCAAGTGATACTTAATTCAGGTCCCAAGTGGGATTTTTTTGGTCTATGCTATGGCATGCTGGATATCCCAAATGAGTGATTCATCCTAAAATCTCCTGAAATTGTGTTGCTATACAACAGGATATTCATTGAAAAAAGTTTATCCCTGAACAACAAATCAAAATTGCGTTGTTGAGTTAGACTCATAAAAATAGGAGGTGATTTTGGTAAGGCTGAATGATGAGTCCATTAAATGGAGAGTTTAAAAATTACCTCCGGTGTTTTATATATAGATATATATGGATATTTTACTCATGGTATAACTTTTACTGTCTTGAAAGGAAGCATAAAAAGGTTTGATTCCTCAAATAGAAATCACAAATGTGACTTATGGATTCAAATTGATCTATGGGTTTCTGCTGACAGAACTCATGACTTAATTTAAATAAGCAAAAGTTTTATTCTGCAATTTCCATAGAATCAAAAGCACCTACCTGTCATACAATTGTTTTTCTGGAGAAAGCACTGTGTGGAACAGTCCTCTGTTACCAGAAGGACAGGATTGAAAACTTCTCTAATTATCAGATGAATCCTCTACCGCTTTTTTCAAGAACTGCTGCAATGAGGGTAATTCCCTCTCTCCACTTCCAGGACCTTCTCCATATTTCCTGTTTGTTAGTATTTCTGATTTCTAAATGCCAACTTGGGACAAGAAAGTGGGGATTGTTCCTATAGAAGCAATATAGTTATGTGCTCCTTTTAGTCCTGTCTTAAAGGATGCGAACGGGACATGGGAGACAACCTTCTCCACACCCTGACGAGGTAGTCCAGGGTGGGTAGACCTAGAACAAATTATCCCCTGAAACAAGGTGGATGGGTGAGGGTGGTTGTGCCCCAGAGAGCTCTGCCTGAACAGTTGCACCACCTTCCAGGCAGCACATTTATGGATTTGCCTTCATTTGCAACATCTTTCCCATTTTATGGAACTTAACTAGGGTGCTCATCTGGTTTGTGGTTTGGAGAAGGATGGGACCCATCAGGATTTGTCATAGTGCAGTGATATAACAGGAAAACATGGGAGGAGACCAGATGTTCATGCAAGGAGCTATTTTCTGGAAGTGCAGGATGTTTGACACGAAGGGTTTCACCCTCAGTTAATATAAACAGGCAGAGGCAGCCCTGTCTCCAGCTGTCGTGTAGTGCTGTATGAACCACAGAGCTGAGCCAGCTATTGCAATCCCACAGAAGACCAGGTGAACAGTTTCAGGGGTCTGTCATGAAAAATCATCACAGTGCAATACTCAATAAGTGACTGCTTGGATTTGCTGACATGGCAGTCTTTGCATAATTGTTTCCAAAGCTGTGACCATCTTACAGTTGTTCCATGTTTTCCTAGGTTGAAATGGAAATTACCTAGCTTCTATTCTGGTTCAGCTGTAGTTGACTTGCTGGCTGACTGCTGTTACTGCAATGGTCTCTGGATTTATTTTGTTATTATCTCCTCCACAGTATCAATTTTAGTTCAGCATCTTTTGCTCTACAGTGTTTTCAATGTCTTTTTTTTTCCCCCCTCTCACATACATTTCCAAGCTGCTGTAAACAAGCTGTATTGATGGTGAGCAGACAGGAAACAGCTTGAAAGGATAGGAAGGACATAAAAACATGAAATCCCGTCAGAACAGAGCTTGAGTATCTTCAGCTGCGGTTAGGCAGGTATTTGCACTTCTGGTGTGGCAATTAGACCATTCAGTGTTGGGCTGCCAGAGATGATATGCAAACTTCTTATAATACAGATTTCTGATAAGCTACTAAGAACAAAAATCCAGCAGTTCCAGCAAATGCTGGATATACTCTGAATCTGTTTGCTAGAAGAGAGCTTTCACCGGACGTGGCTGAGCAAAATTCCCCTTGCACCCCAAGGGCGGGTGACTGTTCAGTGAGCGCTAGTGGTGGCTGCTGTCATCCCAGGAATGGCTGCGTTCAACTGGTGCTGCGTGGGTATGATATACAGAGTGACCACAGACCCTCTGGTTGGAAAGAGGTTTAACCCAGCTCATCGTGCTGCTAATCATTGATCCAAACATCCTCTGTTTGAAGTACTGCTGAAGGGGGAATTTCTTTTTACTCCCATCTGGTTATGACTAATCTTCTCAGCCAGGCTCCCTTTGGCCAAGGAGGGGCCCGGGACAAGAATGGTCTCTCTCCCTCCTAATTATAGGCTTTACCCTTTGATTTAACACAGAAACGCTAGTAATTAGACTACAGAAATGCCGGTAGGTATATGTGAACATAGAGTCAGTTTACAAGGTGATATGTTAAAGCTGATTCAAGTCCGTACACAATCTCTTTCTCATTATGGAAGTATAATTAATCACTTTGTCTCATTATCACACTATTGGATTAAATAGAGTCATTTTAACCTTCCTCCCTATCTTGGAATCTACTCTGGCACAACAGAAACCTATTTCCTTTGGAAAATGTGATTGAGCTTTTGTATCTGTGTGGATGTGTCTCTGCAGAGATCTTCTAGTATTAAGTCAATTTTAGCCTTTTCATCAATCACTTGAACTTGAACAGCATGTTAAAGTCATTGTCTTGCAGAGCATCCCCCCTTGGGGCACTTCGCTGGCTAAGCTGAGGAGCTTAGCTGGTTAAGTCCAAGGTCAACTCCTTTGCGGATCAGGGCCGTGGTGAAGACACCTAAAATGGAGGCCTTGCCACTCCTCTCCCTTGGGAGCTGCTTCTCAGCTGAGGTTCTACTGCTGGTCCCACCTGGGCTACGTGGCAGCTGGGGAGCAGCTGTGCCTGCGCCCGGACTCAAAGCTCCATCATTTTGGGCTGGACCTGGACCTGCTGGCTCAGCTTCCTGGCTTGGCCTCAGACCAGCCTGGTCGCTGAGCTGGGTGATTGCTGGACTTCATATGTTCCTGGTCACTTTCTCTGGGGCTGACCTGGACCCTCATGTGCCACTCAGCATCCTGGCTCCTTGTTGTTGAGGCCACTGCCTCTGCCAGCCTTGCTACCATGCTTGGCTCCCAGCTCTCCTTCCTTGGGGAGCAGCTAGCCCTTGCTGACACAAGTTTTTAGGACTCATCTACATCTACTAATAACCTGATAATATTGACTGTGTCTCCTCTACACGGTCCAGTTCTGAGACAGGTCTGAAAGCAGTTTCACCTGAGTGATGGGCAACCCTGCAAGCCATAAACTGACATAACCCAAGCCTCTGGGCTTTAGCCCTGTGTTTCGTTTCATTTCAACAAATCAAGATTTGTTGCTTTCCTGATTGTCAGTTGATCTTCCAGACATTTGGCATACATTACCCCATTCCTGCCAAACTTCAGGTGTGAGGTCAGTTGTGGTGGGCATTAGATTATGCTATGGGAAGCTGACCATGGAAGGAACAGAAGTCAGCAGAGCCATGGGAAGGAGAGCCTGGGTTTACTGCAGTGAGGGGGACCCATAACATCATAAAACTTCACATGGAGGCAGTTTTCATAATTGATATTGCTCAGAAGGCAGAACAATTGCGATGCAAAGCAGAGACTTCCGTGCAATTTTGTTGTGGTTTATACTTAGCAGTGGGGATGGGCTCAGGCTTTACGGTGGTTTGGGTTTTGATATCAGACTCCTGCACGCCTCAGTCAATCCCAGTCAGGCTGCTGTGGTAACTCTGGGACCAGGTGGTATGGAGAAATCATAGAATCATAGGATGGTTTGAGTTGGAAGAGACCTTAAAGACCATCTAGTTCCAACTCCCCTGCTATAGGCAGGGACACCTCCCACTTCACCAGGTTGCTCAAAGCCCCATCCAGCCTGGCCTTGAACACTTCCAGGGATGGAGCTTCCACAACTTCTTTGGGCAACCTGTGCCAGTGCCTCACCACCCGTGAGACATGTCCCAGATGCATCTCAAGTTTGCTATGAGTTCTTCTGGCTTTGCTGCCCAGTCTGCTAATCACTACCAAAACATAGACCCTCACCCCCTCCCAGGTTCCACAAAGCAGTACCACACTCATTTGTGTGCTATCCCATACCCAGTCATTTATGGCTGGACTGGAATTAATGAAGTTCTCTCCTTTTCACCCAATCCAGAAACATTTTGAGTGGCATGGAGAATCCCACACTGGCGAGTGGGTGGCAGGGAGCAGCACTAGCTGGGTGCAAAACACACACCAGTGCAAGAGGCTGCCAGAATCCACGTTTATGTGCTGCCCTCAGAGCAGCTTCTGCTTGCTTCACAAATACGCTGCTACAAATGCCTGATGGAGGACTGAGCTCAGCAAGGTGGGGGCCTGAAGCGGGAATGAATCCCGTACCTCTTGTGGAGCATAAGGAGCTGCTCCTGACCAGACTGTAAGTTGGTGGCTGTGATGGGTAGGACAGGCCATACCAGAAAGGTCAGACATACTTTCGTGCTCCACTGCAGCCTCCCCCTGCAGTGGGCCTGAGCCTCCGAGCCTTGTGCCAGACTGGTGTCAGAGAGGAGCCTCACTGCAGGTCAGCGCTTTGAGTGGAGAGACCTTCCAATGGCTGTGAGCGAGGAGGGACCATGGCATGCCATGAGGCACATCAGAGGAGCTGGCACCATGACCTGCACATAGTAGGTGCAACAGCAGGGGAAACTGGGATGTGGACCTCCTCGAAGAAAGGCTGACATTCTATGTCCCCTGCCCTCACTAAGGAGGAGTTTAGAGGTAAGAGATGGTGCAGAGAAAAGGCAACGGTGCTGAGCACAGGCAGCTGAAGCTTGCAGAGCCAAAACAGAGGACAGGCCATGTGGGAGACCATGCCATGTTGGAGACGCATGAATTGGGCTGGTTTGTTCCCTGCATCTTATAAAATGGTAGCCTGCTCCTGGAGGTAGGGATCCAAGGACCTCTACCCCCCTACTCCGGGTGTCCCTAGGAGCTGTGTGGCCCCGAAAGTTGTGCAAGAGTTCCCAGCAGTGCCTTGACACCTGGAAGAATCCAGGTCCGTGTCGTGCATGAGAACTCACAGCCCTGCAGCCGTCAGCATACCCCGTCCGGGGGCCGGCTCGGCCCTCCTCTCTGCTTTAATCCATTCGGGCATTTTTTATCTCCTCTCCGTTGAGCTGAAAATGCTGAAATGGTTTCTTTGCCATAGGGCTTGGACTTGAACACACCTCGGTGCTGCCCCATAGCCCCACACGGAGAGGTACCTCAGGGAGGGGTTTCTGCTTCTTGTCATTGCATCTCTGGTTTTCCTTTTAATTTTGGGCAGGCAGAATCCCTCCCCAAACATGAAACAGAGGAAATAAATATGATCTGCTTTTGCATAGAATTACAAAATCATCTTTTTCTATGCAAAATCATAATCCAGACCAAGATTTCCTGGGTTTCAACAGGCTTAAAAGATTTATGAACCTCTGACATTCATTTTGCTGTCCTTAATTAAACTCTCTGTGCCTTGAGAAAGCCAAAGGGAGGCCACAGGCATGTTTACGTGGCATAAAATATGGCAGGGACTTTGCTGGGAAAAAGCTGGTAGGCTGATACTTTCTTTCTGCCCTCTGATTTCTCCCAGGTATAACAACTCACTGGGATCGTGCAAGAGTCTGCAGCTTGCACTAGCTTGAAGAAATATCTGGATAGACTTCATAACTGGGAGATAAGGGGGGCTGACGCCTGAGTGAGTCCTGTCCTCTGCAGAGGCTCCTGCAGCTCAGCCCTAGATACTGCACAGGGCACTGAGTAGTTATCTGATTGTAGTAAAATATATTCCCTGACTGCATCTGAAATATTCTTTCCTTTTTAATTGTATATGCTGGGAAGACTGAAAAAGCTTTCGCTTTCTCGGCCTCTTAAACCAATCTTATATCTAATACATTTTGAAGTACTTTTGTAAATGTCTTGTAGACGGAATGGGCTCCAATCTGTGTGATTTCAGCCTCACACTTATGAAGAGGAATCTTACATTAAAAATCAATGGCATGCAATGGTCAGACAGCAAGAGAAGGTGACTCCAAGACGATCAGGCTTGTGCTGCAGGAGCACAAGGACAGGTTTTGATGCTGTCCCAGGCTAGCAGGCTCTGACATGTCCTCAGGGGCAGCCTTGAATAATGTGAATTCCCAAGCAAGGATGAGTAGAAAAGCCCTAAATTATTTTCAAATCAATGAATGTACTTGTCCATCCGCTTCTTAACGCCTGCTCAATGGGGTTTCCCCCTGCCCTCTCTCTGTCTCCCTTTTCCCCTGCACGCCACCTCCACAAGGTAGCTCCTCAGCTCTAGTGAGGCCAGGTGATATTCCTGGTTGTCTGTCATTGCTCTGGTTTGAGAGAAGTCAAAGACTGCTTTGCTCAGTGTGGTGCGGTAGATGATGAGAAGAATTAAGCCCAGAACCAGGAGGCAAATCATCCCCCCCTTCAAGCCTATGTAAATCAAGAGTGAGTCCACTGGAGCCACTGGCATTGTGTTAATCTAAAGGAAGACAGGAACGCAAGTGTTCGAGCATTTGCCACTTAGGCCTAGAGTGTCTGCAGAGGCATTTTTCACCTTCTGAACATCCTAGTTTCAGTGCAGTAATGAGGGGAACCCTGATGTTGGTGAGGTGCCAGTGGCTGGTTTTGTCATGACTCCAAGTGAGCCTTAGGGCAGAGCTCCAGCACCTCCTCCCTGACATCTTCTTCTACCTTGCATTCATTAAACTCCTGCTGCATTTCAGGCACAGGACTGTTACCAGTTAATCAAGACTTTAAAAGGTGTAGGGTTATAAAATCACGCGTTCATTGGCTATCAGTGAGATGCAGAGACTGTAAAGAGGCAAAACATTTTTCTTAGCATTGAAGAATTGGCTGGCAAACTAGGGGAGATGTTTCCTTCTGGATAATTTATTGTTGTGGAGTGAAATCATAGAATCATAGAATGGATTGGGTTAGAAGGGACCTTGAAGATCATCTAGTTCCACCCCCCCTGCCATGGGCAGGGACACCTCCCACTAGACCAGGTTGCTCAAAGCCCCATCCAGCCTGGCCTTGAACACTTCCAGGGATGGGGCATCCACAGCTTCTCTGGGCAACCTGTTCCTGTGTCTCACCACTCTCAAAGTGAAAAAAATTTTCCTAATATCTAATCTAAATCTACCTTCTTCCAGTTTGAAGCCATTCCCCCTTGTCCTAAATCTTTACACACATCTTATTTTCTAGGCTTTAAATTGTTTCCCTTTTCTTCCCAAAAGATTAAACCTGTTCCAAATTGGCCCATTTCAGCTGTTGTTACAGGCACATACCAAGTTGCAGTATTTTATGCGTATTGCAGATTTGTTTGGTATCCCTGCAGTGCCTTCATGACCACACCACACCTAGGAGGTCAGTCTGTAAACTGCTGGTTCACAGCTGTCAGTTCTGAAACAAGAAAGCAACTGTTGGAAAAAAACAAGTTTCATGCTCCCCTCCCACCCAGATTTGGTATGTCATCTATGAAATTAAACTGCTCTCGCATCCAGGGTGAGAAACAGCCAGCCAGAGATGGGGGATAGGCATAAAGTCTGGCGTCTCACGTTCAGGGTGAAAATGAGAACTTTATTTATTGGAAAATGGAGGAGGTCTGACTGAGGCAGACCTTTTTGTCCCCTGGGAGGTCCCGTGATATGAGACTTGGAGGTCACAGCATTTTGCAAACGAGCAATGCAGCCGTTTGCCCACTCACCAGCAAAGTCGCCGTGGCATCTGAGGGGAGCGGGAGAAGGCTTTGGGCTCTCTGAGCTTAAGCCGGTGCTGACTGACACCATTAGGATTCATTTCATTGCTCCAAGAGGCCTTGGAGAAAGCGCTTGAAAAAATATCTTAAATTCTCATCACACTGCTGCAATAAATGGATTTGGAAAGAATCTGGACGTTAATGCTTACTGCCCACATGGATCTTCTCAGAGATTCGCAGTTGGCACGGCTTAAATTTGCCTCATTTGTGCACGAAGCCTTTCTGTTCACCCCTCTACATCCTGAGCTATGAAATTTTAAATTACGCAAGCCATGGAGCCTTGTTTAAGAACTCTGTGGGCTGGAATGACAAAGCGCTGCTGTGGCTCAAGGGCATCTCAGGAAACCCTCCTTGTTGACCAAGGTGGCTGGTGAAGACCTGGTACCCTGGACTTGGTGGGAGCAGGTTCTGCTTTGCTGTTGTCAGATGCTTCCCTTTCGCTTCTGCCTCTTTTGATCACTGGCAGTGTTCAACACCTTCCAGCATCAGGGGGTATTTTGGTCTCCCAGCTGGCTCTGGGTTGCCCAGCCCAGGCTGTGGAGCATTAAGGTGTTCATCCACAATGGCACTGCTTTTAATTTGCCCTTTTAATAGAACTAAATCAGAGGGAGTTTGATGTTCCCCTCTAAATATTTTTGACTTCAAAAAGGGGGTAGTTTTCAGTGCACCAGTGAGGATGAGAACTGCTAGAAGCTACAGCCTTGCTGCTCCGAAAGGAAACAGTGGCCATGGTCCTGCCAGTGGAGCTGGAGCAGAGTTAGGGCTTGTTAGTGCTTCTCATACCATATTTAATCTTATTAAACTTATTGTCCTTCCTCTGTCAGTTGAAAGGGAAAGTTATTATTGGTGGAGTCACAGGTCAAAAAACCCTGTAACAGTATTGAGTGAGCTGCTGAGTTTTCCTTTTAGAAATGAATTTTTGAGGAACTCGGCCAGTGGCAACTCACAGGCATTTTGCAGCTGTTGTTGGTGATGCGGGACATTAACTCACATCTTTAATTGTGGGGCGGAAGAGGACAATACTGGACTTGCTGAAGAACCTGCCATTGCTTTTAACAGGAGCAAACTTGGGTTTGGGTCGAGCTGTGTATTATGTGTGTGTGATTGGGGAAGGGAAACGGGGATGTGGCTGCATTCTCCAGTTCTTTCTGTTTTTACCAGTGGTTGGTGGTTAATAAGCACGCACAAAGCAAACGCCGGCTTCTGCCCGTGGGAAACCAGGCTCTGCGTCAGGGCTTGCTTTGCTCTTGGGTGTCTGCGGTCAGTGGCCGGGCAGACAGTGCTGCTGTCCTGTGGAGAGCTGCCCCCCCCCGTGGTGGTGGGGCTGGGGATCACCTCGCGTGGTTTTGGGCGAGGGCCATCAGGTGTTCCCCTACCCAGCTCCAGGAGTTTAACAGCCAGTTTGCATTGCGGGGGCCCTTGTGCCTGCAACAAGCTGGAGCGGGAATTGTGCCCTTGCTGCATAAAACAGCCGCGCGCAAGAGCTGCTGTGGCAAGATGTCCTCTGCTGCTCCTCCAACAGGGACTGCTCACCTGGACACGTGGTTGGTGGATGTTTCTTTGCATGGGCGCACTCCATAGTGAAATCACAGCCTCAGCCTTGGTTTTAATTCCATCTTTATTCTGTAAAAGTTTAATATTTTGCTAAAAGATAGTATTAAAAAAAAAATATATATTCAACCCAACAGTGTGATTGGAGTAAAGCTATATGCAGACAGCTAAAGAGGTGGCTAGAGAGCAGGAGAAGCAGGACATCTAATCACTGAAGAACAGTTATAAACAGCAATAAAATTAATATCTATATTAAACTAGCAGTGCAAAGATACAAACTGGAAGCAGCTTTACATTAAAAATACAGCTTTTTAAATACAGAAATAGCACCAATTTACAAAAGACAATCAGAAATGTAAACGTGGCAGGTAGATTCAAGTATAAGTTACACGCCTACCCTCCTCAGCAATTGTCTTGGGACAGAAAGGTTTCACAAACCCCACAGAACATCCTGGGTACGCACTTTGCCTCAGTGCAAATACAAATTCTGCTTCTCCAAAGCTACTTTGCTGACAAGTTGCTCCTAGTTTATGTCACTTCTTAGCTTTCAGTGAAGGCAAAGATAGGAAAGGGAAACTCATTCCCTCTTGACAGCCAACCCTTCTCCCTTGCCGGTCTCTTTCAGCAGCTCAGGTACGACAAGTAGCATTGATCCCTTCGCTGCCTGACTGCTTCGGTGGTCCCGCTCCTATTTTAGTGAGATTTCTGCATTGACAAAAACAAGAAAGCATATCAACCCCCTTTTTCTCCCAGGCCCAAATCTGCTTTTGCAACCATGACCCATCCATCAAACAGCTTTGATCGTGAGGGAGTCAATCCTCATTTCCAGACCTGCTGTATTTATGAAAACTCAAAACTGGAAACAGAAATTGGAAAACCGAAGGTCCATTTTCAGTCCCTGCATTTTCAAGTATAGTTAGGTAAGTTATGGCACAGAATAACATTACTGACAAAGCGAGGCAATTTTTGCGACAATGCTTCAACTGGAGCAAAGAGCCAATATTAGTTCTGATCCTCCTCTCTGCTCCCAGCTGCCATTTCACTAAAAGGCTGCACTGTACTAGAGGGGAAAAGACAAGGTTTGGAGAATCAACATCCACCATGTCATCCTGAACCCTAGCAGCCTGTTTCCAGCCCCAGCAGCGACAAGCGCGTGCTAGCAGAAGTGCAGGGGCAGCCCTGTGCCAATTACACATTGCTTTTCAAAGTGAAATTATTTTAAGTGGGCGTATAAGAAGAAATAATTCAGAAGCAAAAATTGTAAACTTTCACAACTGTAGTGTAATTAAAAAACAAACAAAACCCCTTAAGCAGTCTGAAGATCTCTCTTTACCACCCCTGAAATTTCCTATGATAATTCTACTACAGATTTTCTTTCAAGGAGGGCTAACCAGCCCTCCTTATAAGGCTGTTATTGGTCTATTCTAAGATAAGGCCACATTACTCCCAGCTTCACTAAAATCCTTTCTTAAACTCCATTTTCATAATACATTTCATTATAAAAATAAAAAACCTCATCAAATCCCTGACCCCCAAAGTCCTAGCCTCCCTTAACCAATGAAGTAGCACAGCCGACAGTGTATCTACCCTTGGAAAACCAGTACCAGTACCACCGAGAGAAGAGCTGATAGTGTTGGTTCTCTGTTTGCTAAAAATCCAGGGTAACATGGTGTCAACAGCAACACTTTCTGTCGTTTAAACAGGAAACCGCGCAAATTTAATTGCAGATTGCTGCACCAGTGAAAACATACCCAAGCATAAGAGCCTTAACTCTTAAAATTATGTCCTGTATTGTTAATAGCACCATGCATTATTTGAGGAGTCTGAATGTTAACTGTTAGACTTTTCTTCTTTATCTTCTCCTAAGGAATACAGATCATTTTTCCCCACTTCCAAAATTCATGGCTCCTGCTCTTTTCAGCTTCTTTTTATGGTTTAGATAGGTATGTGCCAAAAGATAAGATCTCCCTTGTCTTCCAAGGAGGCTCAAAATACACTATTAACTAGTTATGAAATTCCCGTAAGTGAAGAGTTAGGCACTTAAGTACATACCCCTTATGCAGACTTAAGGAAACCGCTAAGTAGGCACTTAAATAGACTCAGGTTAGACTGAATCTAATCATGCGGTTAATGACTTACCAGTGTTCCTTGGTCATAAAGTCTAGACTATATACTTAATGGGAGATGAAATCTTAGCACAGCCCTCAGTGGCTTGCCACTCTCAAATTACTTTGTCAAACTTATTTACGGAATTAGGTTTTATATTCTTTACGTCTAACTTGTACATTTTGCTCAGAATAAAAGAAAAAAAAAACCAAGGACTAATACAGTTCATTAACACAATTCTAAAAATGTTAACATTCACAGTTATTTTGGTCTTAATATTTTTCACATGTATACATTCAATCATATTGTGTTAAGTTATTATTAGTTTTTTCTAACCACAAGTGCCGGGCAAATTGTACAACAACCAACGGATATTCAAGTAATCCTACCCTGAGAAAATCTGTTATTCTGAAGCTGCAAAAAAAAGTTTTTTGCACTAAATCCCACTCCAACGTACAAAATAAATAGCATGAGGCTGCACTGCGGAGGCAGGATTTGACAGATTGGAACCAAGGAAGCAGTTGCTCTCACAACTACAAGAGTTTATAATTTTCACCACGGATTTACTCAGGGTAAGTAGAGTACATGCAAAAAAAAAAAAAAAATGCTTGCCCCAGATAAGTGCTAGACATCTCACTTTAAACCATGACTAAAGAACCCCTGGGGACTCCAAGGAAATCTGTTGGCATCTCCTCACAGCAACAGAGTTTTCCAAATTAAAACCACAAATACAATTTGATGTCCACAAGGCTGTGTGAAGCACAGCATTAGAATTCAAACCAGTACTGAAGGAACAATTCAGTAAAAGTTTTTCAGTACCAAGGATGATCTGCGAAGAAGTTGGTTAACAGAACCGGTGGGTTAATAGATAGCGGGGAAGCGTGCCAAAAGGGATGACATTTCAATGCGCTCCTCTTGTCAGGTAAGAGCTTGTTCTCTTGTAATCGATACAGGGTCCTAGGAGAATCTGCCCACTCTTTCCAACGAGTGGAGTTAATCAGGGCTGGTACTAGAGATTTCCAGTCTCCTCTGCACAGAGCTGGCATTTCTGGTCTGGTTGCCTTCATTTTTCTTCCATGCGACAGGGTCTTCAAGACTTCCGGGAGTTTTGAAAAATGCCTCATGACGTGCAGGACGAATGCTCTTGGGAGTGAGGGGAGTTGACGAAGGCTATTTGTGAAACAAAACCAAAGTGATTCAGTAGGGTGTTCTCAAAGTGTACACACAAGCACACAAACAGAAGACAGCTTGTAGACATTAGGGCCTGTACCCTGCTAGTCTAGGGAACCACGTCACACAGCCTTTCAAAAACTCCACATGAAAAGCTACAGGCTCTGCCCCTTTTTGTTCTGGAGCTGTCTGCCAGTACATCATTGCTGGAAGCTGAAAGCCTCTATCTCATTTCCAACTTAAATGTATTCATGACTAGTTCACACTCATTCATTCTTATGCCAATCTTGTCCTTTAGCGTAAAATGGCTCTTTCCTTTCCTTCATGTTTTACTTGCTTTCATTATTTGTTAGCATCAAAACAGATCTAAAATTAGTCTCCTAAACTCTGGCCGCTTCTGTTTTAAGTGTCACTCTACCGTAACCTCTAATGGTAGTATCTCTAATCAGATTGGCTGCCAACCAGTCTCTATTAAAGATTTTTTCTAAAGCTCAAACAAGATTCATCAAGCTTCCAGAAGTTCAATCATTTGTCACTGAATTAGACAACAGGAAAGCAAATCACAGATTTTATGTAAGCTAAAGCAGTGCCAAAACGTCACTGCTGATAGTTGTAAAGACCCAAGTAAGACAGCATGACATGACTGTTTTATGTCACTCATTGCACTTCAGATAAATGAGTCCTTCACTTCTAAATTTCTCTTTTTTCCCAACTTGCAACGTCTGTTTCTGTGGTAGATTTCTGAAAAATATCTTTATAAAAAGCTCAACAAAACCCACAAGAATCATTTTCCCTCCAGTTCTGATGCTGAACAGAGATCGTAACACGGGTGAGGAGGTAACCCAGGACACTACTACCTGAGAAGCGTTGCAGACAGTTGACTCCTGAATTATGACAAACAATCCTCCTGTCCACCTAATGTGTTTCTGTAGCCATTGCATAACACACACTGATGGCGTCAAATGGGGAAAAAATATCAACTCAGATTTCTGGGGAAAAAAAACTGCAGCTCTTTTTTTTTGTCTATTCCTATAAGATTTTTAAAGACTAAGATTTTTATGATTTTAAAATTCCTGTAAGATTTTTGAAACTCACCTCTTCACTGTTCAGGGCTAGATGTGCTATGCTGGGCTATGTCTTTCACACTGTCTCAAGCTCTGCCACTACTAGAGATGGACACGCAAACTACATGGAAGACACCAGCTCCCAGCGTGTCCCACTCTGACACACCAGCACCAGCCTGCAGCACCAGCTGCCTTCAGTCCCGGTGACCTGGCACCGCTGTTTCATCGTGACTCAACCACCTTTGACTCTTACCTGCTGCAGCTTCAGAAGGGTCACCGGATGCCCCATACACACGGGGGAGTCCAGTTTAACAGCACCGCAAGACCTTGCAAGCACAGGACTCAGGTGCAGAGTGGGGTGAGCTGGTTGCTGGGGATCCACCGAAGGCGTGGGTGGGACTTTGGGGGTAACCACTGCCGTGGTCCCTATGAAAACAGGTGGTGTTGATGCCAGGCCAGACATACTGAAATTCATGGAGGCAGCAGCTGAGAAGGAGCCATCGGAAACTGGGGAAAGAGGACTGGTGACTGCGGGAGAACAGACGACAGGGAAGGAAGCCAGGGCTGCTGATGGCACCACGACACAGGGGATGCTCAGAGAAGGTAACTGGCTCGCAGCCAGGCCGATAGCACCAGGGGCTTGGTTTGCAGAGAACAGGAAATTAAAACTGCTTAATCCTAAACCAAAGAGAGAAAAAGCAAGGCATTACTATAGTTGACAAATTGGAATTAAGCTATTTTAACTTCATCTAGAACAGGAAAGAGGGATGACAACAAAGAAAGAGATAGGCTGCCCAGGAAGAAAACTGTGGCAAAAAGAAGAAAAAAGGAAGAAGAAAACTGTCACAAACCTGTGACTCTTCTGTCAAGCTCCCTTTCCCTACCTGCCTCCACCTTCCCCCCTACTGCCTGTTCACTATATCTACACCCATTTACTTTGTTCATATTAAGTACCAACCACACACCTTGCTGTTTTCTGCTTCTAACTTCAGTTACAAGCAACATCTTGGCTAAACAAACTCTTTTTTCACTAACAGGAATCATATACTCTGCTATATGAAAACAGATACACTGCTCTTAATGAGGGGAAAAAAAAAAAAAAAAAAAAAAAAGGAAAACACCCACAAAGGTATACCCCAAAGACTCATTTTCCTGAGAACAGCTGAAATACTGTTTTGAAACAGAAGCTGCTCTGTTTCCCAGTTTGTCTGACCTTCCAAAACATCAGGATCAACATTTTCAAACTGAGCATCTCCATCCTGTAAGTGAAATCCCATAGACTCCACTCTCTGCCACAAGTGACTCAAACACTAAGTAGCAGTCACGGAAATCTGCCACATGTGTCCCGTTCCCACAAAACACTCTTCCGCTCCATACAAACACAGGCATGAAAAATGGTGGACACAAAATCTTCTTGCAATATTTTCAGCTACTTCCTCCCCATCCCTACTGTGTCCTACAAGCAGGCCTGGCTGTGCTCCCAGTGCCTCAGTTTTTGCAGGGTTATCCAATGATGCACAGTACAAAGTTCACAGATGACTAAATTCACCCACTAAGGGGAATGCTGTTGCACTATTCTGGCTGCCTTACTGCCAAATCTAGACTGCCAGCTCCCCTGAGTTTTCAAGGCTGGATAGATGTCTTTTTTGCTGTACGTAATTCAAACATGCAAAACCCACGTTATTAATCTCTATTAACTTTCGGGTACCTCAGAAAAGTGCCCTTATTTTCAAAGAAGCAACAGTTCATCTGGAGTCAAGAGAATTCAGAACTGTTAAACTACTACAGACAACTGCTGACAGTTTTTGTGCCAAATATAGACTTATTCACCTATCTGTAGGTCTCCCTATTTGAATAGCTATTTGAACAGATGCAGAAGTTTGAGTGCCTCTGGATCTCAGGGCTGTCCTTACCAGCAGTAGGCTGAACATAAAGATACTGTGGTAGGAAAGGTTGATTGGCATTTTCTTTAGAGATATGCTCTTTTCCTGGAGAGGGTTCATCAGGGTCTTTAATCTGAGACCATTTTTCTTGCTCCTGAAAATCTAAAGGCTTAGTAGACTCCTTGTCTGCAGCCTCTGGAGCAGCAGGACTTGTGAGGTCAAGATGAAAAGCTTCTAGATGTACAGCAGACGTACAGCCACTTCCTGGGGTAAATCCTGCGTTGGGTGACTCAAAAGTCTTCTAAGCAAAAAGAAAAGAGGAAATGACAAGTCCAAACCAAAATAGCACAGTGTAATGTCTCTCATGCACTTTCCTCAGCTACAGAGTAAAATGCGCACCTGTGAAAGGGGCAACACAAAACCCCTTAGCAAGTCACTAAGTTATGTATTTTGTTTGAGGGTTTGAAGAGCAGTATTAGCGATATTAATTAACTATTCCTAAGCCCTATGCTGCAGTTTGCTTTCAGTACTTGGAGACACTAGATAAGAAACATCTGAGCTTAGGGATTCATTTCTGTTTATTGATAAGGAAAAACACCTGTTTCAAATGGCTTATACCCAAACACTATAAGACCTTGAGCCTGACTCCCATTTTCAGTAGTTAAGAAAACCGTGAGGTAGATGGACTTCACCTCCACCACCATCTCTCACTAGCCTGCTGTGGGCAACACTGGGCTTGAGAGAGAGGGACTCAGGCTGGAGAGTAGGGGAAAAGTACAAACCATATTTGCCATAGCTCAGTAGAGTAAGCAATGCTGCTGCTGTCTGGGAAAGCCCAGGGTAACTGGGGAAGATGAGGAGTAATAATCACACTGATTTCTTCCCCTCTGGCAGGCTATTATGTTGAATACAATGATCAAGATATTGATTCCAATGAACAGTTGACCATCACTTCACTATGCAAAGCAATCACAGTACACTTTCCCCTGGTAGTGTGAAAACATCTCCCAGTTAATGCCTATACTTCCTGACACAGCACCCTTACAATGTTATTAACACGTGGAGGCAGCGTTTGTATCTGTAACAAGAGTGGCACAGTGACTTTTCACTTCTGAAAATACTGTCTTGGGCAAAAGTTTTTCCTTGTTAACAGGAAGCCTAAGTGATAATGAAATTCACTCCTTTACCTTGGGGACTACAAGTGAGAGGGGCACATCACTCTGTTCCATAGTCTGCTTTTTAGCAGCTGGCTCTTCATCATCTACAGGTGCAGAGGGCGATGTGCACTCGTGGGAGCTGCGTTTCTGGCAGGCAGCTGGAGGTACGGCAGCCAGAGCTTCTGCACTCCTGTTTTGCACCTCTCCTGTGGTGGGCAGGGTCTCCCTCAAGTTGTTTTCCTGAAGACCGCCGCACAACATAAAAAGGGATGAAGATGGGAAGCACAGGAAGGGTTGGTTGGGGAGCAGGGTAGGTTTTCCATTTTCTGTTTTGGAGGCTGCTGGTGTGGAAGGATGTAGAGCTTGGCTGCTGACCCCATTTAGCACCGAGAGGCTTGGCACATCTGCCTGAACCACAGGGAAAACTGCCTGAGGCAAAGGGTTAACACAAAAATCAGAGTCCCCAGGAACTGGAAGAAGGGAGAGAGGTGAGGTTACGCTTGGGTTCCTTACTGAGTTTAATATCATTTCTGCAGCACGAGCTTTATTCCTAAAAAAAGTAATGAAAAGAGGAAAAATATTTAGTCCAAAATTAACCCCCTATTTTATCCTTAAAAGCAAACAGGTACATTGTTAAACATAAATGTGGAAAAATTCCACCCCCCCCCAGACCACTACTTTTAAACAGTTCGCGAAGACAATCACTTTTTCTTATTTCTAATTACGCAGAAGCAGGCTTATAATTTTTTTTGGCAGAACAATAATCCTTTTGGTTGCACTTGACTAGAGTCAATCATTCATGAATGAATTCAGATTAAGATAGGTGTAGAGAAGATCCATTGATATGACAGAGGCTCTTCCATGGAATCATGTTTTGCTCAGCCTACCTAGACAACAGCTCAAAGGAGGCAGGGATGACTTATATAAACACATACGAGATGAAGAACTACTGAAGCTAAAGGATAACAGCGGTACAAGTACAGGTGAGTATAAATTGGCTATGAAAAAAAAAAAAGCAAGCCACGCTGAGACCTATCAGTGTTAAAATAATGAGACTCTGGCAATTTTCTATCTTGGTTCCATCAATGGAGACTAGCCCTGAACTAAACATGACAAGCATGAAGTTGAAACTGGACAAATTAAGACCAACCTACCTAGTGTCTTCCTCTATCTTCTGCCTGCAGACAGCTGCTAGATTTATCATTTTGGAGCAACATTTATCTGAATTCACAATACAGGCTGAAAGAACAAAGAAGCATTCAATTAATGAACAGGTAGGTTTACCAAGCATATTTTGATACTGGCCATATAAAATAATTGATATAATTTTTCTATCCTGGCACATTTTTATAACATCCACTAATCACCTAGAAACAGAACCTGCAAGACACTCAGAACTCTCAGTCCCACCGGAGAGGTGCTCGACATTATCATTTCCTATAACAGGGAACTGTGAAAAGCCCTGTAATTGTTTTATCTGTTTTAACAGCTATCCATTAGATTGTTACAGTAAATTCTACTATATTAGGAACCATAAAATAAAGCAAGCTTTTGTGGCTAAAGTATCTTTCTTTATCTACACCAAATTTTAACACAAGAAACTGTAGTATAGTTGCAGCTAGTGGAGAACAGAAACATTTACCAGAAAACAAACTGCAGATTCAAGGCACTATGGCCCAGAATCATCTAATTTAACTTTAGGCACTTGACTGGACAATCCAAACCAGAAACCTCATCACATGGACAGTAGAAATATAGGCACCTCCCAAGGGTAATTCACATATTTAATTAGGCTGATTCACCCAATCAAGTGCCTTAAATTGGTGGGCCCACATCGGGCAGACCCAGCAGGATTAAAAAAAACATGCTTCCTTAGTAGTTACCTTGCCTCTCTTGACGTGGGCTGTTGGGCTCAGAACTGACCTTCCTTCTGGTCCCTTCACAAGGCTGTGCGCCATTAAATGAAGCGTGACGTGTAAACCTTTGGTTTCCAGTAGCACAGATCTGATACGGGGCACAGGCTCCTCTCTGTGCCTGTGGCAGAGGATCAGACGTTGGGCTGTGCCCTCTGGGCTCATCTGTAGGAACATAATTTTGTACAACCGTCCTTCAGGGAACACAGCTCATCACTTAGGCTTCTGCCATGTTACTGAACTTGGCCACAAGAGAAGAGGTAACCTCTATACCATCCCAAATTCCACAACACTGAAGCAGACCTAAGCTCAGTAAGCACCAATAGACAAGATGAGGGCTTCCCTCCTTTCCATCCCATGGCAGCTGCAGCAGCAGCTACAGTCTAGTGTGGGTAGCCAGAAGCAGAAAGGGTACTAAGATGGCATTAACACTACCCTTCACTTTTACTTGGTCCTTGCACTAGCCTGACCCAAATACACTACCAAAGGGCTTTCCTTTGCTCTGGCTTCTAGCCAAGAATCAGCAGCTTAGAGACGCTTTGGCCCACCATCTCCTTCTTTGCAGACAAAGCTTTTGTGCGAGGGGACATGTGCAAGAAACAGCCCTGGTCTACCTTGGTAAGTCCCCTTACAAAGACAGTAATTCACTATCTAGTTATGACAGAATTACAGAGATTTCGCATGCCAGAAAAGCTGTGGACCCAGATTTGGAGATGTAGGCATTATCTGCCATTGCTTTACAATTCGCACTGTTATTCATACAGTTAACGTAAGCTGGTGTGAAAATACCAGCAAGACACAGTATCCTCCAACGTGCCTTGACAGCCCCAGCCCTTGAGTGTAAAGTATAACAAGCGCAAATGTTGAGCTGGCCAGCAGTTAATAATCACAGAGTGGACAATGAATGCCGAGCCACTCTACACACAAAAAACAACCTATTGCCACTTGGGAAGGGATTGTCAAAACAAAAAGAAAGGAGATGTGAGCTACACAAGTTACCTGTCTTTCCAGGGAATTCCACAGGCCCAATCCACTTGAAGGCTGGTTTGCGTCCTCGTTCCTCCGTGACATGAACTTTCTTGATCAAGCCTAGGCTGGTGAGAACATTGGCAATATCATACAATCTTCGTACCTTTGCTAAAAGGAAAGGGCAGAAATAGTCAAGACAGTCACGTTAATTTCACTCCAGAATATCACCACAGCTTTCATAGACGAGGCGGGTAAAATCAAATTGGGATGGACTTAAGCCACCTTCTATGAAGCCTGCCCTGCCAGCTCCCACCTGCTTGTCACTGCTTCTTCATATCTTAGCTGCTCATCCATCTTAGCTGCTCAGGTTTAAGCTCACCTACCTCATTTTGATGGAAATGGTTTAGTGAATGATTACATCAGCTTGCCCAGAAGAGGCAGCTACCTCCACGTGGGGTAAAGACAAGCACCTGGGGGCAAGAGGCACATAAGCACACAGCTGACCACAAGAGGACACATGTGCTCTTCATCTTAAAAATGTAACACTTAGAAAAAAACCTCTGTGATTCCAATAAATAACGTTTGAGCTAAATATGACACCCACAGGTTGTCCAGCTAAACTTCTCACATCCCTTCTGGTATTTGGGTAGAATTTTAAGATTGAAGTGCAAGTATTTTATTTTAAAAGTACTTTAAAGATGTAAAATAGAAGTCTCTGTTTTAGAAGAATTGTTTACTAATGCTGAGTTTTTCCATGTTGTCCAAGGCAACTAAGCACTAGTCCCCACTAACTGAAAAGCAAACTATGCCATCCAGCTGTGAAAGACTTCTGGGGTGAAAAGGAGAAGTAACACATTTCTGCAAAGAAAATGAATTCCATTAAATTAAACACCATGTTTCATTTCAATAAGTTCTGAAACTTCATTCAGAATGGTATAGGAAACAGGGTTAAAGTATGAAAAAAAATTCAAAAAAATTTTTCTTTCTTCATTCTGAAGCTAAAACTTGCACGATAATTGTCGAACTGACTCTTGCCCACCCCAAGCTCTGTTTTCACAAACTGGCATTTGCAATTAAAAAAAAACCCAAACCGTATTTCAGCAAAACATTCCTGACCTGCTCTTGCCATTACCTACCGGTGTCAGTCCAAACATGCCCCTGTTTTCTTTACACACTGACTGATTCATCTCTCAACAGCCAGCTTACTTTTAAATTTGCTGTGGTCCACTGTATCCTGGGTTTCTTCTATCAGTATCTTTGCTGCGATGTCCAGAGTGACTATCTTGGTCTTGGAGACAAGGAACAGCATGACAAACTTTTGGCTCATAATCCGCAACGACTTGTCCTTTCTGCTGTTTGCAGATGCTGTGTTACAAATAATACCCAAGCCTCTTAGCATATGTCATCCATCACAGCCAGAAAACTAGCAAGTAGGTTTCTCACACACAAAAAGGGTAAAGTATTTCCTCGTCAGGAAGCAGAAATCTTTCAAAAGGCAGCAAATAACTGCATAATGCAGACAGAAGTCTCCCTTCAAAAGGCAACAAAAATGAAAGCTTGCAGAAATAGCTCTTAGGAAGTCAGATTCCAAAGCTGATTCTATGTTACATTACACAGTTTTGTGCCACTGTAATTTTGTGACTCCGATGGACTTTGCAATTTAAACACTATGTATTACATGGGCAGCACACAAAGAGTGGACAAATGGAAGATGGCACCTTCTGTCAGGGTAAAGCATTTACTGTCAGGTACAGCTGGGGAAAGAAGAACTGGAGCATCTGGCAGTTGTTCTTGCCAGTCTGGAGGACAGAGGAAAAATCTGCCCTGAGACCCATGGTAGGGACAGGACAGAAGGAAGGATTCTGTCACCCCGCAGTGAATTCAGCACCTTTTTTGCAAAGAATAATTTTTTATTATTTAATTTAAAAGCAAATCAAGGGAAGAAGTCACAAAATAAACTGGAGATAGACTGGTGTCTGTGTATCACATCACACACATTATTTATCTTACCAGAGGTGCAATCGGGTTCTGAAAAGTCTGGTGATGGTCTGTCTTGAGTATCTGGAATAGTTTCCTTTTTCCGTTCTCCAAATTTGTACTCCAAGTCCTGCTCCTTGTGCTGGAAGAAGGTCATTAGCTCTCCATACTGCTGCTCTCCTGCTTCCTGAAGCATTTTCAGAGTCTGACTTAGGTTGTGCCGGCCATGCCAACAGTACTGGTTTTTGGCGACACGGCTAACCAAGTGCAATGACTCCAGGACATTCACTATATCGTAAATTCGTCTCCGCTCAACTCCTGTTTTAAGGGGGGAGGAAATAAAAAAGACATAGATGTTCATCTAGTTTTAATGTGCTCTTCAGCAGAAGTGGAACAGAGAACAGGCTGTTCTCTAATAGTGTTCACAACATATTTTTCACTGTTCACCAGGACACGTTACATTAGATCCATCCAAATTTGCGCAAATAAGAACTGACTTATGTATGGACAGCCTTGTGGTATAATGTTCATTGCCTATTTTGTTAACTGCAGGCCCAGCCATGGTTTCAGCTTAAAGCATCTACACTGTGTTTAGAAGAATTGACTGCAGCCTCGCTCACTTAGACCTATCCAGACTTCCCTGAGGTTTTCAGAGCACTTTGGCCCTTCTTGTCAGAGAGCTTCAGAACTTTGACACATATCTGTGTGTAAGAGAGGGCGGGAAAGGGTCTGAGCCTGGCACTGACACAGGGCAGATATAAAAGCCCACTCCTACAGGAACCAGTGAGAGTGTGGTCCTCCACTTGCATTTCCAATGGCACAATTACTTGCTAAGCACATACCAAGCAAAGGAGCATCAAAGGCTTCACAAGGTGCAGAGCAGTCCAGAATGTTCTGAATGTACTGTTCCCAAATGCAGCAGAAAGAAGTCCTTGGTGCTGGCTGGATCTGCACCAACCAGAAATCTATGAAATATGTCCAACTTGGGTTCACCCTGACTGATGTGAGCAAGGTTGGGGACTGAACATGAACAGACCGGTGGCTCTGCTCACTGTCCCGAGTCCTCGTGTCCAGTGCTGTTTGAAGCATGACTGTTATATATAACACAGTGCATCAGCATATAGCTGGTGGCATCACTTGCACCAGAAATCCCATAACGTTTAACATCAGCTGAGCAGAACAAGTGCTAGCCAAGGGGAAAGGTTTTGAAAGACATCGCTGCAGAAGGCAGGGTCTTGATGCATCTGTTTACCCATCTGGAGAATATGGATAATACTTACCAGCCTCAAACAGATATTAAGATAAACAATTCCCAGGTGAGTGGAGATCTTGGAGTGAAACATACTCCGTAAAAACAAGAGTACTACACGTATCCTGGTGTCTGTCAGGCACCAGCTTATCCCCCTTTATGGTCTTTCCATAGGTCTTCAGTGAACAAAGCAATATACATTTGTCGCAAAAGCTGTATTACAACCATTATTTGTTACACAGAGAACAGCAACATCAGCAGAGAATAATTTTGTGGTCACTGAAGCAACTGGATACAGTCAAGCAAGGAAGTGAAAAACCAAAGGCAGAAGAACATGCACACCCCCTTCTGGGAGGTAAAATTCCCAACAGTAAGGTTTAAAACAAAGTTTCTAGTATTTAGGAAAGCAGGGTGATGCCTCTCCCAACACAGAATAAAGCACTACTCATGTTCAGCTGTGCAAGGTGAGAGCACAAGCACCTCATGCAAACACAGAAATGAGTATCTGCAATATCTAAAAGAACAATTAATTTAAAAAGTAATATATTTAACTATTTACTTCATCTGAATTCTGTCCTATTTCCACTTCTCATTACCAAGGCAATAAATAAATATTTCAAGGACTTTCTGAGCAGAGTCATAGAGGACACCAATCTTCTGTTCCCTTTCTTCCCAAAACAGACACATTTCATTTTTGCTACCTCTTTTCTGCTAAATACCTGAGTTCTAAATGTAGATACAATATTTATTTACTTTAAGTCCAATTTTGTAAAGCTCTTCCTAGCTAACAGCCAACCTCTCCAAGGACCTGCATCTTTTTGTTATAGGTGTGACCTGGCCGAGTCCTCTCTCCCAAGTTTTATTACCTCTCTCAGATATGTCATTAATCTTTTAACTAAGACCAAACCTAGCAGCAGACCCAACAAATAGACTACTTGATACCTTCTCACCACCTCAACACAACGCATTTTCTCATTGTACTTTTGCAGGTCAACAGGTAATATTTACAGCTAAGACGACCTTTATGAACCATGTGATCTTGGAAGATACAATGTCAGGCACATTACTGAAGTCAGGCAGTAAACCCAACAGATTTTCTACACCTACTAGTTTGCAGTTCTTTCCCCAGACATTCCATTTTGGCAAAATTTGTTGCTTATAAGTCCTCCTTCAGAGGGTTTGTAACTCATAACTCCTTCAGTGCTCAGCAAAGTGAAAATTTAAGAAAGCAAAAGAGTTGGTAAACAGTCGGAGGATAGATCTGACTAGTAAAAAGTACTGTCAGAGAGCAGATATCAAAATGGTAGCATTATAAAGCAGTAAAGACACTTAGGAATATTAGGCATTTCCAACTCTTGATTATTACGATTAGAAGAGCATTCAGACCCAGGGAAAAGCAGACTTTGAATGTACTCTGTAAGAAGGATGATCTGTTGAAGGCCCTCCTGTTGCGCTACCCCAGGTGATCAGTTACCACATTTTTGCAGGTATACATACCAAGAATTGAAGCCACTTCATCCAAAGAAATAGTAGTTTTTTCTGTTGACAGTGGATAAGTTGGATAGCGAGCTAGAAACTTTTGGCACAAGAGTCCTAAGCTTTTCTGTTTTCTGCTGGGCCTCTGCTTTTCAAATTCATCAATTGTGCTGTCGTCTACCATATCGTACTGTTAAAAAAGAAATATTAGCCATTTAGTGCAGAGCTTTAGAAGCAAGGCACAGCCAAGCAAGGCATATTTCAAATGTTAGCAATATTTAAGCTCGGACTTTCTTGTAAGGAAAAAAACATGGACTCCTTGCAAACACAGAGCACTTGGGTGACATATTTTCGCCTGCAAGCTCTTTTTAATTCATCACTCAAGATAACTACAGAAAAACTCTTATCTGCAAGAGCATAAACTAATGGTTATGCATAAGGAAACAAAACAGTAAGATCAAACACCCAAGACTAGCAGAACGTATGATCCTACTTGGAAGGAATATTTCTTTTTGAGAGAAGGAATATTCCCTCAAACACCTCTGGATCTAATAAACCAGAAGATGTACAAGCCATCAAAGACTTCTTGTAAAACGTCTTTCAAGAGATTTTACTGCCCTTTAGAGTGCCTCTATTACTTTAAGAAACCAGAGCGGGAGGGAAGCGTGATGCTAAGAGACTATAAAAGACATCACCCAGTCTCTGAACCTTAAACTCAGTTAAGGGAACTCTGTAGGATGGCCTGAATATGGCCTTTCTGTCCCTACAGGGGAAAAAAAAACCAACAACAAACTATGACAGCAACAATGTATTAGAAGGTATGTTTATTTATTACAAAATGAGAATGATGGAGGATTTTTCTGCACTGGTAACTATATGGGTTTGCTCCTTTGTCAAGCAAAGGAAAAACAAAATAACATTGCCCTCAGGCAAAGAAAAGCCAAGAGTGGTGGCAGCTGTTGAAACCTGTGTTTCCTTGCTTATGAGATCTTAACTGTCCTTTGCTGGTTGTGACAAAGTGACCTTGTGGCAGGCTGTTGTTCTGATTGAATTATTTGAGTTTTAACCGGTATTCTTATAGTAACACTTTTACATCTCTTGTAAGTTAACTTTCTGTGTGGAGAAAATTAATAAGTGTAAGTTTTACTAACTAAAAAATATTTGAACTCTTTATAGTAGCCACGTGAAAAATGCTATATCTTAGCAGGCTTGGAGTGGTAATGAACTAACCTTTAACGTTGTCTACTTTTACTTACTGGAAGCTATGTTAGGAATTATCTTTAGAGAACTGTTTGCTCCTTAATGACTATCTAAACTGCAGAATTCTCCAGACTACTGTCAATGCAGCTGCTGTAAAATCTACACTTATAGAGTGATCTGTACCTATCAAATGATGCTTCTCAGTTGGAGGGCCCCAGAACTATCTTCCTGTCACTGAAATCACCAAGGAAAGATATTCTACAGGAAATAATCCAGGAGAGGGAAAGCAGTGGTTGGAGGAAAAAAAATCTGGAGGGAGAAAACTGCAATGATGCTTATTACAACCTGACGTTATCTTCTCTGTGGCCAGAATCCCTACAGCAAGGACAGGGATCAATCCCCACCTTGCCTGAGACTCGGCAAGTAAAAGTCTTCCTAACATTGGACCAAGCTGTCTGACTACTAGTTTAGGAGCTGGGGTGGAAAGGGGAAGAAAGGTTTCAACTGACCACTCTGCAGGGCTGTTGTGCACAAGTTATAAGATTTCAAAAGTATATTGAGAAAAAATCCCTCCCGTTGTTGAATTGCTGTTGAAAATGCTGCCTGTCTGTTTAAGAATGATCTGGCAATTTTCTTTCTAATGTGGTTCAGAAAATAGCATCAGAAGCACTTAAATTGTGGAAAATGACACATTTAAGCTCTATTTCCTTCACTGTCCTTTTAAGTAATATTCAGGCTCTCAAGGGGTCTCAGGTCAGTTACTAGTAAGACAGTTACTTCTAATCTTTGAAAGTTCTACTGCTCAGCCAGTGCTGTGTAGGCAACTGTCCTTGGGAATGTTTTACAGTTCTGCAGTTTTCCATAGGGAGCAAAGGACCAGTCAGAAGAAAACTGAGGCACAATTTAAGGAAGGTCTGAGTCCTAATTGAACATAAGGTAATTGTGTTCTGAGTCTCACCTGTAACGAATCAGGTGTGTCACTCTGCTCACTGTTTTCTATGGGTCTGAAGAGCTCTTTCTTCTTTTCCCTGTCCCTCATGTCAGGGCTAGCGGCACTAATAAGAATCTTCAGGTTAGCAGTGGGGGTCCAGGGATCAGACTGAGGTCTGTCAATGAGCTTAACAGGTGTAACTGGATTTCTTTCTGGCGTGCAGCCTTTTTGCTTTGATAAATCAACGGGTTCATTCTTAATGGGAGTCTTTGGGGCCATCCTGGATCGATCAAATATGTTTTCCTATTAAAAAACAAAAAGTTCTTTAGACACGACAGGAAAGAAAACAGTCCAACAATCAATTTCATTGCTCTTATGAAGGTAATTATAGTGACTCATGCCTTGGCACTCATTGCTATATTTAGCACAGTTCTTCTGCCTTTGTTGGAAGTGGTAAAATATTCTACATGCTAGCGTACTAGAGGCAGTGTATATGAGATAGTACCCTGAATTACAGAACCTGAGGTCAACTGGTCCAACTTGTGGCCTATCACGCTTTTAAACTCTGACTGTTATTACAAGACAGCATTGCCCATGGACATAAATCACCAAATTAGATAGAAACTGAAATAATGCATTGGTCACACTATGCTTAGCAAGAAAACACAGTGTTCTGCTTTGAAAGGTCCCCAGTGAAAAACCACGCTGGGGATGTAGCTCAGACTGTCATAAAATGTCAAACTAAAGTGGATGTAACTTCATGTGCAGGTGAAGCAAGCTTTGCATCTGCACTACCTGCTGCCTAAAACAAAGAAGAAAATCTCCCTAACTGTATTCTTTGACTACAGCTAGGAGCTGCTAGAAGGAAAAGTCTAATTCATCAGCTGATCTTTATCATTCTTTGGATGAATCTTGACGCCGTCCACTTCCTAGCTGTGATCAAACTTTTTTCATAGTTCATCTGTGAGTCCAATTTTACCCCCTTCCTCTTGAGCTGAGACCTGTTTTCTAGCAACAAGAGATAATAGTTCACTCTAGCCTGTTAATGCAAATACTTCATGAAAACTAAAGGAATGAAATAGACAGGATGCCATACTGGCTTTCTCTGTGGGATATCAAAAATTGAGGTCCAGGTATACTAGACCTGGCACAGAGCAGGACTTCCAGAAATGCCTCTGCAGAAAGTCATACTATTTCTTTTTGCCCAGGGAGATCAATATTCTGTTCTTAGTTAGTCCAGCTATCACTTAATACTCTACAAACAGGACACTTATTTTGGAGCTCTAGCTAATATTGCTCAGTGGTTTCCAGATTTAGTCCCTTGAAATGATTGCATGCACCTTGAGCAAAGTGAGAGAGAGAAAGTGAAACAGACATTATCTGAAAGCTAGCAGAGCTTATAACTTGCTGGAATTGGGACTGAAGCCTTTAGAATCACAGCAAACCGCTTTTAAAATATAAATCAGGCTTGAAGTTGTTTGTTCTTCAGTCTAGTTGTGGCTTTTTTGGTGTTGGTCTCAAACTGAGCAAGTCTTCATGCTCAGACTGAGATTACCACTTAATTTATTTTTTTTTTAAGAGTTTTAAAAATCTAACATGACAACTTTGAGACTGGATACCGTTAGTATTTTATTTTGTGCTGCAAGAAGTCCAATTCTGAAGTGGAATATAGCCTGAAAGAAAATGTTGTTACTGTTGGTTTTCTGTAAGAACTTGCCCAAGTTACGTTTTGCCTTTTATTTGGAGCAATTCAGCTATCACTAGCTGATATAGATATTTAAACAGGTGATTCCAAATATCACCTTATCAGCTACAGTGTAGCTAGAAAGCAGAGAGAAGTTCTAGTAATAACTGAAGCTGGTGTTTAGCAGGAACAGTTCTGTAGTATTCAAACTGGAAATGAACTTGGCGCATCAAAAGTATTGTGCTCCAAGTACCAATGAAGAACACTTCTGTATACATTCACCTATGAATTACCCAAAAGGATGTAATAAATATGTCTCCTTTTATGGTTAAGTTAGCCAGTTGTAACTTACTACATAGTTATAAATAGGGGTCAATTTAGAAGCCATGGTACTCTTTGGAATATATGTTCACATAGTGTTGGCACTCAATATATTCTTGCAATTTCACATTTGGCAGTGAATCAACACTTAATCTGTAATGGAGTAAGTCCACCTTTCCCTCAAGTTCCTGTTCACTATGGCTGATGCTAATGGAACTGCAGTGAGGGCAGCTGAAGCAACCTGCTGTTCCACAATCTCAAATTTTCATGTTTGTGCAAATATCACAATGAAAAACAGTAGTGGCACGACATGAGAAGTGCACACCTACTATAAACCTTTCAGAACTTTACTTCTTGTATGTCATAATTGCCTGCTAAGGTAAGAAATGCTTTTGCCCCCTCTCCCTTTCTTTTTTTTTTTTTTTCCAGTAGCTGCAATGCTCCATGAACTTCTAGCTGTATTCTACAGAATTGCAAGGGCAGTTGGTAGAAGCATGAGATTCACCTTGATCCAAGCAGAGATGGCTTACAAATACAAGAGGACAGGAAAGGCTGACTTCATGAACTTAGTATATAAGCAGCAATTGAAACAAATATCTGAGATAATAGGGGCTGAGTCTGACAAGAACTATGTGATCTTTGGAGGACTCAGAGTGAGCATGGAAAGCAGGTCATGAATCAGGTCTAGTTCAGGAGGCAAGGTATGCCTGAGGTTATATATCCTGTCTCCTGGCTGGTGGGGCAGGAGAGGAATGATGAGCTGCTTTGCTGAGTGGCACCGCTTAGCTTCTTGACCTGGGAACACCACCATGTGGATACAGGCATGCTTTTCCAGGCCAGAAGGCAAGCATAGCAGACATGCATCGGTGCAGTCAAACTGCTGCTAAATAACCAGACTATACTATTCCCATGTCCTGTCAGGCCTGGTGTTGGTTAGCTTTTGAATAACGAGTCCGTACAAAAGCCTTCTTCACCTTACCCAACGGTAGCCACTGGGATGCTTGAGATCACCTAGTGAGTTATACTTAATGAGTGAAAGCTAAAAACTGTTACCTTGGGAATCATGCTAGACTTACTGACAACGGTGGTATGACCCACGGTTGGCGTACTGGATCGGATTTTTATCTTACTGGTAGCACCAGCCACCCCTACGCTCCAACCGCCGACAGGTATGATGCTGCTGCACAGACCAACATGGCAGGACAGACCAGGCACGGTGGTCCAATAGGCAGCGCCCCAAATGCTGCCACCGGCAGCAAGGGGGACACGATCCGGGAGCACACGCCTGGCCCGACCCACCTCCGAGCCCGGGCCGGGGCTCTGCCCCCTCTGCAGTCCCGGCAGTCCCCCCCCAGCCCCAGCTCCGGAGCTTCGCGCTGCGGACGGGCTGCCGCGATGCCCCGCACCGGCACAGGCGGAGTAACGCCTTGAGGAGTCCACCCCCCGCTCCCGCGCCCGCTCACCTTCTGGGCCGCCTCGGCGCGTCCCCGCCGCCCCGGCCGGCCGCTCGCCAGGTCCCGCAGCGCCAGGACGCTCACCTCCATCTGCAAAGCCAGAAAAGGCGCTTTTAGCCCGGCCCTTAAGAGGAGCCGCTCCCGCCCCCCTTCCCCCCGGGGGCAGCGCTCCAGTCCCCGGCGGGACGCGAGGGCAGCGCGGCAGTTCGCGGCTACCCTCCCAGGGAAGGGGGCGGCCGCCCTGGCCCC